>OY015312.1:14746375-15085375 GCA_955612985.1 Cheilosia scutellata
TGTTTTTTTTTTTCTTTGAAAATCGGGTAGACATACGACAGGATAAAGGCGGCTTTTCTCATATTTGTAAAAGCTTCTGTTGATCTGTACTAGGAGCACTTAAGAGAAAGTACATGTCTGGGTCACTCGGAACTTTGTAGGTAATTGAAATGTGTAAGCTCACAATACCAAACCAATACAATATCAATATTCTACCAGTTTGAAACGAAGTTGTATAGTTACCAACTTATTTGCCAAATACGTACAGTTTGGAGCAGAAGCAGAATAAATGGCGATTTTAAAAATCCCGCCAACCGCGCTGTATAGTTTATAGGTGGAAGGGCGCTATCAGCCATGTTTCCTCCATATTAGCATTTAGTAATAATGGAGCAGTGGAACCTTACTATCAAACAAAGTCGGCGTCATTCAGTTCGCCGACGCACGTAGGACCTTAAGGACCATTCGCATGAGAAGGACCGAATTGATGATATACCTACCAATAAACCACTTTTAAGAAAACAATTTTAAAAACAGTTTAAATAACGAAATTTCGAATTCTTCAAACTTTTTACCGCGAACGAAAATACCCTTGGCACGAATTGTCAAAGTTTATTCGCAATCCACATAATTTAATTCGCGTTCCACAAACACAAACCTCAAATGAGAAATTGCTGGTAGAAACTGATGGCTGAAATCCGCGAACTGTCGCGACCAACTGCCGTGTTTATGTGAACGGACTGTCAAAACTCGCAAATGTTCGTTCGTTCGTAGGTATAGTTGGTCGCTCTCATGTGAATGGTCCTTTAGCAATAAGATGTGTGAAGAATGTACACGCCTAAACGGACGTTATCATTCCGGAGTTATTTTCAAAAACTGAAATTATTAATTTTTTTTTATATTCCACGGATAATAAATTTATTTGAAAAAAACATTTTTTTTCTGTAAGTCTTTTTAAAAAATCGCTTGTTATTTTTCCTCGCCCTGTTTTTTGGACAAAATTGGATTTCAAGGGTCGCGGGTTTAGGAACGTAAAAAAGTAAATTAGAAATTTTTGGGGGTGCAAAAAAAAACTAGAATTTAAAAAAAAAACCATGCTGAGCTTTGTACAAAAAATATACCTAACTAAATCAGTTCAAACATGGAGGAGGATCAGTTATGGTTTGGGGGTGGATGGCTGCGTCAGGAGTTTGTGAGCTAGTGGTTTATTGATAATACAGTGAACAGATTATATGGATTGTGGCGACAGCTTATTGTTGCGAGGGAAATTGGAAATAAGAATATCCATTCGGCCTTACTAATAATAATCAAACCCTAATTCCGACTATTAGTTTACCTAAAATATAGCTTTATTGAAATGGTACCAATAAAAAATTTGATCTCCATATTTACAAGTCGACACCTTTATTAGGATCTATTACATCAACCATTTTACACAAAACATTTTTCACCAAGAATTCTCAGTGAACGAAAACCTCCTTTCAAAGCATTTGGAGGTTCTGGTGTCGGACGGCTATAAAATGGTATGCATTTAAATAGTATGAACTGATTTATATAAAATTTGAATCATTCGAACATTGGTTATACAATTTAGTTTTTACGATTCGATTTTTTTTTACTGTGTTCTAAACAATGGAATATTCTATTATTTCGTGTATATTTGAATGTTTTTGGGTATAACAGGTTCAAAAACCATTTGCATTGTTTTATCCTAACAAAAAAAATAAGGAATCATGTTACAATTTACCAAAATTAATTAATTAGGCACAGCGAAAAATAGGCCCACGGTGGAGAAAATCACTCTTGCGATCAAAACGCTAAAAGGCCGTCCCTCCAGAAAAACCCAAGGCACGTGAGGAGGCATTGGTTCATTTATGCCAGGGAATGCAGCAAAAAATATGGAGCCGAATTACTCAATCTCTGTATTTGTGCAATACGTTCACCGAATTGTTGACTTTAATCCAACTTTCTGTTACCTCAAAGCGCTAAAACTACTGCACAGATTTCAATGAAACTTTTTTTAAATGTTTCTTAAAAATGTCAGATGGTTTAAAGCTATGTCGTTCATAGCTAAGCTTTTCGCTAGTCTATTATAATTGCAAAAATAACTCTATTTGCCTGTATGTATTTTTACCATTTTTGTCTGACAAAAAGTGGCTTTTACTATAACTTCTGTTGATCGTACGTAAAAAAGTTGCTTAACATAATTTTTAGAAAATTTCTCAAGGATAAAAATTTCATAAAAAAAATTAAAATTTATAAAGTCGAAATTTTGAGAAAAAGGCATTTTAAGTAAAAAATTGTAACAAAAATTTTCAAAATTTTGAGTTTAAGGAGCCAGAACTTTTTTTTAGCTGCCCAGATGTAGCCGAAGTGCTTAAGACTTGTATGCGCTACTAAATTGTCTTTTCAAAATGTACAAAACTATTTTTGTAGCTATAATAGTTTAGAAGTTATAGCGTTTTTAGTCGTAACACCTCCAAATAAGAGGTCACCTACTTTGATGGGCTATAACGGGAAATAGGATGAAAATAGACCCCCCCCCCCCCCCCCCTGCCATACAATTTTTTGTTCGGCAGAGCTCCAGGAATCACCCCTTAAAGGATTATACTTCTTAACTGGGACACCCTGTATAATAAAATTGTAGATTTTCTTTGTTACACTATCACGTAAAAACTATTAACCCTATTGGTATGGTCTTTTTGGAAAAGGTAGGCCTTAACATTGGAAGTGCAATAGGCTTTATTAGGTCAAAATTTAATTCCTTAACATTGGAAGTGCAATAGGCTTTATTAGGACAAAATTAGACAAAAAGGCGTGGCCCATACAAAAAAGACATTCAAAATCGTATATCTCGAAAACCGCCGAATCGATTGAGTTGAAACTCACAGCGAATCCTAGGTATTGGTCCAAGAGTGTTTACTGTGAAGATTGGTCAAAATTGGACAAAGGGGAGTGGCACCGCCTAAACAAAAAATATCTTAAAAACCTCCGAATCGATTGAGTGGAAATTTACAAACAATTTTAGGTATTGGCTTAGGAGTGTTGCTGTAAGATTAGTCAAGATTGGACAAAAGGGCGTGGCACCGGCCGTACAAAAAACATCTTCTATGGGGTGAAACTCGATGACGTTATAACTCGATAACCGCTGAGCCGATTTTCATGATTCTTTTTTTGTTTTGTTCGCTTCGTATTGCTGTATTTCAGGTTTACGCAGAAAGAAAATTCCAAAAATTCCAAAAAATCGATTTTTCTCATTTTTCGCATTTTAAGAAAGAACATTCACCCTTTACCCTTATTCCGAGTGGCGTTTTACTTTCACGACGTTTGTCGTTATTGGAGGCGTTTCATTTTGGAAGACTTATTCCCTAACTTCCACGACAGGGTACGACGTCGTCGGTAAGTAGTTCACATTCCACATACGATCCAAACGAGCTAATCAATGCTGACAGATAAATTGTTGTTGGTTGTATCAGTGTTTTGTTGTTTATCTTTTTCGAAAAAAAAATTCTCAGTTTAATTATTTTCGGATTCCATAATGTTTTTTTAGAATGTAAGGAAATCTTCATTGGACGAAATAAAAGGTAAGCTCGTGGAAAGTACCTACATGGTCGCCGTCTGTGCAGGCGATATAATTTGCTGCGACTGCGAGATTCTTGACTGAGGGTAGCTACCAGAATGGTGTAGGAAAACATTTTAATTAAGGACGGGACGATCATAGCCTACATTTATAACAAATGTTTTAAAGTGATGCTCACAAAAACTTTCTGCCAATCTTTCCATTTCTTTTTGGTGGTCTAGGCTGGGACATCATTTAAGACTCCTTTTAAAATCCCTTTGCCATTTAATTAAATTCAATTAAATTGTTTCTGGTTTGGTACTTATAACCCTTGAAAAGAATCTAATTAAATTGAATAAAATAACAATTCAAGAAGTTCAATTTTCAGTCGATTTTCATTACTTTGCGTTCACTAATTTGTTAACGACAGAAATCGTCGTTTTTCTTGTCGTTTTGTGGCGTTCAACGCCTTACAGAATGGCAGTGAAGTTTCTCACATGACGTTCGTCATACGCCAATAGGTTCCACATGCCGTTCAGTGACAAATGGCGTTCAACGACTCAAAAACGCCACTCGTAATTCCAAATTCAAATTAGCGTTTCATAAATCGTCGTAATAACGACGACGACCCGACCGCAAAGCGCGCCCCCCTCTCGCGGTGGTTTCATAGTATTACCTTTCACAAACATTCACAAACATGATTATTTAAGTAAATTTATATTCATTTACATACCTTTCGTATCCAAAACTTCTCATAATAAGCCAAAAAGCTGACGAAAGTGTCAAATCGCCCAAAAATAATGCTAAATCGCCCAAAATTATTTATATTTTTTTGGCGATTTGACATTATGCTAAATCGCCCAAAAATGAAAAATGTTAAAATAAATTTGACATTTTTCTTCATTTTTGCAATTTGGGCGTTTTGGTTTTGGGCGATCTGACACATGGCTATTTTTGCATTATGACAAAACGCCCACTCTTTTTGGGCGATTTGACATTTTTGTTTTTTTGGGCGATTCAACATAATGTCAAATCGCCCAAAATTTTTGGGCGATGTGACATTTTTAAGTTTTGGGCGATTCGGTTTTGGGCGATCTGACACCCAACCGTGCGTTTCAATAGTGTGGCCCGGCTGCAGTTATAGCCATCAGTAAAATCCGTCCGTAAAAACACGAAACAGAACACATTTAGCCATAGCATATCATAGGAATTCAGTGGAATTTTTCGTGAAACTGGTTGAGAAGTTGAACAGAAAAAGTTTTTCGTACGGAAAAATAAAGAAATTCCTTTTTTAGAAAATTTAAAGATCAATTGCTCAATTTTTTTTTTGACGAACTAGTTTTATAATTCAAAAGCAACATTTTAAGACCAAGATTGAGTTCAACGATTAAGTTTAAGTGCTCCAAAAAAGTGAAGCAATGTTTTTACAGATGCATTTTACGGATAGCTATATAACAGAAGCCTAAGCGAAGACGGACGAAGTTGGAATTCATTGCTTTAGAGGTGGATGTCGGATAGATGGGAATGGACCGATTGGTGTTGACTTTAGCGTAGTGATTTTGGTAACTTCGCCAATTTAAAAGTCTCTGCATTTTAATCTTTTGGGTGATTTGTTTTTGTAGATCATGCTTTGAAAAGATATCGAAGGTGAGAACAGGAGCATTATTGCAAAATTTTGCGGCCATATCAGCAATGTGACTTGGAACCCACATAAGCTTAATTTTATTGGGATATTTTATGAGGATATCCCTAATTTGGTTTACAAGTTCAGTGCTGTGGTTGGAGTTTAAGGTGACTTTAAGCGTTGATAGGCTGTCAGTGCATATTATGGCTTTACCACGGAGTTTTGTCATTGTTTTTACTGCTTCGAGTAAAGCAAATGCCTCTGCAGTGAAAATGGATGTGTTTTCTGCCAAGGTTCCAACTCTTAATAGAGATCCGCATTCTGAAGTGACGGCAAAGAATGTGGTGTGTATCGATTTAGACCCGTCTGTGAAGTTCACTAATTATTTCGAAAAAATGTGCCTTGTAAATATCGCTGCCTGTATTGCCTTTTTTATGTTCCGACAGAGTCAGTAGAACCGAGGATTGATATGCACCATGGAGGGTAAGTTGTGGAGTAGTGTTTCATTCGTTTGATGGGAAGATCAAGTTCTCTTGCGCTGCATATTGTTCGAGCTATGGTTGATTGGAGACGCTTGGTTGTTTTTGATCTGATAACGGCGGTAATATCCTTGTCAATAATGGAATTGTATGAGTAGGAGAATTTCGTGAGAAGTTTGGTAAAACACTCTGCTTGACTTTCTTCTAAAGTAGAAAGTCCTGCTTCTGCCATTATATTTTGTATTCTCGACGTTCGATATGCGTTGATACTCCTTCTGGCTGCTTGATGATAAGTCCATTTTAGGAGGTTAAGTGTTGTTTTATGACATTTTCCATATATGAACAGTCCATAATCAATTTTACTTAAAACTAAAGCTCTGGTAATATTACATAGAGAATTTATGTGTACGTTAAATTTTTTACAAGCAAGATAGTTAACAATGTTCGCTCTCCCAGCTAGGCTATTCTTAAGGTCTATACAATGAGGTTTCCAGTTGTATCTATTATTAAATATCACCCCTAAAATTTTTAAATTGTTTACATTTTCTAACATTATTTAAATTTAATATTAGTTGTGGGCAAGCTACTTTACGACAAACATGCAGAGTCTTGCATTTATCTAATGAAAGTTTGGCTCCAGAGGCGGAGGTCCAGTTTAATATATCACTGAGTAATTCAGATAGGATAGCTTTGGCTCTTACTAGATCATTGAGCTTACACATGATGAAAAAATCATCTGCGCTGCAATGATCCAGATGTTTGTATTTTGCAACTATTGAACTTATTTCATCGAAAGCTATAATGAAAAGAACCACCTACAAAGGGGATCCTTGAGGGATACCATTGTAAAGTGGAAGAGTTTCGGAGAAATGGTTGTTAACTTTAACCGAAAATGTTCTGTTCGAGAGAAATGATTTTACATAACCGAACATTTTGGGTCCGATGCCCCATGCTTTTAGTTTGTTAATAATTAGATGAATACCTATTTTGTCAAATGCTTTTTCGAAATCTAGTGATAACGTGATTTCGAGATGATAGGGCATTCGAGATATAATAATCGATGTGTAATAAGGCATCGGCACAACCTCGATTGGGTTTGAAGGCTACTTGATTTTCATTGGAATCGATAAACCAGAGAAGGCGTTTTGCAACTATTTTTTCTAAAACTTTAGACAAACAAGAAATTAGTGAAATTGGTCGGTAGCCACAAACTGTATTAATTGGCTTGTTGTTTTGTATTATTTTGTATTGGCTTAAGAATTCATTGTTATACTAATAAAATAATAATAATAAATAAGATGTAAAGGAGATTGCTTAAATTATAGGGGGTTATCATTTTAAGTACCTTGGGAATGTATTTGCTAAGGTTTTGCAAAGATTGCAAAATAAGAAATGTTCTTTTCGTGCCATAGACAGCCATGCCATATACGACCAAGTTCCTCGAGGTAAACTCTAAAAAGTTCCGGCAGAAGTATGGAATTGGCTGTAGTCTCTTGAGGCTCATAGGCCTATAGCTATTGACAACCATTCTTTTGTGTGATTTTTAATTTTTTATGGGAATAGATGGGACCTACGATTTTATGATAACCTTACTTAGAAAAACAATGTTCTGGGTTGCGTTTGTCAAACAGGTGTTTTTCCGGGACTCAAACCTGATACCCCTCGCTAAGTAGTTCAGTAGACTTATGTCGTTTTCGATTGGTAATCCAGAAGCGTCCGGAAGAACTCTCCGCGGTTCTGAATTCAAATCCAGAAGCAAATTTCTTTTCTTTTCAGTAGAAGAACTGTCAGTTGAGTGCCAATCGAACGCTTTCAGAAGCGTTCGGATTGCTTCCGGACGGTTCTGGATTACCAATCGAAAACGACATTATATGCACGCAAAGCTAAGTTATAAGTCTTTGTTACGTGTTTGTTCCACCTGTCAAAAGATTAGGAAAACTGCCGAAAGATTAAGATCGCCGATACAAGTTGCCTTCTATAAGGAACATCAGCAGCTAGTTCTCCGGACAGAGCTTTGGTATCGTACACCCACGAAATCCTTCTAATTTATAGAGGGGACATATGAATTATGGTGGATTTTTGTATATGTTGGGGGCCGTTCTGCTTGCTAACTTTTCTTGTATTCTTAAAACATACCTTTAAAAAAATCTGTTTTTAGTACAGTTTTGGAGGAAACTTAGCTGAATACCGAAACCTTGTTGCCGCTAGCCAGACCTAATAAGAACTTCTTCACAATGTAAAAATCTACTTCCTGCCGACAGACTTATGGTTACTGTACTCGCAATAAATTCTCCTTCGCCAGCGTGGAACCCACTTCGAAAGCCACAAATGGCAAACCATACTCTCTCGTAGGACATAGATAATTGCCAAGAATGCTGGCCCTCACAAAAAGTCATGTTACCACCGATTATGTCATTAGAGTTCCGTAATCCCTCATCTAAAGCATGTACAGGTAGACAAACGCGCACAATCATCTCGATTATGGTTAATTGAAAGGAGTTAGGAAGGAGCTCTATCTACACACCTGACCTTGCATCCCTTCTTCCGCAGTTTCTGGACATTGGACAATAGCCGATCATCATCATGTTCATGTATAACATCGACGATGACAAACCCCCATTTATAGCGACAAATCGACATTGTACTGCCTTGTTAACACATGTTCATGTGCAGCTAATACCTTTTGGTCCGCAAGTCTGGATCGTTTTGAATTTTTTTTTTTTTTTCGTCGGAAAACATTCCATCACAACTGCACTGTCGGTAGGTAAGGTATACCCATGTGGCGGCGTGCAATGCAACGCCTTAAAAGGCCGATTGAAACGGAAATTTTTCAATTAAGTTTCAGTCAGGTTTCTTGGTCACACGGCGCGCGTTATTAAGCACCAACTGATGCATTGTATGTATCGGGCGACGCTCATTAGATGCGTCAAAAAATGGGCAGAACACAATATTCGCCGCAAATATGGGCAAAAAGGCTGCACCAAGCCTGGTGACTGGATGGAGCGAGCTTGCAAGCCTGGAAGTATTTTATTAAGACTTGTAGTGGAATCTAAGCTGGAATTCGGCTCAAATAGAGAAATTTATTAATTAACAACAATTATTTTTATTAACGAACCTGACCACACCATAACCGGCCAAGATGGTCTGCGAGTGTCGTGGTCGTCGTCGTAGTGGTAGTCGTCTGCAACGACAGCTGTGTCTTGATTGTAATTCAAAGTAATTAAGCAGTTTTCGATTGATTTACTGCTTTATAGGTTTATAACACTCTTGATCAATCGGCGCAGGTTGCGCCTGTGTGCCGCGAGTCACGTTCCATGTCGTTGGAGTATGCTGCGCAGCTCAGTCGATCGCGACCACTACTTCCATTTGCGGCAATGGTATCGTGTTTGCGGCAAGCAACTAGTGGAAGTTTATCATTATGGCAAATGACATAATTTATGCGGTGGCACCTCATTGTTTAGCTATTGATTCAGACTTGGAGGTCGTATTTGGTAGTGCACCACAATAGGCGGGTACAAGTGTTGACAGCCAACTGTAAATGGTAGACACACTGGCTCTATTGTTTGGGGCACACTGGTGCAGTATTTTTTAATAATTGTGGTGTCTGGTGTAGAGTGACATGATAGATGGCCTTATGTGTAGTTCCACTGAGGTGGAGATTATGTAAATGTTTATGTGGTCTTGTGGCGCAACCGCATCTAGCGCTATTGGCATATTTATTGATCTTGTGGTCGTTAACTCCACCTCAACCATTCTCAATGTAAATTAGCCAAGATTAAGACTTCACTGCGCCGGGGGCTATGAGCCCTTCCCGCATTTTTAATTCACGCGGTGGATTCAAAGGAGTCTAAATCACGTGTAATTACCGTGTAGCGAGACTCCGGCGAGTGATACTGCTCGAAGCCCATATCGTTATGTTATGTTTTAATCAAAGTATTGCTGAGCGCGCATGTTCGCCCTTATTGGTGCTTTGCGGCGTGCGCCAAAGTGGGACATGTGTAGATGCTGAATGGACAACCTCTGATGCGCTGCAGGCGTATAGGCCATGGTGTGGATTTTATGACTCTTATCGTATGAATTACAAGAATATGTGCGTAACTATAGTGGCAGGGATTAATTGCAATGTTAGGTTATGTTCAGTCATTAGGCGGCTTTCATGAAACTTCAGATTCATGGCATACATATATGGGCTTATCTAAAAGTGCGTGGACGATAATCAGAAATGAAGCAAATCCATTGGGGGATTGCGTATAGATTACTATAATTTTTCTTGGTTTATAGGGAAAGTAGTGCAGATTTGGCAGCACTATAAATATTTTAATTATATTTGCAAGATCTGCGATGTTTTTCATGTTCTTAATCAGGAGTAAGCATAGCTTATTTTACTGGCCTATTATTTCAGTTTGTTTAAAGGCGGTTTGTGGTCTTAGAAGGTGACATTTGAAATACTGAGGAGCGCAACAACTGCCAATTTACTTAAAACACAGTTTGTCCCAGGAAAATGCACCCCAGAGCCTAGGCAAACCTTGGCCAACCCTAAAACTATAAAACTTTTTTCTTAAGCAATAATGGTTTAGGCTGATTAATTGAAGGAAACTCGATCACGTTCCTCGGGGTAAAATGTGGAGGGCAGTGTAGGAGTTGGACTTTGTCAGCGGTGCGTTTGGTCTCCTCTTTTTCATTACGTTCATACGGACTGGATGTAATAGCGCAGCATTGGGCGAAAAACGTTTCGAATAGGGAGACCTAAGGATAAGTAATTTGCTCTTGTTGTCGGTCTTTAATTCGGTGTAGGCTCTGATTCTTACATATGGTCATGACACGAGATTTGGATAGTGATTGAAGGAAAAAGGTCGCGGGTACAAGCTGCTGGAATGAGATTCCTTCGGTGTATTGCTATAGGGTGACTCGGTGTGATCGCATATTATGTAATACCAGAATACGTGATATGCCTACCTACTCAATGTCGAATAGCTACTTCTACGCACTGAGCGGACCATATGCTTCGGTGGTTTGGTTATGTTAAACGCATGTACCTACTAGGATTTCAAGACGTGCTATGAAGTTAGTTCCACTAGGGAGGAATTCTTTAAAAGGGCCAAGAATGAGATTGTTAAATGAAGTACGAAATTTCTCCTCTAACGCAGATGGCGATCGAGAGTTATTAAGGCTTCACTTAAGCATCCTTCACCAGCGACCCTTAGGTATAATCGATAGGCAGAATATTAAAAATGAATGCATTTTTATGAAGTTCATGTTTTGCCCTTTACCATCTTAGTCAACGAGAATAAACTGAACGATGATATATGCAGTCAAAAGTTGAGGTTAGTTTGAATCTAGTTGAAATTGATTACCCATACTGATTCTTATGAAGCGTAAAAGACATTGTAGTAGAATACTCGCAAATGGAAGGTGGAGTTTCCGATTTTTTGGGACTTTACTTACTTTTGATGTAAAGCTACAGTCCGGGGCGGACCTGGGCCTTAACCAACATGCCTCTCCAGCCAACTCGATCCAACGATACCTGCCTCCAGTTGCGCACGGTTGAGGTCCCTTTCTAACAGCGCGCGCCACCTTAGGTAAGCCCGTCCTCTACCTCGTTGTCCCTCTGGAGCAGAGTTGAAGATTCTTCATGCCGGAGCATTGATGTCCATATACGCTCTAAATGTCCCAGCCATCTTTGTCGATTAATTATAATCCTTTTGACTAGGTCTATATCGCTGTTCTTCATTACACCTTCTGTTCATTGTTACGTTCTGTCCAAGGCGTCGATGTTGGATGTTCTTTCTTGTGGACAGCATATATTTTGATTTTTTTGAGACAGTGGCGGGCATTTACAGAGAATGTGGCGAATGGTCTTTTCCTCCATCTTGTCCATATAGCTTCTACAAAAATCGTTTGAAAATTCGGGAAGAATTATTGCATGAAGATTGCCTATAAGATGTTTGGAGGGCGCCTATTTTTAGAGCGCTTCAAACCCAGTTTTGATCAACACTGCTTTGCCTGTTGTACCATCCTATCTCCCAATCCCATGCGTCACACTCCATTTATAGTGATTTGAAACTCGTTCTACAAGTTGCAATCGCCTCTGATATTACCATTGACCGCTAGCACTTCTTTTCCCGTAAACGATTCCGCTAATGACACATCTGTCCATTGAAATCGAACACAGTCCAATCGCAAAAGGTCATATTCGTGTCTTAAATTCATTCATCTCCATCCCATGCAACATATGCCATAAATTTTGTCACTAAATGAAATTAGTCCATTTCCATAAATTTATGACTCGTTCAGGGTCCTGTTCCACACAAAATCACATCCTGACCATCATTATCCCGGTAAACCATTCAAAGGGTAATAAATTTTACGAAACCTTTTAGCGGCAGTTCTTCCTCAAAAAGTGAAACTATCTGCCCGAAGTGGAAAACCTCGGTTGAGCTCATAAATTCCCAATCGGACATTTGGCATGCGATCGCGTACATTTAGATGTCAAAACAAACAAATGCTCCTTTGGACGATCCGACACGCGCAAAGATATTCCTTTCATTGCCATCATGTGATCATTTGAATGGACTTCCGTAATTACATTCGCGCATACCCATCACGCGCTATTCCAAGTGACATTTCGGCCATAATGTCGATAGTGGTCTTATCTTTATGGCTGCGATTCACAAGCGAGTGGACACGATAGCCATGCGATAGTAAGACGTATATACCGCAAACAAGAGTTGCAACAAGATTCTTATCGTGCATCACATTGCCGATGCTGCTGGCGGAAGCATATTATGAAAATATGCTAAGAAGCTAACTTGGATCGTGGCAGAGGTGATGGGAAACTGTTGTCAACAGGTTGATGGGATACCTTGGCACAGGTGCTGCTATAGCCACCGGTCTATAGTTTGTACAACGAAATGGTATCACATAAAATTGTAAAAAGTTTCACGCGATAACCTAGAAAATCCCTGAGGATCTCCCGCACTAAACACCTTAAGTAAACGCAGATACCGGTGTCTCCTATGGTATACCGGGGGTGTATAGATGGAAAATTAAAACACTCTCGGGTATACGACGAACAGGTAACGAAACTACGGATTGCGAGGGAAACATATTGAGAGACTTTGATCACCTCTTACAATCGGATAGTTTTGCAGATAACATCAGCGAAAATCGGAGGGCAGGGAGATTGAGACTTGCTGGACCAGCCAAGTAATCAGCAACCTCTAGGGATATGCGAACACTGCTTTCACATGGTGGTGGAATTTTCTCTTATTATGGTCACTGGCGGGTGGAAAAGACTTGAGGATTACATGAAAAGTAGATCGATGGAAAATGTTGTGCACAAGAAAATTGTCAACATTTACTTATGAGTAAGTGACCACGCATCCATCGGAACCTTACGAGTTTGCCTGTTGTTTGTTTGGTAATTTAATTGCTTTCTCAAAATGGACAATTTTCTTGCCTCATGATTTTTGAAATCTTGTTCAATGAATTAATATATCCTATTCCTATAGGAAAAAGCTTCATGAGTTTGTTTACCCCAACCGAAAAACAACGAAATGATTCGAATATGATATTTTTTATATCATCATCGCCCAATAGAAACTGGAGCGCTCTGTCGCAACAGTCTTCTAAGACAGTCCATACGTGGAAAAGAGCCTGAACAGTGAACAATCTGTCACCACATCGATTAGAGAGTGGATCCAGTCGACACCATTCCTGTATATAATGGATGTCAACTTGGAACCCTCAAGTGCACGGCAATAAAATTGTTAAGTAAAGCTAAAAATGATGACAAATTGACAACTGGTTCTAAGACATCATAAAAGCCTTCACTGACAACAATAAGAAATTTAGGTAATCCAAATGAGAGACATGGAAACGCACTGTGCGAGAGCATTGAAAATATTCGAGCAGGCTCAAGCTCGACTACGAAATGACTTCACTCGCGAGTACTGCATACGCATACCCCTTAGGAAACGTGTCAACATAAGTCTATCCAAATTGTCAAAGTATAAGGTTCTTATACAGTATCAGATTGGGACTACAGTCTATGCGGAAAAATATTTTGGAATTATATATGGTGAAATGGAACATCTCCTTCTTAGACTTGTCTACATCTACACATTTATATATTACAACATATGTATAGTTCCGCGGCTGATCAGGGAGTCTTCAGATTCAGGCTATCTTCAGGCTACATTATAGCAAAGAACTTGACTAGGGTGGTTTATGTACCAAAGGCAGGTGGATGGGCCTAAACAACTTCCATCAGTCTTACCTCATTTCTCCTAAACACCATTGAGAAAGATGTCAGTTTCTTAAAGGTCATGCGCGACAATTTTGCACTGGCATATAAGGGTGGGCCATCTAGTGGTTTATTTTTAAATCATAGGTTATTTTGACACTGACAGCTTGACAGCTTCTTGACAGAAAGTCTGGTATGCTAGTGGACAACACTCATGGTCCCCGTCGTCGTACGGTGCGCACAGACGAGAATGTTGCTGGCGAACATCAACTCGCCATCGATCTCAACAGCTCAACAAGCTAGTGGCTTGAAGAGAATTCTGCACAAGGATCTCGGATTATTCGCTTACAATGTCCAATTGACTCAGCAAATGAAGGGGCACGATCATAAGCTTCGTTATCGCTTCGCAGTTTGGGTCTTAGAGCAGCTTGAATTGGACAACGTTTTTGGATAATAAATACCCAAATCGTGTTATCAGCCGTCTTGGCGATGTCAATTATAGCCGCCTTGGAACTGCGATTTAACCCCTTTTGACTCTTTTTTTGGGCACGAGTACGATAACTACGGCGCCAAAAATTGATAACGGTATTTTGTAGAGGGGTTAAATACAAGCATTTTTTACTATGAGAGGGGGGGGTCTATCTGGCTTCGTTTAGGCGGGAGGGGCAATTTAAAAAAAATAATACTGAAAATGAAAAAAAATAATTAAGAAACAATGGCAACACTTACAATAAAGGACTTTATGAATTTTATAAGCCAGGAATCTGTTCTTTGATATTATTTTTAAATCAAGTTTTAGTTGTTAATAGTTTTTGAAAAAAATACTTTCAAACTTGAAATTTAAGGAAAAAAAAAAATAAAAAAAAAAACGTTTTATGCTGATTTTTTCAATATTGAGCAAATAGATACTTAATTTGTTTGTAGTTTTTACTGCCTAAATCAATTCTTAATCGAACACTGAAAACCAGATTGATTTATGTCTTCTAATTTTTGAGAAAATTGAAAATTACTTTTATATGTCGCTCCGCTTAGAGTACAAATTGCTACCCTTGCCCCTTAAAATGCGTATGGGGGCAACCTGCTTGGGGTCACTGTTGGATTTTGGGATGGGTGCAAGGCTGAGTGTATGCAAACTTTCTTTTAATTATATTAGTTTATCCAATATCAACAACATTCTTCAGATACAGTCTCTGGCCAGAAATTTCACATTGGTAGACAAAATTTTGCTGATTTGCATTTTAGACAATTTATAACGGATTCCTGGCTTTATATAATACTATAGTTCGTTGTGGTAAGTGTTGCCATTGTTTTTTAATATTTTATTTTAATTTTATTTATACATTTTTTTTTAATTACCCCTCCCTCCTAACCGGAGCGAGATAGACCCCCCTCCCATAGTAAAAAATGTTTGTATTTAACTCCTCTACATAAATCCGTCATTAGTTTTCATCGCCAAAATTATTTTACTCACCCCAATTTTTGTTCTAAAATTTCAAGTTTGAAATTGTTTTTTTCAAAAACTATTTAAGGGAATAACTTAATTTAAAAATAATATGAAAGAACAGATTCTGGGCTTTCTAAAATGATATAGTCTTTTATTATAAGTGTTGCCATTGTTTTTTAATATATTTTTTTTCCATTTAAAGTACCATTTTCTTTAAATTACCCCTCCCGCCTAAACGGAGTAAGATAGACCCCCCCCTCCCATAGTAAAAAGTGCTTGTATTTAACTCCTCTACAAAATACCGTTATCAATTTTGGGCGCCGTAGTTATCGTACTCTCCCCTTTTTTTGTGGGGAACCGTGAAGGACCGATGTTATGCCAACAATCACTTAAGGCCAATATGATCCAAGCAATCCGTGATCTACAGTCCGAAACCTATGAATTATTGTTGAAACCAATAACAAGGTCTTGGAAAATTTGAGTGACAGAATGCGCTACTGTGAAGCCAGCCGAGCCAGCCACTTGATCGATGTTGTGTTCCATAATTAGGTAATGGGAATGTTTGCTCTTACTAATGAAGCCATAATACATGGAAAAAATTTAATTTTGTTAATTTTATTACATTAAAAAAAAAACTTGTATTTGCCCCACCCACACCACAGGCTATATCAATAACTATTGAAAAGGCTTTGGCAGCAAAGAAAATGGCTTTCTGTGCCTTATACTTATTCAAGACAATACTTCCGTTGACGCCATTAAGGAAGCTATGATTAGAAAAGGCAGCGCCCCTAGTTCTAACAGAATTACAAATCTGGTTTACATAGGTTCACTGAGGGGTATACTCTCTCCTCTACTTTGATCATTAGTCATCGATGAATTTATAGACCATCTTTTACAATTAGGTAGAGCTCAAAATAAAGGGTCCGCCAAATAACTTTTTTTTTTTTGAAAATGCTATAAAAAAAAAACTACTGAATATTTTCTCAAATTTATTTTTTTATTTGAAAGTACAATCCTTCCGGTTAATAATGGAAAATAATTTCATTCAAATGGCTGCCTCGGCTGGCCATGCAGTAGCCTACACGATCGGTCCAATTTTTAAGCACATTATCGATTGTGTGCAGCTGTATTTCACCAATGGCTTCACGAATATTGTCCTTTAAAGCGTCAATTGTCTCTGGCATGTCGGCGTAACACTTATCTTTTACGGCACCCCACAAATAATATAGTCCAACGGTGTCAAATCGCAGCTCCGCGGTGGCCAAACGACATCAGCTCTGCGGCTGATAATGCGATCTTCAAAAACAGGGCGCAAAACATCGAGTGTAGCTTCGGCTGTGTGGCACGTAGCGCCGTCCTGTTGAAACCAAATGTTGCCAATATCCTCCTCCAATATATTTTGTGAACAAAAATTCGTTCAACATGGCCCGATAACGATCGCCATTGACTGTAACGGCCACTCCTTGCTCATTTTCGAAGAAAAATGGCCCAATTATGCCTCTGGACCAAAATCCGCACCAAACAGTGACTCGTTTTTGGTATATCGGCTTTTCAATTTATGCGTGCGGGTTTTCTGTGCCCCAAATGCGACAATTTTGCTTGTTTACATACCCGCTGACGGTGCTTCTCTTCTTCCAAAATCCGTACGCAATTTTCGCACACATTCTGCAACATTACCATGATTTTCAAAGTAATGTCGCAATATTTCCCAGCGTTGTTCAAGCGTATACACAACCATGTTAAGTCATTGTTCAGCGGAAGGATAAAACTAATTATCTGTCAAATCAGACATGGGCTAAGTGTTACCATTCGCGAAATAAGCACTAGTTGAAAAAAAAAACGTTAGATGGCGGACCCTTTACAAGGGCAGATTATTTGGTAAACATTGTAAGGAGCATACAAGACGTACAAAACGCTGTATTGGAGATTATGCAAAGAACCCTAAACTTCTCGCGAAAAAGAAATTTACAATTAAAACCGGTCAAGCTGAATAAGGCGGACTTGTCAGGAGAGGTCAAATGTATATAAGTATTAAAATCTAGCGCTGCGAAAAGAACATTGTGATCGAATCAAACGCCAACTTCTTAGTTTTTTGATACAATGTCCATATGCGTTTACGACCCTCGAAAATTGTATATTTTGAACCTTAACGTTTGCTCATTAGAGTTTATAATTTTATATCGAAACTAGTTTTATTTGACACGCCCGGCGTCCACATATTTATGAAGAAGGCATTGTGATAAGTTACAGAAACTCGTTAAAGAAGTTATTAGGTCCATAAAGCCAGATGGGAGGCTTTTTTCTATTCTTACTTCGTAGTTCGTTGTGATTGGAGTGGAATATGAGATATAAGGTAAGAAACAAATCCAGTGTTTTGAAGTTTTGACTGTCAAGCTTTTATAAGCAACGTCAATTGATTTGCCTCAGCAAAGATATTGTACATAAATTCATTCGGATATTGTCTATCCAGAAAAGATTTGTATGAAGATATCATAGGTATACGAGTTCTAGGACTCGCAAGCATGAATGAAACATATATTACACCGGAAAACATATTAACCCATGCGAACGATTGTCTTACCATGTTATACAAAATCAGTTTTTCCCTAAAAGGAGTATCTACATGTTGACCGCCTTTTCAAAAACCATAAGTTCAGTACTATATGACCACTTAAGATGATAGATTTGATTGCAAGAGTGACACTGACACCGTTTCCTTTTTAGAAGGAACTGCTCGAGAATCCATGACCGAGATCGTTAAATTCATTCCACCCACACCCACACAATCCACTTTCCACATTTCTCTTTTCTTAACCTGCAACTGCATTTATCATAAATTGGTCAGCACAATTCCCAGTATCTTTATCTACATGAAAAGACCGCCGAACGTTGAACGGCATCTCTATACACCACATGGGAGTTAACAGAGGCTCACGCATGAACGGCGCGCATATCAGCCATCTGTGTCCATGGATATAGGAACCTACGTAACTGGTAGCTCCTGCGAAAAGCTGACAACCCACATTAGGCGCACCATAAAATAATAACCATTGAGTTGTCTCTCTATGAATATGAGTATTTTATTACCGCCTTCTGAGATTATGACTCATGATGCGTCATACGAGGGACAGGACTCTCCTATATAGCAACCGCATTCACCAGCAGAGGCACACACCAGGCGGTATGCTTTCAATAAAATTATTCAGCATGACATGCACGTCATCTTCGGCTCCTTATCTGTATAGTTTCGATTTGGAATGGTCATTGCTGGTTTATGAGCCGCCTTTGATACGATCCTGAGTTAGCACTGGAAAAGGGAAAACGAAAGGAGTAGCAAGATTTATGCACGCGACGGGCTAATCCCTTATTCAAACATTCCGCTTCCTTGCATTTGTTTCAATTAGTTTCCTGATCCCAATTGAATACCTTATAGTCCCACCAAACCGGGACCTGAAATCATTGCCGCCTTCGCGCACACGCAGACATGGCAGGAGTAATAAATTTTACACCACGTCCAACGATCAGCAACACTTTGCGCGAAGATTATTCTCGCTATAGATATCAAGCGTTTGATAAATATCCAATTAAGAATCAGTGCAACTGAAGAAGAGTCTATATATGAAGGGAGGTAGGTCGCTCCCATCCCGATGCAGTGTATAAGTGTATACAGATTCAATCAGCATGCTAGGTGTTTGGAATTATTAATTTAGATAGAGAGGCATGTGGATAGGAGGAGAGAGCACATGGTATGGACTGGACGAACATGCGCCTTTCGATTGTGGTCTCTTTATTATCTAGTGAAGGAGCCGTTTGTTTAGAAAATCTGCTGGTAGGACGGTCAGGGTATAGTATATGTTGTTCGCCTTCAAGAGTAGTGAGTCTCTGCATTCAGTGTCTGAACTGAATACACTGGAATTGTATGAGATGGATTTATGGTAATTCGATGATGAAATTGGTTTTCTGTCATGTAAGTTTATTCTTTCCTCTGGCTACCTACACCCACGTCCACTAAATTATACGCGGAGAAAAATTGTATTACCGGATCGTGAGGACATTTCTTTGTTAAGGTGGGTTTGCACATGTCGGTTGATTGACAAAGTTTGACAGCTCTCGCGTTTATGTCATTGAACGACACTACCGTCAGTTCATTTCAACTTATGTCGTTTTCGGTTGGTCGTCCAGAACCGTCCGGAAGAACCCTCCGCGATTCTGAATTCAAATCCAGAAGCAAATTTCTCTTCTTTTCAGTAGAAGAACTGTCAGTTGAGTGCCAATCGAACGCTTTCAGAAGCGTTCGGATTGCTTCCGGACGATTCTGGACGACCAATCGAAAACGACATTATATCAATTGATTGACAAACTTATGAACTTGATGCCAATTAATTTTCACTGTCAATTATAGACAAAGTGACATTTTGTTTGACAATTCAGCTATTTCCACTTATCAATCAAATTCATTGTCAGTTATTGCCAAACGCTGTTTGTCAATTCATTGACAAGCAATTTTTCGCTATTTCCACTTGCCAATTTTTTAATTGGCATAAAAATACGTCAATTGTTCAAATCGACAAGTGGAAACCCAGAAGGCCTTAAAGCTTCAGGTTCCCTCACCTACTGCAGGAGTTCATGCGATTAAGGTTAGGTTAAGGCACCAACTGATAAAACTGTAACAGAACAGAAAGTTTTTAGTTCTATCTGTAGTAAGTTCTGTTTACGTTGATCGCTGCTATATAAAACTGAAAAAGATCCAGAAAAATATGGCTGCCGTTTATTTTGTCAAGCATTTTTTTTCGTCTAGTAGTCGAATTTGTAACTAAAATTACCTATAAAGCAGGCAGCAGATGACAGATGCAGAAAAATGCAAATAAAAAATAAAAAACCTCCCTCCATCAAACAACCATTTTTCTGTCGCTAAATCCTGTTGGAAGACCTGGGTGTCCATTCGCTCTACATCTAGCCATCTTAGTCGACTGATACATATACTTTTCTGTCCAAGTCGATGTTGCTGTACAGCTTGTAGAATCTCTTCCTCCAATGCCGTCAAGGCAAATGGGCCAAAAATCACTCGAAGAATTTTGCGTTCGAAACGGCCAAGAAAATCTTCATCCGCCTTTGTTAACATCCATGCGTATGCGCCATAGAGTCTCCTTTTTTGACAAGGAAGGAACAGCAGTTGGCAGTTCTAACTCTTTTTGATTTGATTTGGTCTGATTTCTGCTATAGTGTCATTGAGGGTGTTCAAGTATCTAGTTGAGAAAGTCTTACAGCTCTCTAATTTCATATTGCTGAGTTGTCATTGGGCCGAACTGGTTACGTGAGCAGTTTTCTCAGTTGTCGTTTATGTCCACAACACCGGCAAATCAAGTCAAGAATTTCTCGACTTACTACTAAGTTGACATCTATTTGCCAGCATGTGTGCGGAGAACTCAGTTTTGACATTTCTAATTGGGTCATCGGAGAGCGCAGTTTGACATTTCGATTGCACTCAAGTGTAGAGCAAAAGCACCAATCGGATACTCAGAACCCAGGAGAAAAAAAAATACAATTGACAATAAGTGACATACCGAAAATTCAAGTTAAGGCCCCGACCCATAGAATCCGTCGCATCCGTTGCGTCGACGGATTGACGTATTCGACGGAACGAACAGTCCCATAGAATCCGTCGCATACGTTGACAGCATACGTTGTTTTCTCCAGAATTTTACAGTTTCTCTCTTTATCTCAATATTTCCACCAATGAAAGTGCTTACTCTCACGCTGTGCCAACTGTCAACGGATGCGACGAATAGAAAAGTAGAAAGTAAACCTACTTTATCCGTCGCATCCGGCACGTACTTTGCTTATGGGTCACCTTCCATAAGCTGCTGTGTATTCTATCAACCTGTCAGTCGAATATGTTGCCGCAACGGATGCGACGGATTCTATGGGTCGGGGCCTTTAGTTTTCGCGTTCAGATAAATTTGAGTCCAGACAATTAAAGTCGACTTACGATGACTAGATTCTTGAATGCGGCCATTATATATTAGAGTTTATAGCGGGCCCGAGGAAGATAAATGTGCCGCTGTTGTTGGTTTACCAGTTTCGCACAATTTTCTCAAGTACATATGTTAAAAAAGTCACATGACCGCGCATCAATTCGTCCAAATCCTTTTTTGGGCATAAAAGGTCTCGGTAAGACTGTTTCCGACCTTTATGGAGCAGCGATTGTTTTCCGTCGTCATGCTACACAATCTGACAAGTTTGGCAGGGACGTCAAACCTATACATGGCTCTGTATAGCTTGTCTCTATAAAAATGCTGCCATATACAAACTTAAAATCAATAAATATATGGTGAGATCTGCCGTAGTGTGAATATTTGGTCGGTTGTGGACTTACCGGGCCAAAGACCTTACTGATAGAGACCAATCAGTTCATTGACGAATGGTTTCAGGCGTTCACACAGTACAGCAGATAGGATCTTATACGCAATGTTGAAAGTGACTGATGCCTCTATAGTTGGCACAGTTTATAGAGGATCTCCTTTCTTATCGAAATAACAAACTCGCAAACAATGCTACCAAATTTCTCAAAAAAATCCCGAATCCACTTAATTATTTCGGTTTCCAATTTGTATGCATTTTACTATACAGAATTAATGGGCCTAGTTAAACGATTTGTAATTGTATTTTTCATTATTCATATTGTCAAAATGGTTCCGTGAATAATTTGACAGCTTTCTTAAATCCACATACATGAATGAAACGTCTCGATGTTTTAGAAACGGTTGAGGGAGACTTGCATCAGAAACGTCCTCTCGACATTGTTATTCGATAATCCTCCTTGCACGGGACAAACCCTAATCACACCAGATCATCTTAGCTACAATGTTTTGAATTTATTTAGTTGCACCGAGACTATGTGCCCCTTGAAGACACGATCCAGCTCAGGTATATGTATTTTACACCAATTCACCTGTTCAACACAATGTTGCACAAGTTGTTGCATAACTCGTTACATGGCATCTATTAGTTCGGTTTCCTGCTCTCGGGTCCTTAACTCTTTTCCGAATAATTACCACGGAATAGTAAATTAAAACATATTTCTTCCGTAGTGCCGACAACGATTACCAAGATCAGGAGTATCACGCAAATTGCCACAAGAATATCTCTCCTCGCGAGCGTCTAAATCTATGAGCGCACGGGCTTCCCTATCCCGTTCCTATTCGGGTATAGAAACAACATCACCAATCCTCATCAACCACACGTAGTTCGTGCGCTTTTTTCCCTTATCATGCAAGAAGATTAAGCGATGTTGATTCGTTGCCTGATGCTATCTTAGCGCATAGAGCCGTTGTGCCTGCCGAAAAATAAATATACACCCAGTAGTCGATTCGGAAGATGCGATTATTACCACGCGGGGCCTATACCATTGGAGAGTCTCGAAGACGCATTTCTTAGGAATCGTGGAAATTTATACCCCACGATGGCCAAAACGAAGAAGAAGCATATACCGGCAACAAGCCAGAAAGCTACCATAGTTTTACCTATTACATCTCTGTGACCACACACTATCGCGAGCTCCGTCGAGAATGTGAAGATCAGTTCGGGTGGAATTTACGAACTATCTGGAATCTTATTCGGGATTCCTGACTCGCTGTGCGCGGTTCAGGGGTAGGGGGATAAAATATTATTGAAATTAATTCCGCTAAGTATGTGAATTAGACCGTGGGCGGAGACTGGGACCGGTGTGCAGCGATATCGTGGATCAGTTTGTTTATTGTATTGGCTCAGAGGTATACACATGGACCCATACTACCCCCCATAATCGCTGGGGAAAGGGTCAAAATGAATAATTTCAAGTTAGGAGGTGATTTTATAATTAAATTCAATAAATATCCTGCAGCGCACGAGAGGGCGACTGACGTTATCGTGTTGCAGAGATAAATGTTGAAGGAAGTTGCGCGCGGAGCGCCATGACTTCTGTGCGCGCCGTACTATAGGTGAGAGGCGTAAATTCCGCACGCTCGTCGCGCAATGTTTCTGTTATGCGATGGCATTAATCTAAGATAAAATTCTTCTTGCGTATCCGATGGATACTTTGCTACAAGTGTACGTTATCTGATTCGGATTGTTGTCATTTGTATATATATTGCCCGAATGGAGTTTTATGTCCACTCTGGTGCATGTTTTTGAGACATTTGTGAAAGCCAATAGCCAATATAGCATTCGGATAAATGTCAAACACTTATTGGATGCGATATGAAACGGTACAGTGAGTGAAAATAATTAATTAGCTTTATCCATATAAGTGGGGTGTTTAAAAACGCTCAAGCTAAGATGATGATATTGGCTGGCTGATAAGCGCATGGAACTCGTTGCTGATGGGGGACATTTGGAAAAAGTTGTCACTGCAGATAATGCCTCCGAGTAGGTTAACACCTACTTAACTTCTATGCGACCTATGGGAAATGAAATTGCAAAAAGCAGATACTAATTGTAGCTGTATTTGGGATAACTGCTGACTTATGAACACAGGTGATGGTTGCAGATCCTAATCATAACTGTCGCAGTTAATCATTTGTGCCTTATAGATTACAACAGACAATTAGGAATTAAATGCATAAATGCGCATGCGGTGTATGACGTTGGTCTTGTAAAGCTAAAGCTAAGTACAAACGATTGTCAGATCTTACAATATTGTCAGATCTGTCAGTGAAAAATGTGTCCCAAATGTCTTACAACCGTCTGAACTTAAGCTAAGTACACACGATTGTAAGATCTTTAAATATTGTCAGATCTGTCAGTGCTCTGATAATGACTGACAATGAGCTTACAATAGCCAACTACCTTACAATACAAAATTGTCCGTTCAGATGGTTGTAAGATTTTGTCCCAAAGTCTGACAATTTCATTGTCAGATGGATATCTTACAATGGTCTGACAATGACTTTTCTGACAACGTTGTCAGGTTGAAAATTGGGTGTTCACACGGTCTGAAGATATTTGAATATGAAAAATTGTCGATCTGTTGTCAGACATTAGGCGCGTTTTTTTTTTGCAATCCTATATGGGCTTAGCAAGTTTTCCATACAAATCGTTAGGCCGGATAATCATCGGGGCTTATGACTTAGACCAGATAAAAACTGTGCTACCAATCTACGATTGTTTTAAATGTTATCGAAAGTGCTATCGATTGTGTCATAAATGACGTTAATTTGTCAACAAAAATAAATAAGGGAAACTGGGGCACCTTTGAACGTTGGCCTTTTGAACATTGCTAATAAGGCAACATTTAAAAAAATATTTAAAAGTACATATTAACCAAAATTTAAACTTGGTAATACCGTCTTCTTTAGTCGTCAACGACTTTCGGATATCCTTTTGCCTGGAAGCAGCCGCATTAGGCGGTTTTTCTGTTTAAATTGCATATATTAATTTTCTATTTGTAAAGCATCATTCACATTGGAGCGAAGGAATGAATTGTTGAAATGCGAACAAACCACTTTTTATGCATTTATAAACAGAAAATTGCACATTTTATTATTCCAAGAGGAGGATAACTAATTATCCAATCAAAATGTATTAAGAAAACAAGTTTATAAACAGTTTAAATAAGGAAATTTCGAATTCAAAACTTTTTGCAGCGAACAAAAAGACCCTTGACGCGAATTGTCAAAGTTTATTCGCAATCCACATCACTTAATTCGCCATCCATAAACAAGCGAATAAAACATTCGTTCGAACTTAACCTTAAACTAGTCATTGCGGGTAGAAACTGATGGCTGAAATTCGCGAACTGCCGCGACATAGAAAAGTGTTCATGTGAACGGACTGTCAAGACTTGCGAATATTCGTTCGTTCGTAGGTAGTTTGTCGCTCTCGTGTGAATGGTCATAATTACATAAAACGATTTTATGGTGAGTTTTTCTTTTTGTTTAAAATATAGGTATCTTTAAGGCACAGCTTCATTTGGAACCGTATAAAGGTATGTTTTTTTGCACATTTTTCTGTCGCTTAATATAGGTATCTTTAAGGCACAGCTTCATTTGGAACCGTATAAAGGTATGTTTTTTTGCACATTTTTCTGTCGCTTGGCCTATCGGGGAACGTTTGAACAAGTGGTCTGTAAGTGGCATTGAAATAAAAGCTAAGCTACCACCACCAATCAACGCTCCAGGACCATCGAGAACACCTAAATTCTGAAAACATGTAACTCATTTTTGTTCTTACAAAGGTTCTTCAGTCATTTGTAAAATATTTCGTAATTTGTAAATTTCAGTTTGCTTCTGTTAAGTCGTTTTTGATTTTTTTATTTAAAAAAATAAAGTTAATTTATTTTATTAAAAAATTACAAAGCTCGTAGTAGCGTATTAGCTGCCAAAAGCAATTACAAATACTGCCGTTCATAAGTGACCCAGCCTAGTTCAAAACTGCTCAGCATGTAGCCACGGTGCCCCAGTCTCTCCTAAAAAAGAGAGAAAAAAAAACATCAACAATAAAAATATGTACAAGAAAGATTGCAACTCAAAATTTGGATTTAGGAAGAGACACTGGGGCCAGAGTGGGACTGCTAAAATGCTACAGTGCACGTAAGGAGTTGTGCACTGCCATTGATTCGCCGCTGGAACTTGAATCGTCCTGAATCATCCACTACGTCCTGCAAACCGCTCTTACGGCTGGAACTTGCTGTTGCTGCAGAGCTTGACAACAATAAACAAAGCATCTGAAACTAAAATGTATTTCTTATCACTTGTAAACTTTTTTATTATGCATATAGCTAACTTTTTCTCGTCTTTTATCAATTTAAAAACTAATTGACTGCCTGCAAATTTTTTTGGTGAAGACTGAAATATAAAAAAAACAACTGAAAAGTCAAATGTCAACTAGCATTTTGTTTTTTTTTTTTTTTTTTTTTTTGTCAACTAGCATAGTGCTGCCAAGTTACGTTTTATCTAAGTCTATATAAGATTGCAAAAAAAACACGTCTATGTCAGATAAATTCAAAGTCTTGTGGGTTGTTTTTTGTAGTACGGATTGTTGCCGCATCGGAGCTCACCCCAGGATTGAGAATTTAATCTCCTGCACAAACTCGAAATAAATTCAACTCCCTTTGCGTAGTACAAGGTAGATTTATTCTCTGTATAAGTAGAAAATTCACAATAGTTAAATCTGTAATATAATATATGTAAATGTGTATCTTACTTCTTTAGTTTCCTGGGCAACGAACTGAACTCCCCTGCGGCAGACAAGAATGTGAGAATTTGACAGCAAATAATTTGTTAAACGTTTAAAAACGTGTTCTTCATAATGACAATCGCGATGAGCGCATTCAAGGATTTGGGTCTGTTCGCACGAGAAGTTCAGTTCGCTCCCGTACAATAATATTTTATAACACCCCACCCCCCGTGAGGCGCTCTGGTTCCACCACAGCCTCACCAACATCTAATACGGCTAGTTTGACAGACGGTCTTCGAATTACTCCTGTCGCAGTTTTAATTTCGGCTGAACGTACTTGGTCATCAATTCCAGGGTACACCTTGATGACTCTTCCCTTTTTCCACTGACTTCTAGGCATGTCGGCATCGCACACAAGGACAAGGTTTCCGACCGAGATTGGTGGCACATTTTCAAACCACTTGCAGCGTCTTGTCAAAACCGGTAAGTACTCCTGCATCCATTTCTTCCAGAATCGGTCTTTGATTTGTTGACTGATCCGCCACTGTTTACGGAGGCATAAGGCTCGGTCATCGACGGGACCTGGAGTTTGCGTCGAGTTTGGTCCACCCAACAAAAAATGGTTAGGAGTCAGAGGCTCCTCATCTTGGACCGAAACTGGCAAATACGTAAGCGGGCGGCTGTTGATTATGTTCTCTGCTTCGACCAAAGCGCTTCGCAGAGTCTCGATTTTTGGTGCCACTTCGTTAAGAGTATGCGACAACACCCTCTTCACAGACCGTACCAGTCGCTCCCAGCATCCTCCAGCATGCGGGTTTGACGGACAGTTGAAGATCCACTCGATGCCCTTTGCAGAAAACTCGATTTTGAGAGCCTCGCTGTCGAAGATACGATTAGTTTGCAACTCGTTTTTGGTTCCAATGAAATTTGTGCCGTTGTCGGTCCTTATGCGCACCGGCACCCCTCGCCGGTTGACAAAATTTCGTATGCATAAAATGCACGCGTCCGTAGAGAGATCTTCTGCGATTTCGAGATGTACGGCTCTAACAGTCATACATGTGAAGAGAGCGATCCAGCGTTTCTCTCTGTTACGCCCATTGGTGATAAGTACCGGACCAAAGTAGTCGAGACCAGTATAGGTAAACGGCCTCACGTAAGGAGTTAGACGATCCTCTGGCAGCTGACCCATTAGCGGCGCTATCGGTTGGACGGCTCGGATACGGCAGAACTGGCAATCATTCTGCACTCTTTTGATGACTGAACGTAAGCTAGGCACCCAAAATTTTTGACGTACTTCGTTGGCTATGGTGTCATTATTCTGGTGACATAGACGGCGATGGAAGTGGTCCACAATCATTCTCGTTAACTTGTGGTCCTTGGGTAAGATCATCGGACGCTTGGCGCTGAGCGGGACAGTCGAAGCAGCATCTATACGTCCATAGACGCGCAGGAGACCATCATTGTCCAAGTATGGCGTCAATTTGTACAGGCTGCTTGTCTTTTCAACATGCTGCTGACGGCTGAGTTGAGCTATCTCGTTGGCGAAAGCATCACGTTGCGCTTCACAACAAAGAACCTTTTCGGCGTCGTCAAGCTCGGCAGGTGAGAGCTCTCCATCTTCTTTAAGCATACGCCTACACGCCTTCAGGAACCGAATCACCCACGCCATTGTTCTTTGCAACTTAGAGTACTTCGAAAACCTGGAGATATCAAAAAGATTAGTACTCACGGTATTGATGTGTAACAGGAATTTTGGTCTCGTTTCCTCGGAGCATACATGGATATCAATGTCGTCAGGTGGTACTGGCCAAAAATCTGTGGACTGTCGTAAGAATGAAGGTCCGTTGATCCACTTGTTGTTGACTTGGAACCTTGGAGGGAAATAAGCTCGAGTGGCTTCATCAGCTGGGTTGAGCTTGGAGGGGATCCAACGCCATTGACCGGGTCTGCTGCTGTCGAGTATCTCGGCGATTCGGAAACCAACAAACTGCTTAAACCGGCGGGGTTCCAACCGGAGCCAACTTAGAACCGTTTTCGAATCACTCCAGAAAACTCGATTCTTAAACGGGATGTCGTGGTAATCGGCTATGGTGTTAGAAAGCCTAATACCCAAAACGGCAGCAGACAACTCGAGGCGGGGAATTGTCATCAGCTTCCTTGGAGCACACCTCGTCTTCCCACACAGGAAAGATACTTGTGCTCTCTCTTCAAATTCAGCCCTCATGAAAGCCACTGCACTGAACGCCTCTTCACTGGCATCGACGAAAATGTGAAGATCAATACTGCTGGCTGACAAAAGGAGGGCGTCATGACATCTTGGCACTTTAAATTGAGACAGGGTTGGCAGTTCCGCTCTCCACAGCTTCCATTTCTCAAAAATTTCGTCGGGTATCGGCTCGTCCCAAGCAACACCGTAACTCCAGGCTGACTGTAATAGCAATTTGAGATGAATGACGAAGTTAGCTATCATCCCGAATGGATCGAAGACCGACATGGCTATGCTCAAGAATTCTCTTTTGGTCGGGCATCGGTGGTTCATCATAATGTCCTTACTGACACGTGGAAATCGTAGCTTGAACTTAAAAACGTCTTCATTCGGCTCCCAGCACATTCCAAGAACTTTCTCCACGGCGTCGTCGATGTTCATATCAACCTCAATTCCCTGTTGAACATCCATCTCCGGCAAAGTGACAGCTCGTAACACCCTTTTGGAATTTGAGGCAAAGTTCCTCAGCTCGAAACCCGCTCTGTTGTGTATAGATATGACAGCTTTGGTTACTTCGATCGCTTCAGCTTCATTGATGAAACTATCCACATAGTCATCCACGTAGTGGTGACTGACTATCGCACTGACCGCTCTCGGAAAATCTTTTGCAAATCTCAAAGCGTTGAGATTCTTAACAAAATTCGCTGAACATGGTGAACAGCTAGCACCAAATGTCATTGACTGCATGACGTAGACTCCGATGGCCTGGTCTGGTTCACTTCTCCAAAGAAACCGTTGCGAGTTTTGATCCTTTGGTTGTATCAATATCTGGTGAAACATTTCTTTAATGTCCCCAGTCACCGCTACTGGCCTCATGCGGAAGTTGAAAAGTATCGCAAGCAATGGTCTGAGCTCATCCGGTCCCTTGAGTAGAAAGGTATTTAGTGAAACATCACTTACCTTTGCGGCCGCATCGAACACCAGGCGAACCTTTCCAGGCTTGTTCGGATTCTGCACCCCAAAGTGTGGAAGGTACCATGTTTTAGGGGTTTCCAAATGTGCTTCGGCATCCGTCAGCTTTCTAGCGTACCCCTTCCGCAAATACTCCGCAATGATGTTCTTGTAAATGGCACCGAATTCGGGATCCTTCTTCATCTTGTTTTCAAGGCTCCACAACCTCCTTTTTGCCATTTCAAAACTCGCTGGAATTTCAAACACATCGTGCTTCCACAAAAGCCCTGTCTGGAAGCGAGAGCCTACTTGTCTGGTTGTGCCGGAAAGAATCTGCAACGCCCTCTCATCGACAGCGGAGATCAACTTTTCTGTTGGTTTTTTGACGCCAAAACTTTCCATGCTGAGAAACTCCTCGATGATTAAATCCAGATGTGAATCTTGTTCGTTGTTGGCTTGACTGTAATGAAGGATCCGGATGTCGTTTGCATCATTTCCACTGTCAGCTGCTGATCTGCCATATACGGCCCAACCCAATCTGGTTTCCGTTACGATCGGCTGGACGTCTTCGGACTCAATTATGCTTATTGGCGCTCCCAAATGGCAATGATCCAAACCAATGAGCAGTTGAGGCTTCGCATTATCATACTCAGCAAACGAAAACTTGGTTATGTCTCGGAGCAATGGTTGCAGGTCGGCGGCGGTCAGCGTCTGAGTTGGTAAACATAACTGACTTACTGTCTTGACTCCTGTCATCGAAAATCTCTCGGCATCATCACTGTCGGCGCTGATATGAAGATTTACTTCTAAAGACTCCTCCGTTGACGTCTCTTTCCCGAACCACTGTAGGTCTAAACTCCTTTTAGGACCTTCCAATTGAAGCTGTTTTGCTAGATCGTTGCTCATGATGGTGACCGACGATCCTTCGTCCAGAAGAGCAAATGTTTTCACAATGACATCGTTATTGTACAGCCTCACTGGTAAAACGCGGAAAAGGATCTTTGCGTTGACATCTGTGTTACAGCTCAGCAAGGTCTTCGGTGCCCTTTGATCTTCAGTCCCAGCAATAGACAATGACGGCGATGACGTGCTTGGCTGCTCCTCTCTATCATGAAGTGACGAGTGATGGGTCCGAGCGCAATTATCAATCTCACATTTCTTTTGTCGCTTACATGAGATTATGTTGTGGCCATATCTTAAACAAGAGAAACACAGCCTATTCTTTTTAACGAAGCTCCACTTCCCTTCGTTGTCCAGTTTGGTATAGACGCTGCATTCGGGTACTGAATGCCACTTCAACTTGCAATGGCGGCATGTATCGCTGCTAGCTGCAGCAGACGTGGACCGTTCCTTGGTGTGGGTTTTAGGTGCAGATTGTTCTGTGGCAAAGAGAATACTTTTAGTCTTCGCATTGTTTTCGACCTTACCTTGCAACGGCAGAGAATTTGTTGTGACCAGGCACACTAATCTGGCAAGTCTGCTCAACCACTCGTCGAAATGTTTAATGGTGGGGTATGGCTGGATAAAGATGCTTTGCTGGGCCCACTCTAAACGTTTGCTCATCGGTAGCTTACCGACAAGTTCATCAATGAGCGTCGGATTACCAAGGTGCTGGTGTAGGCCGCTCGCTTCGAGAAAGGTAGAAAAATTCTGCACACTCGTGGCGAATGGGACGAGCATTTCCAACTTGCCCTCCGGGATAGGCGGAATTTCTCTCACTTTAGTCAATTGGCTTTGCAGTAAACATTCCGGGCGGCCAAAGCGGAACTCCAGCGCTGCCATCACACGCTCAACATTGTCTGGATGTATCAGAAGTGCCTCCGCGACACTCTTTGCATCTCCTTTAATGCACTTCTGCAGTCGAAAGATGTTTTCCACGTTCGTATATCCGAACATCGCAGTGGATTCCCGGAAAGTGGTACTGAACATCGGCCACTCCTCAGGGCGACCGGTGAAGTCTGGCAGGTCGTGAAGCTTTCGACCGTTTCCATACCCACCTATTTGTGGCATTGAGTGGGTGGTTGCAGGCGATGGCGATATTCTGATATTGTGTGACGGAAAATTAACTGTGTTCGGCTGCTGAAGTTCATTTAACGGCGACAGAAACGATGTTACTCTTTGCGTGTAGAAGGAGTTGGTTGGATACGTGCCCATGGTTGCTGTTGGAACTGACTGTTGGGGCAATGACCATGTGTATGGTGTGTGCTGAGATACGGCGGTACTCGTGTACAAAGATGTTGATATTGGTTCAGGTACATGTAGCTGCTGCGAGCATCTTTTTGGCATATACTGCAGAGTGTCAGCATCATTATGCATCGACATCACAGTTGAAAGCGACACGGGTTTCTGTTGGATTGATGGCACACTCGGTGCGTACTGACCCGTTCCAGCTCCAATGCACATTGTCGAAATAGTGGCTGTAGAAACCGTTGACGGCAATGAAGGCAATGTGATTGGTGCGTACTGAGACGTTCCAACACCAGAGCAAACGGCATTGCTTGATATCTGTTTATGGCGGCTTAGCAGATCTTCCATACGAATGCGTTCACGTTTTTCATTTGCAGCGGCGGCTGTTGCTTCCTGGACTTGCAAACGCAGTTCGTCTATCTGCTTCTGGAGTTCCTGTAATTGAGTTGACGATCCCTCACAAACATTTTCCAACATTGTGTTATCTGCGTCGGAATCACTGTCTTCTACTAAATCGGCGTCGGCTAACTGATCGGAATCGGCGGCAGGCTCCAATCTTTTATTGCGAGCACTTCTTCTTAAAGTCTCGTTTAGGTTCGACATGAAAGCGTGGCGTTGATCTAACCTGTAAATTGTAGGGCAAAATGGCGGCGGTTTTACGATCTTCCTTACAATTTACTGGTCAGTCAAATGGCAAATAAACTGGCGGCTATATCTCCTTTAATACTGTGGGCTGGCGGCAAATTCTAGAAGGAAATATAGCATAATATACTGGCTACAATAATCGTTGTAAACTGTGGGCGGCTCACTGTATCCAGAAAGAGTATGTACTTGTTACACAATGCGGGCGGCTGACTCTTTCCAGAAGGAGTAATTTACATATATGTACTGGCTACAAACTGCAGGCGGCTGGCTCTTTCCATAAGGAATTAATTCAATACACGTACTGGCTATTGGCTACAACAATTATTGCGCAACTGTGGCGGCTGATTCTTTAAAGAAAGAATAAAATTTGTTGCCGCATCGGAGCTCACCCCAGGATTGAGAATTTAATCTCCTGCACAAACTCGAAATAAATTCAACTCCCTTTGCGTAGTACAAGGTAGATTTATTCTCTGTATAAGTAGAAAATTCACAATAGTTAAATCTGTAATATAATATATGTAAATGTGTATCTTACTTCTTTAGTTTCCTGGGCAACGAACTGAACTCCCCTGCGGCAGACAAGAATGTGAGAATTTGACAGCAAATAATTTGTTAAACGTTTAAAAACGTGTTCTTTATAATGACAATCGCGATGAGCGCATTCAAGGATTTGGGTCTGTTCGCACGAGAAGTTCAGTTCGCTCCCGTACAATAATATTTTATAACACGGATAATGGAACAAAATGTTGTACTTGCGAGATTTTAACTGCCTACGTGTTAGAAGACTACGAGGATGATGAATTGATACAAAAACGACGTAATATTTTGAAGAAGGATTGGGTGGCCCGTTGTCACAAGGAAAAATTCTACTCCTAATAGCAAACTGAGGAGCCGGAACTTAATCGCAATTTTTTGCGAATGGACTCAACACAATCCGATGAAATTCTCGCTTTGGTGACTCCACACATCAAGGTTTCATTGGCAACTTGGCGCAACTTTTTTTCCTTTATTACCTCTACCTTTTACCACAAGGCTTCTTTGGGTAGTTTATACTAACAACCCCATTCACTCTGTACTTTCTTCCTGTACAATTTTTTTTCGACTTTTGAAATTCCAATTAGAATTTAAATTCCAATTTCCACAGTTGTTTATAACAATAATCAATATCTTCTGAATTATTTTCCATCGTTTAAAAGCTAACTTCGATTTCGCTCGTAAACCACTGGTTTTATTGTCTGACAATGAAGAAATTGTAAACTACTGTCAGCTTCCATAAACAACGACATCTGACAATATCCAATGAGTCTAATGTCGTTTTCGGTTGGTCGTCCAGAATCGTCCGGAAGCAATCCGAACGCTTCTGAAAGCGTTCGATTGGCACTCAATTTGCTTCTGGATTTGAACTCAGAATCCCGGAGAGTTCTTCCGGACGGTTCTGGACGATCAACCGAAAACGACAGTAGGTACAATGTCCTAATTGTCTGACAATAAAAAAAATTGTGTGTTCAGACTTGTTCAGACGATCGTCAGCAACCTGACAATTTCATTGTCAGATGGATGTCTTACAATTGGCTGACAATGACATTTCTGACAATATTGTGAGACAAAATTGTAAACTCATTTGTTAGGTTACGTTAATTAACAGTTTTGATCAGCTGAATTATAAGCGCTGATCTGAATGCTCTGATCACAAACAACGGCTCTGGTGTTTTTAGTGGTCCCTAAGGCAAAATCAATTCATAAAGCAAAATTAAACTGAATGAACATTTTGAACCTTCAACTTAAATATTTTGACGGTTACAATAGATTATTTAATGTGGAAATGTTCGCCATTGTAACTTCGTACAATTTAGACTGCCGTCTCTAATGCCCTGTTTTACAGTACATAATAAGTGTAACTTAAGTTTTAGTAGAGACAAGCAGATAAGAAATGTCACTCGTGTATATTTTGCGTTTCCCAGTCACAATTCGCAATATTCACCCCAAATGTTAGTACAAAAAAATTGGCCGCACTTTTAGAAAGGTTTGTAACACTTTCGGCCATATTATGCCCAAAACACATGTGCAGAAATTCTGAACGCTTCACTGCAAGCAGTAGGTACTGCTTACTGCAGATGAAACAGATGAGCAGAATTCAATTTGCATAGGTTGTTGCGTCAATCCGGGGAAAAATTCGAAAGTGCAACACAGACGACAAATAATTCTCGTCTCTCTTTTCCTCGAATGCATCAGTAGCTGAATTTAAAAATTCGATGCTGCCAAGTCTATTTAATTTGATTCACTGCGTTGCTATGCAGTGGATTTAGAAATAGAGACAAGTTGCAGTGCTGCGGTGGGTGCAGAATTTGCATTTGTATCACCACATAAGAACATTAATTTGTGTATTCTGTTTTGGGCATTACACAAAGAAATTTGTTGAGTAAAAACTAGTAAGATTCCCAATGGAGGGGTAATATCTTGCTCTCTCGATGCCGCTCTCTTTTACGAATTGTTCAAGTTAGGGAACGACATTGAGTAAAAATGCGTAAAAATTCGTAAGAATTAGGTAGTAAAAAATTCATAAGATTTAAAAGTAAAGGAATAGACCTAAGAAGATTTGTTTTTAAATAATTGGTGCAAGAAAAGGAAAAGATCTTAAAATGAACAACGACAATAGCATTGAAGTGAATACGACAATGAGCCAAAAGTAAGGCAAGCAAAGAAAGGAAAGCGTTTCTCCAAAAATGGAGAGTGATCTTCTACTAACATTGATTATGTCCTCGAATATCAACACCATGGAGACAAACCGTATGACGACCAAGGGACGCTTGATGGGATGGGAGTTAATCTCTACATCATTCAATGCCTCTCCCCGTGTAGTGGTAAGCATTTCATTCATTCGCTGTTAATTTATTTTCGTTTCTGTTATTCTAATGTAGTTTCATTTAAACGGCAAAGGACGAGTAAGTAATCGTTGACGCAGGCCCGCTTGTGCGTGCATTCAATACATTCGACCACGAGGACGAAGTTCATATATTCATCTTCTGATGACGAAGACATCAACATTTGGTCTATTTCACTAATAAAATCCATTTTTGGTATCTTTTTGCTTCTTATTATTTTTTCACTTATTTTCTGAGAGCGAAGAAATTTCAAAAATGTGCCATAAAAAAAGAGTGAATTGAAATTGATCCTATTGAAATTAACCAGAGTTAAAATACTTAAACTGGTCTATGGAGTGCCAGACCTGGCAGCATCCGCAGTTGGTTAGTGGTTTTCTCTGAAATGATCGGGTTTTTTTCACGAAGCGTACTACACACCAATCTTTTTTGGCTGTGATCCCTGCTGCGGTAACGTTAAATCCACTTAAACAAAGGATTATAAAAATATATACCTTCTAAACCTAACCTACTTACCATAGTTAAAAATACAATGCCACCGATTTTTCAAAGTTTAAAAACAATTTGACGTTCTCTGGTTTGAACACCTTCTCGTTCAATTTGACCACTCTTCGAATGTAAAAATCTGACAGTCAAGAGCAACAAATATGTATATTTTCAAAATCCCAATTCTATAACAAACAACCAAATACTTTCTCAGTAACAAATAAATTGAACAATCAAATATGTAAAATTAAAATAGGTAACACAAAATCTTAACACCTCTGTTTACAACTTCGCTGGAACAGTTTTGGACAACTGCATATCTGCAGATGCTGCATTGACAAATTTCCTCACAATGTCAAACTTAGGATGATTTTTATCTTGCATGAGGCTAAAGATTACACTTTCGCTAGTTGTTATTATGCATCCCAATTGCCTAAGACGTTCCAAAGCCAAATCGCGATCCTGATTCAATCGTGAACAACTACAATCCGCCACGATATGTACCATCAAGCCCTTTTCTGTGAGATCAATTGCTGTCTGTTCGACACAAACATGGGACTGAAAGAAAACAATACAATAAATTCAAATTCAAATTATGTACAACGATTTTGCGAACCTCAAGTCCAAAAAGAACGATGTCATTAGGTTTCAACTCATTAATTTTGGATTCCACCTGTGGTACCACCATACTGAACTTGGTCTTTTCAATAATTTCCGTTGCATGGCTGATATCCAATTCCTTAACAGTTTTGCCTAGCTTCTCTGAATAATGTTCCGTGGCGATAAGAGGAACTTCCAATGCTTTGCCGGCTTGAAGCTGGAAGTGATATTGGTTAGTGTATCGGATAGATAATAGAATAAAAGCTTTGAAAAGCACATGCTATTGCTTCTGGTTATTCTTCAATCATCCCCACACCAACTCACCAACTTGGATGCATTTTTTAACATGTTATCAAACAGCGGCATTACTGGCCTAAATTTATCCTGGACATCGCACAAAAGAAACAAAGTTTTCTTTGGATTTAGTTTACTGAGACGTTTAATTTGATGACTCATTATGTTAATTTAATCAAAGAAAAAGTGGTGATAATGAAATAGAAATCCACTTAGAAACAGCCGAATTTGCGAGTTAACTGATATGAACATGAAGTGGAGAAGCTGTCAAACTCATCTGGTCTGGATGTGGACTGGATTAGATTATGGAAATTCATACACGTCTAAATGTTGGCTAACCTGAGGAGTGCATTCAGAACGTGATAAAAAGTTGCTGTGTTAATTTCGTCAAATTCATATTTTTTTTATAAACAAAAAATAATAATAAATAAAAAAAATTCATATAAAAAAACCGTTTACTTACTAATTCTTATTTTTATGTTGTTTTCGATTAGGAATTTTGAAATATGAGATTTTCGCTACTCAATCGAACGTGAAAATCGAATTTTATAGTAGTTTACGACAGCGACATGGTAAATGAACTGTCAAAATTTGTATGGAAAATCATTAACAATAAGTTAATAAGCTTGGGACGCGAATTTGGGTTATAAATCAAGATAGCAAACGTAATAAACTTACGACAACGTCATTCTGAGATTTCACTCTTCAAGTAAGGGCGAGTAATCAGGGTCCAGATCACGTAAAATGAAAACGATCCAACGACATCGTTTCGACAATAGCAGTCTCTGTATATTGCCACAGATATGATAGGGACAGCATGCGTGATCTGAAAAAAATAAAAAATAAATAGGTGGCGCAACAGGCGGTAGACACCCTAGGCCTAGCTTCTCGCAACCACTCGTTTGTGTGAGTTTCTATTTTTGGGACGAATGGAAGGGACCTACAATTTTTATGCCGATTCCGAACGGCTGAATTGAGAAGCTTTTTCAGGACAGTTATACTCTCGGATGTTTGTCAGACGTTCGCGAGAGGTGGCGCAGTAGAAAAAAAACACTAAGATGTATTTTGTGTTTTTCTGGGGATCGAACCTGGGATCCCTCGCACAGCAGTCCAGCATACTAACCACTGCGCTACTGCGCCCACAACTGCGTGATCTGACCCCAGGAAAAAAAATGCAATTCAACATACTGCTTTTAACCAAGGAAATTCTGGAATTTTGTTTGTTCAAGCTTTCACATATCAGTCAAAAACAAAACAACTTTCTTTCAAAAACAGTATAAAATAAAAATTAATTTAATAAATAGTAAAAAATTCAATTTTTGAAGAAGTCAAAACTATCTTGGCATATTTTAAAGATATTATCTCATGGGTTCCTAGTTTCTGATCGATGCTCTACACGTCAGAGCAATCGAAATGTCAAACTGCAGTCCCATGCTCTCCGATAACCCAATAAAAATGTCAGTTATCCAGACACATGTTGACACATCAAATAGATGTCAACATAGTAGTAAAGGACCATTTTCACATGAGAGCGACCAACTACCTACGAACGAAAGAATATACGCAAGTTTTGACAGTCCGTTTACATGAACACTTTTCTAGGTCGCGGCAGCTCGCGATTTTCAGCAATCAGTTTCTAGCCGCATGTTAAGGTTTTTGTTTGAGCTTAAGTTCGAATGAATGTTTTATTCGCTAGAGAATTCGCGCCAAGGGTGTTTTCGTTCGCGGCAAAAAGTTTGAAATTCGCAATTACGTTATTTAAACTGTTGTAAACTTGTTTTCTTAATACATTTCGATGGGATAATTAATTATCCTCCTCTTAGAATAATAAAATGTGAAATTTATATAAAAAGTGGTTCGTTCATATGTCGAGAAATTCTTGACTTGATTTGTGGCTTTCGCGGACATAGCCATCAACTACCGAGAAAACTGTTCACATGACAAAATCTAGCCAAATGAACTGAGCAATTATGAAAATATAGAGTTGTCAGACTTACTAAACTAGGTCCTTGAACGCCCTCTTTATTTTGCCAGCTGACTTTATTGTCAGAATCATTGAGTACCTAGGTACCTCACGTATTCTAAAATTCCTTAAAACATGTCTGCGAGTCAGTCTAGCTTTTCAACGAAGGAATTCACTTCGACAATTCATACTTTGTCGTTATAAGGCGTATTTTTTTGGGAATCTATAGCTAGCTCACTTTTACTTTTACATGCAAAACTGGTATACTCACTTTTGGTTTTGTTATACTCACTTTTGGTTTTACATGCAAAACTGGTATACTCACTTTTGGTTTTGTTATACTCACTTCCCAAAAAAATACGCCTATAGTAGCAAATTTGCGATCTTTGAAATACAATAACTTTTATGTGGAATCCAAAAATTTTGAATTAAGGCAATTAAGTCAATTGAGCTAAATAATTACCCTGGAAAAATTTACTTGGTGGAAAATTATCCATTCTCTGATTATCTTCATCATGTTGTCTAACTTTCTTATGTTTTCTATCGCTTGAAATTTGCTAACTGCTTAGAATGATAAACACTACTTATCTAAAGTGTAAAATTAGTGAAATTTATGTTTTAAGATTATTGTTTGAGGAACTTCTCTCAAATTTATGTCAGAAATTGAGATATTTCAACGAGCAATTTACACGTGGCTTTATTTTGGAATTATATTCTGAAATTAAAATACTATCATTGTGCCCCTACCTTAACAGGTTTCTTTACGTCGTACCAACCCTTACACATGAAAACCCACCACACTACGAACACAACCACCCCTTCCCAAGAAAGAGACGGCATACAAGCCATATTTGACAGAGTGGTGTAAAACCACTGCACTTCTACGTCCATCTTTCTCGCACGTTACTTTTTTTCAACACACAAAAAGGTGAAGTCTGCCACAACACCACGACGAAACGGTCTCCGTGTGAAAATTCGTTAAAAATTGCCCAAAAAATCGCAAATTATTCCAAAAAAAATGCTCTAAAATCCTCAGCAAGTGTTTCCAATCGGATTGAATGCACTAAAAACAATCGGAATAAACAAGTGATCGCGATAATGCAAAATTTTGTTGTTCTGTCCCTGTGACACCATAGTTCGACCTCTGCACGCACCAGCCACACCATCCATCCATCCTCATCTCCATCACACAAGAGTGGAAGCAGCTGCTGTGTGTGCGCGACAGCAACAACAAAACCCAAAAAGGAATTCAGTGCTAAACCCCGAAGTGTTTAGAAAATTATTCGTGAGTCGGGGGCAAAATAAAAAAAAAAAATAGTAAAAATTGTAATTATTCGTTTTTGCTTAAATGTATCAATAAAACGGAGAAGTGTACTCTGTCTCTTAACGTCTATGTGCATAAATTCTCCGTGCTCCGTGTGAATAGCAAAAGAAGAAAAAAGCGAAACCAAGTATTTTCAGGTGTATATATGTGCTCAAGTGTTCGTGTTCGTGTAATGTGATGAGATGTAATTGGTTTTGTTCCCCGTCTTTCGGAGTTGCCCTGAATTTTCCGCGGATGAAAATTATTTGGGCGCCGAAATTAATTGTTTTAAATTAAAATTGAAAATCGCCAATGAGTCGACGACAGTCCTTGGATCGACCAGGTGGGATAGTGTTTTCTTTTTTTAAATACATTTTTATATATTTTTTATCTAATTTCCAAAGTAGAAAGTGTCAGAACGATACAAGGAAAAACTAAAAAAAAAAAATCTCTGTAAAAGAGAGACAAAGAGGAATGGGTAAAAATTTCCTCTGCGCTGTGCTAAAAATAAACGCGTTTCATGAATCTCATCGTATATTTGTCTCGTTCACTCCAACAATATCGCAGCAGGTTGTCAATGCATTGATCTCTGTCAAAAAAATATTTGTGTATATTTGCTCTGTGAAGAAATAGTACCTCTCTCTTGCTTTCGCGTGTATAGTATTTGATTTTGAATTGACCATTTTTTTGACAGTGACGACTGTTGGCAACTCTGTTTATGTTGGAAAATTAACATGGATGGAATTTTCTCAATGACATTTTTTTTATTATTCTTTTCCAATCCGAATGCAAAAAGGAATACAAACAACATTTTATTTGTATATTTAATATGTAGTGACATTTACCATTGTGCAAATGTTTTTTACAAAATAACATTGACAAAGTTTTTACGGTAGAAAGTGTCGCCATTTTATTTTTTCTTTCAATATTTTCTGTCTCTGATTTTTCTCCTTTTTTTCCCATCTGTGGTGAACTGAGATGGAAGGAAACAACAAAAAAATGGTATCTGTATGTATACTTTGTTTTTACCTGTTTTTTAAGCGGCGTTGCCTATTCTCTATTTTATTTTTTCCCGAACCTATATCTTCGACACTTTGAATACCCATATAGTAGATGATATATTTTAGAACAAAAAAAAAAAAAAAAAAATGGATGAAGAACCGGCAACTGTGAATAAAGGCAAGTAAGTACCTATTATTGCAAATCAAATTCAGCAGCACCTTTGGATTGGATGGAGATCGATAGACAAAACTGAAAAGAAAAATATTCACTACCACTTTATGACATTCTGCGTGTAAACAAATCGTAAAGTCTGGGAAAGAAACGTCATGTAATGTTTTCTTTTATTGTTGCCGTTGTTTTTCCCATACACAAATGAATTTGATTTTGAAACTTTTTATGTTTTGATTAAAACACCTCGATGGAAGGTCTTTACCCTTTACGCTGTTGGATAGTGTGGGATTAGGGTCATGCTCATGACATTAGCTCGTTAACACAGAGATCATTCAAAGGTACCTATCCATATACCTACAATATTTTTTTCTAAAAAGCGCTATTACTGCGCAGGGATCGATGCGATTTTATAATGGATGGAATGCCTTGTCTTGTAGAAATTTAAGTATTACATAGGTACCTAGCTAGGTAGATATTTGACACAATTTTAAACATTTCACACAATGCATTCTCAAAATTACACCGCTTAATAAATTAATAAATCTAATGTGTAGCAATTTGTACTCACACTGACTTTTTTCATTTTTTTACGTTCTATAGGATAAAATCACAAGCCGCTTAAAGTGACATTTTCGTTGACAAGTTTCAATATTTTGCTGAATTTAACCATTGGCTGAATTGTGAATTAGACGATGATTAAAAATTTTAAAAGATCTCTGACATAAATAATGCTGTTCTTTAAGTTGTATCTACTTAAATTAACATTGGCCGTGTTCCATTGACCACTAAACGTCTAGCACATAATATCCGAGTAGGAGGAACGATCAGCGAATTTTGGTTTCGTTTTCACTCCAAAAATTCGTTTGACATGCACATGCCGCTAGTCATCAACATTTGCTATTGTGAACTACTATAAATTTACAGCACTATTATAACAATCTGAGCATCAATTGATAATTCTTAGTCCATTCATTGTGAATGGGTACTAATCAAATCATTGCGAATGGGTCCTGCTTTGACGATTTGACGTATGGAGTTTATGGCTGGCGACTAACTTTGGTTTATATTTGGTTGCATTATTATGCTCGTCCAAAACCATTAGGTTTGAATCATCTAATATCCTGCGTATGATAACTTGTTCGCTTGCACTTACTTCATCATAATCCCCCTCAAAAAATAATTCTACCGAAGACATTTCGCTCGTCGTCGTAGTCGTTTTTTACCACAAAAAACCAGGAAATAAATTTTATACCTAATTTGATGCTAAAAAAGGGAATTTTTTACCGTCCGAATATTTGATATGACGTGTCGACGAGGAATTTGTGGCTGACAGAAAATTTCATGAAGATGTAGGTACCTAGGTATAACAATTTTTCACAACCAAATTTATCTATAAAACTATTCACAATTTTGTTTTTAAGTCGGTGTTTGTAACTTTTTGAGACAAACGATTCAAAATGACAGTGAACACATACAAAATGAAAAAAAATCTGAATACGGGTTTTAAATAAGGCCCCAACAAATTATACAGGAAACAACAACAACAAAGAAATGAAATAAGACCCCAAACAAAAAACGAAAACGTCAGATTTGGGGCCTTATTTCATCGCAGTGGAGCCTTATTTTGTTCAATCATATTTATTTAAAAGTTGTAGCTTACCACTCTCATTGGACCTTATTAATAATAATAATTAATAATCATTGTTAACCTTCAAGTTACTTGTTTTGTAGGTCACAATCGATACATTTATATGGAATTTGTGGATTTGCCGGGACATAGGGACATTCCAGTGAATTGCAAGGCCGACGAACTCGCTAGGCATGGCACTACTTTGTCAATTCTAACGAAAAAGGAAAATCTCTATATGCGTCTCGCTACGTGTAAACTTTTAAACACGTGCTCCATCACGAAACAGATCTGGCCCCTGCTCAATCTCAAGCGCTCCAACAGTCTTATAACACTAAAAAGATCCAATATAATACTTTAGTAGGTGTCATCACGGGACACTGTATTATTGGGAGACATGCTTTCAGGCTGGGTCTCCCTTCCAATGATTTCTGTAGAAGCTGCATGGACGAGGAGGAGGAGGAGACTACTCTTCACCTCTTATGCACTTGCCCAGCTTTTCAGCTAGTAGAAAACTATATCTGGGAAAATATTTCTTCGACAATATCGGCGAACTCGCTAATGCAAGCATAAGTATGTAGTTGCCTCCAACTTTTCACTCTCAGCTCCTGCTGATTCAACGGGTAGATGTGAGATTCTTAGATCCTATGGTATCACAATGGGTCTCCTCTGACTTAACCTAACCAAACCGGGACACTAAAAACTATTATTAGGACTGGGCATTGAGCTCCTTTTGTCAATGCCACAAACCACAGAGAATAGACCACCAGCTTTGGGCAGAAATGAGAGCTCCATTGAGCCAGTTTTGAAATAATTAGCTCCGCCTCTCTCTGTGGTCAATGGGACGTTGGCTGTCCTTTGCCTTCTGCCTCAGTTAACTTTTTCTGAGGTAATAGAGTTCATCTGTCTAATCATATTCTGATCAACAAAGAAAACACAAACTCAAAGTGTCTTAAGCTAAAATAAGCAAATTCACATTTTTGACAACTCTTCCTTTCTTGTAAACCAGCAAATTGACAATACTGCGCAATTGTCACTTTTTGACTTAATAATGTTTTTTGGGGATGAAATTCATAAGTCAAATTATTAAAAAATGTATAGCGTCTACCTATGGCACGTGGTAGGTACGTATTACCAAACATTTTTACAAGCAAAAGGTCTTGGCTGTCATTTAGGTATTGATTAGTCAAATGCTGACTCTCGTCTAACCACTTCTTAATTTAAAGTAAAGTAAACTAGGTGATTACTCCTACAGTGTCCAGTATCATAACCGAAGAACCATTGATTTTAATGGTTTATCAATGTAATGTAATCCCCTTATCTGTCAAAAAATTCTCGCGTCTACCCACTCAAACGCAAGGGAATTTAGTAGGTACCTATAGGTAACACTGCACACTATTTTTTTGCACTCAAATTTAATCGATATCATCGATTCCATATCGTTACCTTCCATACGTTACTCTTTCTAGTGCTGAACCCACTCATCCATTAAAGCAAAAAAAAAAAAAAAAAAAACACTTCATACACAAATTATAGGCCGGTATCGTCACAAAATGCTCAACAATAAATCAAAAGCTATCGCACGCTCAATTGCCACCTACTATCTTAACTATGCCTACCTCAATTCATCGCATTCATCAGAATATACATTCCAATTAAACAACAATAACTCTTAGCACACAATTCACTGGTAGACAACCGCGCCATCTAATAATAGAGTGCTCGAGAAAAATTCTCGTCTATATGAGAATGTGACACGTAACAATACAATACACACACCTTAGTTGTGGCGGTGGCGCGCCTCCCCACATACGAAAAAAAAAAACCTAGATATTTACCTGTGTACACATTTTGTATGAAGTATGACATATGAGACGTCAAGCATAATATAATCTCCCCTAAACCGGTGGCAAAGCGTTGGCGGTTGTAAAAATAACAATTGAGCGAAAACTTGACTTCTAAACGTAATAATTAAATTATTGTAATTTATTCCGGCATCCATACCCATAACCCTGACCTACAGACAATAAATCATGAAATTTATTGTTTTTTTCAATTTCGCATACAGGCGATACTGAACTGAACTGAACTCAACTGAAGACTTTACATTTTCATGTGACAGAGCGAAATGTGGGACAATCGATAGGGGGAACAAAATCAATTGAAAAGTGAATAGCTTTTGACAAGTTCATACGAGTTTTTCCATGGAATACTAAACTTTAGTCTGACAATCGAACAAACCTAGGCTAGAGTCAGCTTATTGTTGTTCCGCTCTCTGTGGAGGGGTTTTTAGACGAACCAGCAGCTGCAGAAAATCCCTCAAACTGAAAGCAGTCCTACTCTACTTGCCTGAACATTGGACAAGTGTTTGTTGTCGCGCTTATTTTTGATTATCTCTTATCACGTGATTGTAAACTTTTTCTCTGTCATGTCAGTTTTCCTAGCTCAAATGTCAGTCAAAAATATTAAATAGCAATAATTTGGGTAATTTTTAAGGTTTGTTATATATATTTTTAATTAAAATGTAACACTTCCGTGTCATTTTGGTTTTTTTTTTTTAAATGAAGTAGGTATGTACGTGTACCTACGCATTTTTGAGAATTTTTCGCTTGTCATTTTGTCAAGTGGCGGATGTTATCCATCTCTTTCGTTCTTTTTTTTTTTTTTTCTTTCTGAATTCTGATGTAAAGTAAATTGAAATTCTCTCTTTTCATGCATACAGAACTTTTTTTTTGCTCTGTTTATATGGACGATGACGGCGGCATCAAAAAATTGATTAATTTTTTATGCCACTCGCTCTTCTCACGTTGTGATAGGAAAAATGTAAATTTGTGTTTTTTGTTGTTGTTGTTCTTGTTACATTTCTTCGAAATCGTAATTCGCATGTCACAATACACACAGAGAAAAACTAGAACCCACGGATTCACTTCACTCGAACTACCCTCTATAAGAGGGATGAAGACGAACTTCAATTATGATTACCCTTTGCCGCTTTGCGCCGAATGCAGAGTTGCCATTTAAAGGAAAAGAATTTAAATAATTTGCTAATTGCATTTTGGCAAATTAATTCATTAATCTGATTTTTATTGGTAGCGATATACCTAGTCTTCCTGAGTTTATACCTCCTTAAAAAAATAAAACTTTACGGATATTAGGGAAGGAACACCTCCTTTTAAAAATACGTTATCGAAATTTCGAATAATAAATTCGAATATCGAATATTTTGTTTCATATAATCTAACTCACAATACACGATATAATTATGTAGTTTAAAAAATGTATTTGTTTTTTAACATACATAATACATATTCGAAATTCGAAGATCTGCTTATGCGAGTATGTCCTTCATTTACAAAATTACTAAGCTCCTAGGATAACTTGGTCTAATTTTTTTATTTTATTATGTATTTCCGTAAACATTTGTTTCACTTTTATGCGTTGTTTTAAATGTTATCAAAAAAAGAAATAAATTAAAATAAATGGTACACCGAATATTCAGCCGGTTTCAAATTCGAACAAAATTGTATTGAAATTCCTCGCTGCAACTTACATTCAAATTTCCGAATGTTTAAGAAGATTTTCGCTGTAATTAATAATTTATGAGCTGTAAATCATAAGCCGTAGTTCGTCAGAATTTTTAAAATATCTATTCGCCTTACTAAATCATTTTACAAAAACTGATTTTACTGTCACATACAAATATTAAACAATTTATTTAAATATTGGCGAAGTCGCAGGGAACGACAAATGACTTTGTGACAACTTTTTAATCTTCTGCCGTGAATATAACGATCCAAATACCCCAAAAGCCAAAAAATTGCCAGGTTAGGTAAAAATTTGACTCTAGTCATAAGTCAAGAATAGCTTTTTTTACTGTAGTTAGTAGTAATACGACTTTTGTAATGTTGTAATAAAGTAATTAGAAATGTTAAAGTTCACAACAAAAAATTTCATTCAAAGTTTCGAATACCTAGTGATAAGCCGCTAGTGATATTTTAAATTCTGGAAAAAAAGTGGGTTGGCATCACTGCAACCATTTGACACCCAATTTAAAGTTCTATCATTCGGTAGCTCAAGTATCTGTCACAAGTTGAAACAACCAATTATGAGAACAGAGTCATCATTATTACATGTGTATTTTAATTTTCAATGAAAGCGACAGGTGACATGTCGGCGAATTTACGTCGCCAAGAATCTCGTCATCGTAAGTCGACTTAAATTGTCGATTCTAATTTACCTAAACGCGAAAACTAACTTTAATTGTTCGGTTTGTCACTTATTGACAATTGTATTTTTTTTTCTCCTGGGTTCTGAGTTTCTGATTTGTGCTCTACACGTCATCGTCAGGGCAATCGAAATGTCAAATTGCGCTTTCTCTTTCCGGACAGATGTTTGCACTAATAGATATCAACTTAGTAGAGTAAGTCGAGAAATTCTTGACTTGATTTGTCGGTGTTGCGGACATAGATGTCAACTGAGAAAACTGTTCACGCGTCCTGTCTGACCCAATGAAAACTCAGCAATATGAAGACTTACTAAATTATATTCTTGAACGCCTTCACTGTTTGAATTGACAAAAGTCCCGTGAACATTACATCTACCTGGCAACATTGTCGCCGCCGCGCCGGTAAATAAAGGGTGGTTTGGTTGGTTGGTTAAATTAAAATCGCAGCAGCATTGCATAGGGTGGCGCATTTCTCTCTATATGGTGGATTTGCACACACCTATACTATACGCTTTTTAATTCTAATTTGTGTGTTGATGAGTGAACATGTGTGTCAGCCTCAGAATTTTCCAGCTCCATTCTCCCTCACTGTCATATCATTCGCGTCGCGCGGCGGTTTTGTGTCATCGACGTCGCGTCGCATAGATGGAAGTTCATCTTAATCGATTTGTGCGAGAGAATACATTTATACCAAGTTGGAGTTAATCGTCATCGCCATCGGTTGACATTCGTGTTCCGTTTAGCGTTATCGTTTCATTCATATCGTCTCAGACGGTCTCTTTTACACACATTGCTGCGCTCACATGAAATGGATACTTAATGGTTGGCCTCATGGGGGCGCTCATCAACACGGTGCTCCAGCACCAGCTATGTGTGTGCGGCTTTTGTTGTCCTGCGTATCCTGTTTTGAGGGCGCACATTCAAATAAAAAGAATTATCCCAAGTCGTCGATGACAACATTTTTCGGCAGAGATGCTCTCCATTGAGAAAATCCCATCTGAACGAGATTGAGCGCGAGAGAGTGTTAAGTTTCGATAGAAAGTTTTTGCCCTTAAACGACAATAAAGTTTTTTATTTCGAAAGAAAAGTTAACTTTTTGTGTATACATTTTTCAGAATCGAAATGCAGTTAAATTTGTAAACTGTTGCTAAGTTTTCTTGAATTTCCAATCGACTAACGGAATACCGGGAGAGTTGTTTTTAAGTTGTTCAAGTTGGTTTTTATTATTTATTTTAATAGCACTGCCTTTGAGGAATGTTAACGAGGTATTATCTGGCATGGCCTTGTGACCTTTCTTTTTAGGTTACCTTCACATTTTATTTCATTTAGGAGGAATATCAATACAATAGGAAGCAAATACAAACCATCAGGTAGGTAAATAATAGATAATAGCAGCATCATCCTTTCAATGATCGTGTGGGTGTGGTATATAAATTCAGGACTCGTATCCTATGTAAACATGTGTATGTTCTCTATGAAAGGTCATCATGAAAAAAGGACACATTGAATTTCTACTTTTTATAATCTATACGGTTGCAGACAGTGTGGAATGTCCTTTTTGTGGAATTATTTGTTTTCTTGAACATCAATTATTATTATTACCAAAAGTATACACATACATTGTTGGGATTGAAGTTGACCCTAAGGATTTGGAGAGAAGGGTTTCATGTCAAAGAAAAAAGCGTGGTGAAGAGAGTATAAAGGTTAATGACTGCTTGGACCTTTTTGAATGGCTAAAGTTGGGTTTTATGTTAATTTGTGCTGTCTAAACGGGGGTATTGAAATGAGGGGTTTATGGCCTCGTATAATGAGGTTATGTCTGGTAAGCAAAATTGAGTTAGTGTAACTTGGAGGCCCTCCCAAGTGCCAACTCTATATACGAAATTTACTTTTGTTGCTCTGTCTAAAACTGATGCTGAATTATTTAAACCAATGTGATCACAGCTCAAATATTTGGGGAGTATTTTGAAATTATTTCCCCAGCGGATAAAAATCAATAATGGTCTAGCAATTCAAAACATCCCTGGACTAACCAAAGCTGTCTGCTTGGAACTGGAAGGTTGTTCGCCTTGGCCTTTCTCTGTCATTTTTCATGACAAAGCACGCTTTGAATTTTTCTTTTGCAGATAACATGTGCCTGGCATCATATGCTATGACATTTTCCTCAGTTTGACCTTTATTATTATGTACATTGTAAGGATCACGTGTTCGGCGTCTTCAATCACGGGTGCTCATGTCAAGCACTGTACCTTCTATAAAATAAATACAATTGAGATGTCAAAAAAGCGTTCATTACTTTTTTTTTAGAAATTATTATTTCGCTGTTGGAATTCGGAGTAAAGTTACATAATTTACAGCAACAAAACACGCTAAATAATTTGTACCACATAAAACATTTCATTGCATCAGTCAAAATTGAAAATATAGATTTTGTAACTCGTCCTGGTGCTGTCCAGCAGTCTAACGAGTTTAACTATTTTTGAAAATATAGCTGTTTCCATACTGAACACTGTAATACACTGTCACTAGTCCCCAAAATGTTTGTCATAAATCTACCATTTTGTTTTCTATGCTTATTATAATTAAACGTATAGGTACGTCATTGGGTACATTCAAAATGCCAGTTAACTAAGCTATTTGTTCCGATTTGATAGAGTTTTAATTGCTCCCGATTGATAACGTGACCAGTTCATTTGACGTATACAGAGTAGGTAGAGTGTAGGTAGTTGACATTTAATGTGTCAAACTATTTTTAATTTGCAAAACGCTTTGTAATACATATTCAATTTGTATTTTAAATACAATTCTTGATAAGAAATCGCAACTTATTTGTTGTAAAGCTCGTTTAATTAATAATCAAAATATGTGTTGAAATAGTGGATGTCTAAAATGGCATTTCCACAGCAATCTAGTCGACACAAGTCTAGTCAACTTTAGAGGATTAGACTTCTGAATGCACTTATTTCGAATGTCTCAGAACAGAAGCAGCTACCTTGTTTTGACAACTTATTAATGTGTTGATGAGGTCGAATTTTGGACGTTTCATGACAGTTGCCTATACGGATTTCCAAAGAACAAAACTAACACACCTAATAATAATTTTAAGATATACAATTTTAGCTTCTAGGTACCTACATAACTGTCATTCTCCTCAAAGTTAATACAATTAAAAGTTTAGTAAATGTCAGATAGAATATAAAAATGGAACTTTGTCTTTGCATAAACATTGTTGCAAGAATCGGTTTTAAACATTCTCAAGACTATTTTAAACTTGTCGCACTTACAAAATTGAATAAGTTAGATCTTTTCAAGACATTTTGGGTAAGCTATGTAGGTTTTTTTTTATGTACCTAGGTACCCAACTAATAATGTTGACCCTTTGCTGATTGTAAAAACCGATGACACGCTGCACTCAGTTCATTGTACTGCAAATGTAAACAAAGCTAAATATAAACAAACAATGACACAGCCAAACTGTACACGAAATGGTCATTGCACAAATGTAATTTTTTACTACTACTCACAAAAATGTGTAAACGTGACTTTAAGCTATCATCTTTTGATAACGCGACTGCGATTTTGATAAAGTGTCAGTTTTGAACGTTCACATGGTTATAATTATGATAATGTGCTTGACTAGGCGAACATAATGTGCTGATAAACGTATTGAATCGTATTTATTGCGGCACGCTAACGTTTTGACATATGGCGAATTTCCAACTCAAAACTTTGTTTATGTTAATGTGTTTAACAACGCCTATTAGTGAAGTTTGGTTAGAAATACAATTATGTTCGGTTAATATGAACTTGCCAATGAAAAATGCGCTGATGATTAATTTAAAGAAAGAGTTGTGACTTTTAGCTACGAATTATCGCAGGTTTGTCATGTCAATACATACACACTCATCAGTTTTCCGATCCGCAAAGGATAGGAAAAGTTTCCAAGATAGATGATGATACATATTGAAATATGTATATTATTTTATATAAAAGCACATGCATTATGTTTAATAAATCAATTAACTTTAAAATAAACTAACAAATCCAAAATGGCGAGTTGTCAATGCTTCTCAAAGATTTATGTAGGTAACACCTCTTTTGTGGAATGGTGTTTGAAAACTGCTAGCGTTACTGACGCAAAATTGTTACACTTATCATTTACATAATTATTAGAATCCTTAAAACGTCACCTGTCAAAATTTTAGTCAAGGTCATCTAGTAGTTTTTGTTTTGAAAGATTTTCAAACGGAAATAAATTCAGCACATTCCTGTCCTATAAATGACCATTGGGGTTATAGGATTAAGGTGATGTGCATAACATTTCGTAAAAGTTCACAAATATTTTAACCTATAAAAACAGCCCTCGTTAAACACTGATATACCCAGTTGCACAGTGCAGAGTTCAGTGTAACTTAAGTTTGAGTAGAGACAAACAGATAAGTGTCACTCAAGTATATTTTGCGTTTCACATTCGATTCACAATACTACTCATCCCAAATGGTACGCAAAACTTGGCAGCACTTAGAAAAATGTTTATTTTGCAAAATTTAATACTTTATTAGATTTTAAAAATGGGTTGTTAATGACAAATAATCCCTAACTTTATCGGACAATGAATTATTTTGTTTAATTGAACTCGTAAGGCGAAAAAAAAGCAAATGAACTTGTCAAATCATTGGCAGCTGAATGGCTTGCCAACTGTCAAAGATACGAGAAGGTAAAATCAAATATGGCACTATGAAACAGAAATCGACTCATGAGTGGAATTTGAGGGGGAATCGATACTTAAGTGGTCACTGTGCAACTGAGCATGACTCTTTCTGAACAGTAGGTCTATCAACCTGTTTTTTCGAATCAAGCAAGTTGAGTGAAAAACTATCCGAGAGTTGAAAATTTACTTACGTTCGTAAATTTTAACTACCACGAGCTGCTATCAAATGCGCAGAATAAAAACTTTCAAAACGAAATATAGAAACAGAATATAACATTGTTGACAAATGCATGTCCATTTTTAACGACAAACATCAGCGATTAGTGGGCGCATTAGCGCAGTGGTGTGTGCTGGACTACTGTGCGAGGGATCCCAGGTTTGATCCCCGGAAAAACACAAATTACATCTTAAGGGTTTTTCTACTGCGCCACCTCTCGCGAACGTCTGACAAACATCCGAGAGTATGACTGACCTGAAAAAGCTTCTCAATTCAGCCGTTCGGACTCGGCATAAAAAGTCCCTTCCATTCGTCCCAAAAATAGAAAAACCTTAGGCCTAGGGTGTCTACCCGCCTGTTGCGCCACCTATTTATTTTTTTTTTATCAGAGATTAGTTCTGTTTGATTTTTCATATTTTTGTTTGTCTTCCCTTCTTTTTACCAAATCTAGCGGGTGGGTGTGTCTTTGCTCGACGGAGAATCTCATCTGAATTGTTCGCACAAAAAGGATACAAGTAAATGACATTTTCAAAGTTTATTGTTTAAATATAAGTTTTAAGTTTAGGGATTGTGATAAACGATAATCCAGTAAGTGCGACTGACAATCAACAGTTCACCAGAACGCACTTGTGTAAATGAGTTCGAGACTTTGATATTTCCCTAATGCTGTCAATTTTGATGGCGAGCTAACCCTCAATATGTGTATGACAGTCCTCATATCTCACTCGATTTAACATAACTCTAAAAATTTTCGAAAACATTGTCAGTGTCACTTAACTTGGAACTTTGACTTGAGTTGTTTACACGTATGTCACACGTACCCCAATTGATATGCAGTTATTCTATTACAATTAGCGTCAATGGTAAATTCGATTTGAATGGCCACCTGTCAAAATTTCATTTCTAATTTCGATTAGAACTGCGAACAAAAACTATAACATCTATAACTAAAACCCACTTCAAAGAAAATGTAATAAACTTGTGAGCGCAGTCATTTCGTGGCATATGCACATCTCAAGCACGCTTGATTTGTTTACTAAACACTTATTTATCTCATTCATATCTTATTTTCTTTTTATAAAAAGAAAAATGTTTTTACACAAATCCAAGCCGCAAAGCCTCCTAATCCTCTTGCAAGGCACACACAAAAGCTACTCCATTCCATTCCACTAATGCCTTGCCTCCCGGTTAAGTGAATCAACTTTGCACTGAACCGCACATGTGTTCGGTTCCGAAGAAAAATAAAAAACACAAACAATCTGGGGGAAGCCTCTATGTCGGTCGGTCGGCACGGCAGTAGGTAGGCAGTACTCATTGAAGCGGCTAATTGTAAACATTAGACGAATCAATTTAAATTATTTATTATTAAATCATGGAGCCGGAGCGGTTAGCGGTGGCGGTTGGCATTGGTTCCGTTCAACTACCCACATATAGTGGATGCTGAATATGAACTCAATAATAAGAATGGTGCTGTTTAGTAGACGTTTCGGCTTTCGGTTGTTTTATTGGCTCTCACTCTCGATCCGCATGCTAAATATGGTCAAACAGCTTCTGCTGTGCGCTGCTGACGAGTTTTCTGATTACGCGCCAGAGTAGAGAACAAAGAGGAATCTTCATCGTCACCGCCAGACTTTATGTAGCCATTCTGCGGGGCAACATGACAGCCGGCTTTCTCCCTTCAGTTCCAGTAGTGTGCCATCGGAGTGCCATACATATTTGAAAGGGGCAACTCATGTGATATGATGAAGCTCGATACGGTGACGGATGTCGTCAGTCGGGTCTGTTGACGAATTTGCAACCACATTGGTCTTCCTCTCTCTCTCTCTCTCTCTCTCTCTCTCTCTCTCTCTCTCTCTCTCTCTCTCTTTCTCTGTCAAATAACAACAATAAAATGTACCTAAATGAAAATAAATTAATAAAACATTCAAGTGTATAGCACACCGAGTAGCGAGGCGACCGGTGAATTGCTAGTGCAGGGCGGTGCGGTGCTGATTACGTTTGTTGCAGATGGTGATGACGTCTTTAATTTACGCGCCCCTCTTTCTACTTTTTTTTTTCAATTTATATTGCCATCGTATGTAAAAAAAAAAAATTAAAACTTAGCAGAGAAGTATACTCGTCGTCGGAATAGTGTTTGCAAAGTTCTTGTCGCTTTTGTTTGTTTGGGTTGGTTCATTCAGCCTTTTGTTTGGCTTTCATTTTTTTTTTTTGCAAATTATTGGGTGAAAAACTGCAAAGCCATTGATTTTCAACACGAACAGCAAAACTTTATTCACTCGAATGGAAAATATGTGTGATACGGAAGGGTTCGGAAACACCGGTGTTTACCTTTGCGGGTTGATTAGTTTTGTGCTGATGGGGGGAAAACACATCCCAAGTGGGTTAATGATGAAAGGATGTTTCATAGATTGATATCGTGTTGTGCGAGAGCGTGACATTTGGCATTTATCGAAATTTTATTGACCACAACAAATCCGGTGAAGTTTACCCACACATTTAATAGAATTTCCAATGCGAATGACAAATAAATTCCTCCAAACAAATTTTACAACATAAAAAGGATAAACTCCTCCAATGACATCATTTAGAACCAATTTGTGGAACATTTTAACGCTAATTGCTTACATTAGTCATAAAATGACAGTTTGAAGCACTTTACTTTTATTGAGATGACAAATAGACAGTAGCACACAGCGATATAAATTCACTGACAGCTAAAAATGGAGTCGATCTGAAATTGGTTAATGAAAATAAAGCGAATTTTAATATAAATCTTATAGCAACTGCCTTTATTACAAAAATTGCGTATAGACACGTGACAGTGTTGTTGCAACATTTTTCACTAAAGAATTCAGCGAATGGACGCACGTGTTAAGGTCATATCTAGAAATAGGTATGTTTAGCTTGAGTGGGCGGCGAAGATGGCCAACAATGAAATATTTCATTCGAGTTTAATGGCCCAGAACTAATAGCGCTCTACTTAATTGACTTGGCATACGTAATTAATATATTCGTTGGATATTTTTAACTTAATGACAGCAACAATAAAAAAAAAACTATTTTGGGGTTAGAGTCCCCCGAAATAATTCTACGATTAAAATAGATTTGTAAAATACAAGTTTGTTTTATGTGTGGTGGAACAACAGGTTTGTACTCGCACTTTGTGGGTCAACATTGGCTAAATGGCAGTGCTAGAGGATTCTCCTTTCACAGAACAACTAAAAAGCGAGGATCTACAAATTGTGCAACATTTTTTGGGTGAGATGGGGCAATGCAGCAATAAAGTACAATAGACAATTGAACAACTATCTGACAGTTTTTACAAACTAAATGTGTCCCATAATTGACGAAAAATTTGAATTTCGCGCCATAAAATAGTAAAGTGATGCCAACGAAAAAAAAGATAACAATGTGACAGCTGACAGTTCGGGGTTGGTAAAAATTGAAGCGCTATACTAAACAACAACGCATTTTAATTGTTGAGCAATATTTTAAAAATAATGAAGTTTGTCAGCTAAAGTCCACAATTTTCGAACAAAATATGTCCTTCATAGTGATTGAAAACCATCAACTGTGAAGAGAATAATTGAAAAATTCAGGGAGACTGGATCAATTAGTGATCTTAAACACTCTTGGTGTCCTGTCACAAGTCGTTCAACAGAAAACATCGAAGCAGTTCGCGAGAGTATAGTGCTGACAGTCTGGGAACATCAATTCGGCACCGTAGTCAAGAATTGGGCATTTCGTCAAGCTCTCTAAAGCGAATTCTCACGAAAGACTTGACACTTTATGCTTACAAAGTTCAATTAACTCAAGCGCGAAGAGAGTTCGTTGAATGGATTTTGGAACAAAAACAAGTGGATGCTGATTTTTCGAACAAAATCATTTTCAGCTCATTTTCATCTTGATGGCTTCGATAATCGTAAAAATTTTCGCATTTGGGATTCAGAAAACCCACGAGTAATTGTTGAGAAACAAATGCATCCACAACGCGTGACTGTCTGGTGCGGACTTTGGGCTGGTGGCATTATCGGACTATTCTTTTTCGAAAATGGTGTTCGTTATCGTGACATGATAACCCAGTTTTTAGTGTCTAAATCACAAGATTTGGATGTGACCAACATGTGGTTTCAACAAGACAGTGTCACATGCCATACCAGCCGGAGGAACAATTCAATTACTGCGTGAGTCATTTCCTAATCGTGTAATGGCCCGTTTTTGCGATCAGAATTGGCCATTAACGCCATTGGACGTTTGGGGTTTTTTTCCGAATTGAATGTGACTCCAAGAAGATGCGAAGATTCCTTTAGATTGACGCGTTGGTTTGTGATATAAGCAGTCACTTTTCAAGCTTCAACTTTGAAAGTCACCGTCGCTTTGCGTTGACCCTGATTGTATTGCTTTGCTTTGTTATATTATCCAAACGTATCCTAAACTTTGACATTTCGATAAGAAATTCCATTGCTTTTCGTCAAGGAAGCACCTCGCTAATCACCAATAAAACTAATATTGGCAAACGAATGTAGCCTTGTGGGACCCCACTTTTAATTTGTAATTGCACCCTGAATATTGTCACCCAAAGTGAAGTAGAAGATTCAAATAAAGTAAGTAACCCATAATATTTCTTAAAAACTGGAACTCTGATAAATCAGTAAATAACGAAATTTTGAGGATTTCGTTGAAAATTACGCATTTTTCAACTGCACCAAGCATTGCTCTCGTCTCATTTGAAAGTTGAATTAAAACACTCATTCAGCCCTATAAGAACAAAACTATCCCCTGTAAACCTTTTGAACAATAATAATTCCCACGGGTTAGCTCTATATCCATTACTAAATTGATCGATAACAATCTTAAAAAAAAAAAAGAATAATCTGTCATATAGGTAACACTTAAGCCACTTAAGTTTCATTATAGGTACCCATTGTGTTGGTGTTCCCTTCCTTTTCTCGTTGTCATACCCACCGTGAGTCGTCAATCGCAGATCAAATAACCACTCCCCGAGCGAAAACCTGTTGTCACATTCTTATCAGCCAGCGCAAACACTTGTAGATTCTCCTCAACCGAACCCATTTCTGACGATGAGTCGGAACTTGAAACACTTTGTGTGCATTTTTCATTTCATTTAATAAAAAAAAAGTGAACACTTTTGATCGTTAAAACAAAGTCATCCCTTTGTACGGCGCAAAGCGAACCACCTGCCTGCCTGTGGCACAGTGGCGGCACCTCCAGTCCAAACCGCCAACTATATAGCCTCGCACTCGGTGCCCGGGTGCCCGATAAGGTTCGTGACTTTATACTTTTCGTCTTCCGTGGAAGCAAATTAAATTGTGTTATTAATGAAATGAAAATGCACGGGCGAAAAAAAAGGAAGAAATCGCAGCAGTCACACTCGCACAGAAGAACACACAAAATCAAGATAAATTTATTGTTATGGGGTCGTTTAACCGAAAGCGCTCAAAAAAAAAAAAAAAATACGACTGTAATAATATTTCGTTGGGGGAGGGCGCTGGCTGGCGCTATCTGTGTGTGTGGGGCTATTTTGTGTGATTTGCGTGTTGTATTTGCCGGGACGCTTCTCCATCCACCGGCCGCTTAAAGTGGTATCCCAAATCGACCCTTTTTTTGATTTTGGCTCACAATTTCGGCGCACACACGCACACACTCTTGCCAAATTCATAAATTATTTATTTTTATTATTACGAGTATCATTATCTCAGTTGGTCATTGGGTTAATGGCATTTCATGTTCATTGTCGTTGCTCATAGGGTTTTCCTTTGTTCTGTGCAATGTCTGGCATAGTCGCAGTCCCAATTGCAAATGGGTCAAGTTGATTTGATTTAAATTGAAATTTAGTTTTATTTTCCAAAAATCACTTATGCCATAGTATAACAACCACGGCGGGATCCACATCAAACAAACAAACAAAAAGAAATTTGAAAAATCCCACAGGGACATTTTTTTTTTTTTTGTATAAATAACTCTAAAAACGTGTTTGAGTCAATGAGGACAAAAATATTGTTGAATTTCAGATTATTTGCATAAAGATAAACGTAGAAAATACTCGTACTCGTTTATAGGATCAGATTCGGATCTCGAGAATAGGGTATTGTTTGGAAGTGTGTGCGTGCGCTTTGTCAGTAACCAGTTTTTCCGGCAATAGATAGCCCGGCAGGACATCATCATACACATTGTAGGGGGTTTACAACGTTCTTATTTATTTATTTTTTGTTCCTCTTAACACAGCTGGTTGTTGTTTTGTGTGATGGGTTAATGTTACTTTATTGCTATAGTCTTTGTTAGAATAGGGGACACCATAGCAAAGCAAGCGGGAAAAAAGGCTCAAAAGGGATGACGATAAAAATGTATTTTAGTGGCTTTTAATTTTATTTTACATTAAATACTTTTGATTGGATTTTTTTATTTTCGTATGTGGCAATGATTGTCGATTCAATGAGCCCTGTATTGCATGATAATTTGTGACACATGTGTTTGCCATAATTATAGTAGAGGGTGTTTTGGTGGATTACTGGAGGTGTTACCAAGTACATAATGATCGGATGGAAAATTAATAAGCAGCTTGAATGGAAATCTATCGGTAACCAATTTCATCCGCATGTTGTCTAAGGGGGACCACACTTTTTTTTAGGTACTGAATTTTAATCAAAAAGATGCATTATTTTCATCCCTATCGTGGAATCCGATGACTTTTCACGGAAAAAAAATATTTCGGTATCGTCAAATCTGCAAAGTGAACAATTCCCCGTGTGGGTAATGTGAATGAGTTCCACTGTTTTCTCGAAGACGTTCAAATCGATTTTTTCCCGAACAAAATGACAATTCTCACCCGCATCAAAGTCATTGCGGATTTCATAGGTTTTCGTGCTTGTTGCACGTCAGTCGTGAGAATTTTAGGAAAATGCACATATAAAAAAGCTGCTTTATTAAGCAGAACATTTATAATAAATATGTGCAGTATTGCACTTTATTAAAACCAAAAAAAAAAATCTTTCTAAAAACACATTTCGTCCTGAAGTTCCTCCATGAAATCATGCACTGTTCCTCTTAACCTTTCTCGTATTTTTCACTGGGAATTCCGGCCATCTCGTTCTTTCTCTTCTGTTTCCAAAATAGAGCTTTCGTATCCATTATTACATTAAACACTTTATTTTTTATTTAAAACACTTTTAAAAGAAATTTAATTTGCCTTTGACGAATGCAGAGCTACCCAAATTTGTATTGACAAATAAAAGACAGCCCGTTTGACAGTGAAATTACCTTTTCCAAAAAACATGTCGATAAGGAGACGTTTCCGGCGGATTCCACGATTGCAGTAGAAAGTGAAAGGGAATCGAATAGGTGAATTGAAATTCAATTCCGACGAATTCCACGGTGTTGGTTTTATTGTGTTTTATTTTGATTTGCATCAAGTAACGCAATTGGCAATAATATTCTCAAGCATTGGCATCACTTTTTTTTTCTGTCATGTCAGCCGTCTGTCAAAAGTCAATAAAAGCATTAGATTAATAATTGTATTCTCGAGTTTTACTCTATTGGTACACCTGTTCTAATTTGCGTCTTACGATCTTTTCAGCCGAGATACTTAAAGTGGATTAATCAGTCGCTTCTGAATTATTGGCGGTTTTTTTGCTTATTAACGAAGCCATTGAGGTAAAAAAAAAGCTTTGTCTGACATAATTCATCAAAATAGGGATCTTGATTTTATTTTATAAGCAGTATGCGGGCCAATAATAACCGACTTGTACATTCTTTTGCACACAGTTGTGGACTTATGCATTTTGTATGAAAAATATTGTGTCGCTGTCAAAGGGTGTTGCCCAAAAGATGTATCTAAGATAATTCGCTTAATTCGCGTTGTCATGCGAAATCCAGATATAAAACGAATGACAGCATCTCTAGATGGGACACTTCTTAAGGATTGGCAACTCTAGCTATAGTTCTTACAACTAACGAATTACTCTGTTGGCAAGTTGTAAAAGCAGTATGAGCTTTCGCAAATTTAAAGTCGAGACTAAAGACTATTATTCTTTAATAAATTCACTGGGAGGCAACCAGAAAAGTTGCTGTCAACAACCAAGAAAAAAAAGTTACTTCCTCTTCTTTTGTTATAAAGCATTTCGTTCCCACTTTCAAAATAATAATTAGCAAAATGTACGTGTATAAAATTATTTGTATAAATCAATATCAATTTGGAAAAGGGTAATAACTTCTGATAGACAAACTTCAATAATAATTTAAAATTTAATTGTTTACCCACAAACTTATCACAGCTATAAGGCCGTAAGGTTAAGTTAAGTTATATTTTTATTTAAACAAAAAAATATGATCTAGTCCGTGAAATCATTAGATAAACTCATACAAATTGCTATATCTTGATTATAAAAATATTACAGCCTGTAGTTAAATATAATAACAACAAGAACAAAAAAAAAAACTTCCTCAATGAGATAAATTTAATTGAGCATTTAAAAATGAATTTTCCCTTAAAATTTTGTTTACAAATTTAATTTTTGCTATTTATTGCTATAAAGAGACAGCACTCTGTCCTTATCAGCATTAAAACGCTTATCATGGCCCCAATAATATTGATAAGATGATAAATGGCGGTGTTTGTGTCCGCACCATTTTCGACATTTCAATGTCGATTGTCGTGAATTCGTTTATCAAATATGCAGCCAAGCGGCCTTCAATCCTTTAATTCTATATGAAATATATTTGCGAAATTGCTTTAGAACTTTTCCGATAAAATTAAGTATACGTGAAAGGAAAGATCTATAGTTTGGTAATACTATAAGGTAGTAGAGATTGATGTGCCAGATGATAGATAACAGAGTGACAAACAATTCAATGTAAATGCATTCTTACTTTTAAATATTTATAAATCAATTGAAATGTTGCTTAAAATCGAACAGAGGGTAGGTAGCGAATGTGTACGTATAAGGACATTTTAAAGTGACAGCCACCCAGAACGTTTGTATAGCAATGCTTTATAGATTGAATATGTTGTCGCATTTGACAGTTGGCCCAACGTTAGCAGAGCCTTTTTTTTTTTTTTTTTGTCGGAGGTTGTTACTATCCGATGGAGCACTCAGACACAACTACTGGTCCATTGTACTGCCAAACAGACACCTTACATTGCTGTACTTAGTTTTTCCGTCTTTCGAAGAAAGGTAAGAAGGAGCTTCAGTGATGAAGAGCTTAGATGTTCGGCACTCATCACGTCAGCCCCAAAAATCCGACACCTGATGCGAGCAAAGGCAGGACAACTACAGAAGAAGTGTTCCGCCGTATCATCGTCCTCTCCACAAGCAGGGCAGATGGTGGTGTCGCTCAAGCCCAATACATTTAAGTGTTTGGCGAAAGCTTGGTGGCCCGAAAGGACGCCCACAAGCAGTCTACAGTCGATTCTCCTGAGAGACAGAAGAAAGGACGCGGACCTTTTGCAGATGTCCGGAAGCAGTCGCTTGGCCTGTCTGCACCCAGCACAATCACGCCACCGACGCTCGTGTTTGCGAGAAACCCAAATATCGATGGATGACCCAACCACAGATGCAGGCAGACCCAGCGCGGGTTCAGGTCCTGAAAGAGCTTCTTCTGAACCCAGCCTGGCAAGCCCATCAGCGATCTCATTTCCCTGGATACCAGTGTGACCTGGGACCCAAACAAGTTTGACCGTGTTTAGCCTACCGACCAAGTTCAAAGCAAGCTTGAGTTCGAGCACTAGCTTGGACGAGGTGAGAGGGTTAAGCAGCGCTTTTAGTGCAGCCTGGCTGTCACTGCAAACGCATATACTTTTAGCCCTCCACCTGTTTGTCACAATATAGCGCATAGCCATAAGGATAGCGAAAATCTCCGCCTGGAAGACAGTCGCGTGGTTACCTAAAGGGTAGTGTAGTCTAATGTTCTCGCATTCCACGAAGACTCCAGAACCAGACCCCTGTCCGGTTTTAGAGCCATCCGTGAATACACGATGGCATTCTTTCCCTGGCTCAGAGTCCGGCCGAAGCCATTCCGTTGCCTGAGGAAAGTTGACGTGGTAGTTTTGTCGCAGTAGGATGTCTGGTGTCATTGCATCAGACGGCATATCCATAAGACAGGGGTCAAAGGATAATTCTCGCACAAGTTCATCAAAATTCCAATGCGCGTTGTACCAAAAGCCACCTCTCTTTAAACGGGAGATGGTTTTCAGTGTACACCCCATGATAAAAATATCAAGGGGGGGAGGTTCATCATAGCATCTAGAGCAGAACCCGGAGTGCTGGGGAAGGCCCCTGTGCAGCCAAGGCAAACTGTTCTTTGGAGTTTGGCGAAAGAGGCAGTAACACGTTTCCGCGAAAGCCTGTTCCACCACACAACCGATGCATATGAGAGAAGTGGTCTTACCATTGCCGTATAGATCCAAAGGACCCTTTTCGGAGATAAGCCCAATGTCTTACCAAAAGCGCCTTTGCACTGCCAGAAAGTCGACAGCGCTTTATCGGTTTTCGATTCAACATGCTTGGACCAAAGAAGTTTTCTATCGAGGATTACTCCAAGATATTTGACTTCGTCAGAGATCGGGATAGTGACACCTTTTAGCACAAGTTGAGTCAGACCAGTGAAGTTCCTCCTTCTCGTGAAGAGAACAACCGTAGTTTTAAGAGGATTCACTGAAAGCCCATTTCTTGTGCACCAATCATCGATCAAGCCCAAGGATATCTGCGCCTGAGAGCAGACAGTCCTTAGGTTCGAGCCGTCAGACAGAACGGCGACATCGTCCGCGTAGGCTTGTGTGTAGGTTCCAGGAAGATTGAGTAACGTTAGCAGAGAGTCTACTACCATACACCATAAAAGGGGAGACAGAACACCACCTTGTGGGCAGCCCCTGTTTACCCCTGTCATGACGCATTTGCCACAATCCGCCTCGGCAATCAACGTCCTGTACATTAGCATTGCTTTAATCCACAACACCAATGTTTCATCTATACCGTGATGTCTAGCTGCGTTACACATGCTGTCAAAAGTCGCATTATAAAAAGCACCCTCAATATCGACGAAAATACCCTACGCGTACTCCTTCCGATCAAGAGCGCTTTCGATCCTACCAACAAGGTTCTGAAGCGCAGTTTCACAGGATTTTCCGCGCTGATAAGCATGTTGCATCTCAGAAAGAGGATGCGATCGAAGAGCAACATTGCGCACGTGTAGCTCAACCAGTCTTTCCAAACTTTTCAGCAGGAAGGAAGACAGACTTATGGGTCTGAAACTTTTGGCGAGAGTGTAGTCAGTCTTACCGATTTTTGGTATGAACACGACTTTAACCATACGCCAAAGAGAAGGTATGTAGGCCAAGGCCAAGCTAGCGGTGAAAATTCTTTTCAACGTCGGCATCAGCTGACTAAAACCTTGTTTCAGCATAGCCGGGTAAATTCCATCCGGACCAGGTGCCTTGAAACTCTCAAACGATGCAATTGCATATTTGATAGCGTCATCCGTCACCACTCTGGATGCAATATACCAGCTACGCCGCGTGGTGTTTGTCAGTTCCGTAGTGGCCACCGTTTCCGGTACCACTGAAGAGCGCGTAGTGATCTGATTTCCCGGGAAATGAGTCTCCAACAGAAGACTGAAAGTCTCCGCCTTTGTCTCAGTGTAGGTGCCATCAGATTTTTGGAGCGATTCCAGTTTACTTGGTCTGTCCCTTTTGAGGACTTTAACAAGTCTACTGGTTGCACTTATAGTGATTCGACCTCCTCACAAAATTTCCTATAAGAGTCATTTTTCGATTTACGAATCAGTCTCTTAAATTCTTTTTGCTTCGATCGATACAGATTCCAGTCTTCTTCTAAGTTGGTTTTTAAAGACCGATTTAGGAGCTTCCTGGTTTCTCTGCGAATACACTGCAGTTCGGTATTCCACCAAGGTACCGGTTTTCTGCAGGAGTTTTTTGTAACATAGCAGAGCCTGTCAAGTTGTTTTAGTTTCTCGTACATATTATGTGCTGACTTTTATGATTCGTGATTCATGAAAGGAGGGAAACTAAACAGAAATGTTAATTTAAAGTAGTAGAACTTTGTCATATGATAACTGATAGTGTGCGCAGGAAAACTTGAGGAAATGGAGCAAACCAAGCGACAGAAATGTTGTCTTCAAATTCAAAAAAATATTCCACGTAACTTTGCTTTTTGTCATCGTTGCAATATAAGCGGTGATCCAATTCGGGCTTTCTATATTGGCAACACTGTAAATTTGACAGCTATCAAAAATGGCATGAGTTTCAAATGTCAGAATGCGTGTTTTACGATTTATGTAGCGATTTTCTTCATATAAAATTATTTATTGTGACTTACAACGAACTTAAACTGAAGATTAAAAATTATTAACTCCATCGTCCTATTGATGCATTCAATGCGGAATTTTTCCGAATAAAACCCAAATGTAAAAAGGAACAGGAGGCCATTACATTGACGTCCATCAGATTTGATAATCATGTAAGGTTCTATTGCTTTCAGACTATGATTTTTGACATACCATAAGAGAAGTCATAAGAAGTCATTACATGACATAATTAGAATGTCGAAGGTAAATAGCGATAAATATAAATTTCTCCAACATTTCCAGGAGTGAAAAATGTCAAAGAATGCAAATTATTTGGCGTAGCATAGCCGTTGCCTAAACGTATCTGAATAGGTTTTACATATACTAATGTTCTAGTTTTCATCCGTAGAATGACATACAAATGAATATATACATTCTATTGAGCCAATATGTTCCCTTGCTGGATTCATGTGAATTTATTGGTCCCAATGGAGTTTTCAAACACCCATTCATATCAATAATTCACGGCTAATGCAATCTGACCGACTGTTGCGTGTTGCATACAACTCTAGACCTCATCGAAGAACAACGTAGAACGGAGATAGTATAAGTGTTTTTTTTATGATCTGTTTCTGTCTCCTAATGGTTCATTTTAAATTCCGCCGGAATAAATCGGAACTGTATATAATACCCATTGGGGGTAGGTACCTAATGGCGGTGAGTTTTCTGATCATTAAATTCTTGTCATATATATCAGTTTATGTCACGACTCTTATGGATGTTATGACTTTATGTCGACAAGTAGCATGATAGACACAACAAAAGTAAATCTTTCATTTGAGCGGAAATTTTGTGGTTTGCTTTTCATGTGGTCATTCGATAAGTGATGTGTAATATTTTGAATACAAATCTCAAGAAGGCCAACAGTACTGTACCAGAATGTAATTATAAACCCTTCCTGTTGGAGAACGAAGTTCAGCATTCGGAAGAATAAGTACGAAAGGTTTATGGATATGCTATAATAGAATTGATGGCTTTATAGGAAAAACTCTTTTAAATTTCTGGTAGCATACAATAAACCACATCTAACACTCAACCGCAGACAGGCAGTAAAATGGACATAATATCATCTATTCATTTAACTGGCAAGTGCTGTAAACAGGAAATTGGTGAGAGGTTAGCGTTGGTCCGGTTGGGTAGCTTTAAAGATTTTTCTTTGACCTAAGTTGTACGATAACAAGGGCAGACATAGTTATTGCGTATCGTGCAGCTGTTGACAGTTTATTGAATGACCTTGTTTTCGTTGCTAAACCAATTTTTTTTTACTGAATTAACTGTTAAACAAATTTTACGAAATAGCCCTAGACTTGATTTGTGCTCAAATTTTGAAGGAAGGGCATAGCCCTCTTCTGGTAGCTAGAGCCGTAAAAATATTGAACTGCAATAATTATAAACTCCCAAATAATGACTTTAGAAGAAGCGCATTTACCCAAATCACCAACACGGCGCGATGTTGACATATATTGCTGGAGTGTGAACTCATTGCTCACCTACATCATATCAAAAAAAAAATCTCGATGGGTCGTTCGTTGTAACATAACGTTGACCTTACTTTTGTTCGTAAAACTACAAAGTATCGCTAAAAAGCATTAGCCTTGAAAAGAAATACCTTTTTAGACTTTGAGCAACCATAAATGTTATGGCACTAGTGTCTACTCTTGTGGCACTCCATTTTTAGATCCTTTTTATCCGTCTGTCAAAGCAGCTTATTTGTTAAGTGGTTATTGTCTGTAGAATTCATTGTGTTGTTCGGTTAAGTGGCAAGCTCAGACACCCTCAAAATAAAACTCCTTCAAATTTTTATAGCGACGTTTCGTTTATTATTTATAAACTTTATCAAGCCTGTTGGGCGCAGTAGCGCAGTGGTTAGTGTGCTGGACTACTGTGCGAGGGATCCCAGGTTCGATCCCCGGAAAAACACAAATTACGTCTTAAGGTTTTTTCTACTGTGCCACCTCTCGCGAACGTCTGAAAAACATCCGAGAGTATGACTGTCCTGAAAAAGCTTCTCAATTCAGGCGTTCGGACTCGGCATAAAATTGTAGATCCTTTCCATTCGTTCCAAAAATATAAACTCGCATAAAACGAATGGTTGCGAGAAGCTAGGCCTTGGGTGTCTACCGCCTGTTGCGCCGCCTATTTATTTTTTTTTTTTTATCAAGCCTCAATTTACAGAGTTCTTAACATAACAGCAGCTTATATTAAGCTGATAGTTCAGCCCTAAGAATCCCATCTCCATATTTGAGATCTCTTTTGCTTAATCCTCAGAGACCACATGCCTTCTTACTAAGTCTAAAGCCTTTTAAAGCTAAACCAGCCTTGGATGAGGTAACTAGTTCTTCATCGACAGGTCGGTTATCTACTTGCTATTAAGTAGCTAGTTAAAATGGTACTCTTCTGGATCCACTTCGATGACTATAGGTTTCCTTCGCACTGTCAAAGACTCTGCGTTCCGATCGTAAAGCCTTCAGCCAGTTGCTTGACTTTCTTATTAAACCTTCAGTTGTTGTTTTCATCGTAAAACTTTTCGGTCTCATAGAGCTGGGAACCTAAACGTTTTGGACATGCCTAGTTTCTCAATGGCATCGGTTTCTGTGAATTTTTATTTTTGGAGCGAATGGCGAACACGCACGGCTTATATGGTTTTGTTGTCAGGCATTCACGAAAGGAGGTGTAATGTTTTTCAGCACACTAACCCCTGAACCAATACGCCCACAATTAGTGCTTGTAACGAAACGTCCCCGTTCGTCACACTTTTATGATTGAGATATATGAGATTTTCATTGGTCACTTATAAGTCGCACTGACTAAGTGGACGAAATTGCATGAGTACCCGAATGAAATTGCCATTCGGGGAGACTGGCCTACTTGTTGATCGTACCAATCTTGTGTACCGGATAAGGCTCCCGTATGCATTTTGTAGTACAGAGCCACGCTTCCCGCTGGGCAGCATATCGGAGCCACGCTTTGCCGGTGGGCCGTTTCCTGGGCCGCGTATAGAGCCACGCTTTTCGTTGGGCCGCATGCTGTATACCCAACGTTAGCCTCAACTTAGGAATTTAATCATTGTTAAGTTAATCATAAGATATTAGTTGATATGTTGGGTACTGAAATAAAGATTACCTCTTAACCAAAGTTTGGTGTTTCTTTGGGCAAATCCTGGATCCGGCGAGCAAAACCTCGGACTCAGAAAAAGCACATCACAAGCTAGAGTTATGTATGACGCACAAGTTTGGCCCAATAAATTTAGTTTCTTTGCTAAACGAAAATAATTATTGCAACAAATCACGAAAAAAAAAAACTCCTTAGATTTCGTTTTTACAACAACGTTACTCACGCCCATATTTTGGGGGCGTTTTCTTTAGATATTTTTAATTAATTAATTCCAAAGATTTTTTAAACATTTTAAATTAAATTCCTAAAAACTATTAGAATGCTGCCTAATTAAGTTAGTTTTCTTCAGACAGTTGTTTCCAAAAGTGACAACTCCTTGCTAAAGCTGAGATGTTTAGACCTTTTCAGTCTTCTCAAATGTGAGTAAGTTTGACAATATTCGAAATAAATCAATCAGTAAATATCACGCCCGCTGCTCCGCCCGCCAGCCGATAAATTCAATTCCCTTTTTTCAACCCTTATAAGACGCATTTAAAAAAAAAACGATGAATGAGGCATGTAATAATTTTGACTTATCTATCAACATACAACCCTTCAAGTTCATACGGCTGACGGTTCGTGAGACCCCCCTTACTCCCCTTACTCCCCGCGACCCCTTTACTCCTCAACAGTTCTCACCCACCCTACGGCCTAATTTGGTCACACATCTATAAATCAGAAAAATAATCATGAAAATCGGACGAATGGTTCTCGAGTTATGGAAGGACGTAGTATGGATATGGATGGTCACTATAATGTTTCGAAAATGTCATTCAACAAGTTTTTAGTGATAAATAGTGCCAGCCGCAACCACTCCAAATATGATTGTAGGGGTATCAGATATCTTTTTCCATAAAGTGTTTCAGAGTTTTTTCCGAATTGAGTGGAACTAAAATGTTCAAAGGAAATCAGCTATGGGTATGATTGTATGAACAAACCAAGAAATGGACATTAAAACGATGCCAGTAGATGGCCATACAAAATAGTACCCGCTCTTTAGCTTTCCTCGCTTCAACATGCAAATAATAATCTATAGATCGCTTTCTGACAAGCTCCGACGTACTCAACAGTTGCGCCCCAGTTTGCTGGTCAAAGCAATTAAGTCCTTTTTGTGATTTTGCGCCGATTGATGAACACTGTGTCCTTTATAGAAAAGTCTGGGCGTGGTGAGTTTGCAAGTAACCGCGTCTAAAAGAAAATAAATTCAATCACCTTCTGATGAGACACATTTTGCATATAGGAAATCAAAGAACCACCTACCCACTCATCAATGATTAATGAATGGAAATTGTTGAACTCCTTTTAAAATGACTTACAAAGTAAAGCCATCCCCTTCATTTATTGTTGGGGCTTTGTCTTGCGGTCCGCCACAACCATAAATATAACCAGTTGGAGTCGTTCCAGCGGAGTCTATATGCTACTGTATGTGGATTCCGATTAAAGTCAATTTTACTGGTCGCAATCAAATTGAATGTCGGCATTTCTCCAGCTGTTAGAAGCAGCCAGCTGTGCTTCATATTTTGTTTGTCATTATTCTATATACATATATTCATTAACGGCTTGCGACTTAATGATCTCATGCCTTGTGCTCTTCCCTTAACCGATGATCCGTTCAATATTTTTATTTTTTTGATTAATGATAGCCATACAACTTATGATAGGTGACAATCAAAAACTATATTTAATCATAAATCAAAACGAATTGTGGAAAATAAAAATATTCTCGGCACGCACAACTGTTTTCTATTCCCAAGAGAACTTCGGGGGCAAAAAAAAAAAGAAAAAAAAACCAACTCCCAAACAATGAAAAGAATGGAGAACAAAAAATCAAGTGAGAATCTCACCCCAATTTCCATGGTAAGTTTCAAATATCGACCCCGAGAGCAGCCGCCAACCCTATATGCTGTGCTGCTGCATGCAAAGCAGGAGAATATACAAACGAATGGCCCTTGCTCCCAATACGCACCAGCAAAACAGCCAACAACACCGGAAACTTCCGTGTCATGTGTTGGTATATCAACTTGCGGTGCAGTGGGGTACAGTCCTTGGCTACTGTAGTTGTCCACGAACCAAGGAACGACACATTCAACGGGTGTATCACCAACACGGTCGTCGTCCCTGATAGTCATTTTTGTCGTTATCCTCAATGCCCATGCTCAGAGAAGTCGCAATTAATGTAATCTGTTGTTTGAGAGTTTCGGTTGAATTCAGCAGCATGAGAGAGAGTAACACTAACATTTCTCTGTCAAGAGATCAATAAAAATGAGCAGATTTCTAGAATGTGTATACGTGTCGTTTCTTGCTTCCTTCGTCCTGTATATGATGCCATCTTTTCTTCTTCGTCCTTTTTAACCACAGCACGGTTGCAAAAACCCAAAACTCTATGTGGGCGGCAGTATGTGTGTAACTACTTGAGACAAGAGGGATAACCGAAAAAGGACTCCTCTCCACAACCATCTGCTCTTGTTACTGTCGGTTGTTGTTGTTGTTGGTGGTGGTGGTGTTTAAAAGTGTAAGCCGACGACGAGGTCACAGTGATTTGTATCTATCCTAATTTTTGGCCTTTCTGTGCACCCTCTCTCAGTATTCTCAGGTAGATACACTTTTGATGAATTTTCTTTCAATATCCTGCTTTCGAAATTCGAGAGAACGCTATACCCAGCGCGCAGGAGAAAGGTGTCCTCAAGGTGGGCTGGGTTGTGTATAGGAATCAATCAGCTGCCTCCTGTATATGTGTTGTTTTTTTTCCTCTACTGTGAAAGGAAACAAAGGAAAAAAATTATTATTAATAATCCCCCTGCTACTAATGATATCCATTTCCATGATAATGCAAAAGCAACAGTCTTTGCCTAGGTGCCGATGACAATTGAGAAGATCATTTATTTTGCATTAAGGGCCCGTCTATACTCGTGAAAAAGTCTTATACACGCAATAAATGCTCCTTTCTACATTGAAATCTATTTTTAGCTGCGCAGAACACCCGAAGCAGGAGAAGAACAAGAAGAACCAAAGCAGTACGAAGAGTTTAAATAAAACGTTCTTGTCTATTTTCATGTTGCACACCATGTTGTTTTGTTTTCTTCTTCATGTGTATTGTGTACTCGAATAATGTATTGTCGTCATCGTTGAATTAGCATTTTCGATAATTTTATTAGTCGATATTATGTCATTAATTCAGTTATGTCCACTTCTACCCGCAATGAAAGTTAATCAGTTAAACTTTTCTTTTTGACATTCTGAGATGACATTTTGAGATGAATCACGTTTTGTTTTCGTTCCCCCTTTTCGATATACTTTTCCGATTGGGTTTCTGTGTCGAGTGAACATTATATTGGCATGATAATTGAATTGACATCACTTGGTAATTTGTTTGCTGAAAATTCATTTAACATTGTCAACAAGATGACAAATGTGACAGACATCTGTCAATGTGATACCATGAAATTATTGCAACAAATAGTAGATCACTCTTGGATATCTTTAAATACTTAGCTGTTGCAGGATGGTGTTGCTCTTGTGATTTTATCACGAAAACTTATACGGATGTTTGCACTTTATTTTGCGTTGTGTCACTTTTGACGTTGGGACGCTTTTTTTTTTCTTAGTATAAGTTTACATTGGGTGTGTGTGTTTTTGTTTTGGCAAAATTTTCACAAACAAGTTGCATGTAAAGTAGAACAACAACAGGAGAATAATTTCCGCTGTCAGTTTTGGCAAGTCGTAGCGATAAATTACGAGGAAATTAATTACTGCATCCAATTAATCAGCTTAAATGTCATAGATATTATGTAATTTAGTCTCTGTTTTTGATATTCATTGGATCAATATTCTTTTGTGAGAGGTAGGGTTTTGAATTTTCTACAGGATGTAGCAGATATAATACATTTGTCATGCATGTACCATGTAGTGATCGATTTTTGCTACACTCTATTACGTTTTTTTTTTTCAACTTTTTGGTTAATTATTGTACTGAAGCCGTCTGATTTTAAAAGTGTTAGATTTTACCAATGTTAAATCTATTACATAAATGTTTGTATGAGTGTTAGACATTTTAAAAATAAACCACATTTTTTGCCAATCTGGTACAATTTTTCACTGGAAATTACAATGTGGTTTAATATTGCTTCTATAACACGTCTTCAATTCGGTCACATTTCAATTTCTAGACGTCATCCATCTGATGGGTAGATTCTATAATCACATTTTCATTTGGCAAGATATCACGGAATGGTTTTCAACTGCGTTTATTTTATTTTTCCAACTGACAGCGTTCCATTGACTTTTGTAAAAAAATAAAACTGCCACTTCTCTAAATTTGATGCGAATTTTCCAAAAGTGGAAATTCCTCCGTCTATCACAGTATTGACTGAAATGTCAAAGGAAATCTATGGAAATAGAACGAAAGTGAAAAACAAAAAAAGTTGACGTGAAGGATTTCAAGTGAAGTGAATTAAAAAAAAAACAACTTCTGTTATTTTTTCAGCTGGCGATAGAGCTCTAACGAAATACATATTATGTACTAGAATAGGTAGGTAGGTGTAGAGACCCAATATTCAAGAACCGATTTCTCTATAGTTTACTATCAATTGACTTTTATTTTCCGTATTTATATTTTATATAGTGCGACTTTATTTTCATTGTTTTACATGTCAAGTATTGGCATCGCACAGTGTCGATACTACAGTAGGTACTAACGATTAATGAATGAATTTAATTATCTTCTCCGTATTTGGCTTATTCCAGAAAAATTAAAATGGCACATGCTATGATGTCGTTTTTAATTGTGTCATAGTTAATTCGAAAATTCAAATTTCTTGTACAATTTGTGTTGGAAAAGATGGAAATCCATTTTCTCTAACATTGTGATTTTGGTTTCCATGCAACAGAAATCGTTTTAATCGTTGTAAAATTATTGCCCAAAAGTACCAAACTGTGTTACAGTACTCCTTTTACAACCAATTTGTATTGGTTTGTTTTCCTTCTCCATCTCGTGACTGTAGATAATATTATCGATGATAATTGCTCTTGATGCCCAATTTTTGGCCGTGCCTACCAATTAAACAGTGTTGACATTTGTAAGATTAGAGAAAAAAAACTTAGCTGTCAATCAGCTGCCAGCAAGTCAAATAAATGAGAGCCATCTGGACTATTAAAACCACACCTTCTAATATTTTTTAATAATTTCTGTCTTGTTTTAAAAATAGTACACCCTCCGAAAGAACAAATACTTTCTCAGTGTTGACACAAGACGCACTTAAAAAGAAATCACCAGATGGTTCACCCCTTCCTATTCCATTCACACATAAAGAACTTGGGCGTCAACGTCAACGACACTTAAGTGGACATTGTAGTTTGATTGCTGTAACACCGGCCAATATTTTGGCGCCTGTTGAACAACGTGTGTGTCGACATTTTAGTTTTAAGTGTATTGATTTTTGTTGCTTTTAAATGTCTCCTTTATTTTTGACAGCCAATTATAACTTCGAATTTTTTGTATATCAACGCCCACATTTTATAGAAGTTTTTCGTCGGCGAATCGTGCGATATTGAATTGGCTATGTGATTTGGAGCTCTAAAGTGGGGCTTTTGACATTTGCAGATTTCTTTCCACTTTCGAAATCGAAAGTACCAAAAACATAGGTACATATTTGGTTTCCAAAAATTTCACTTTCGGAACGAAATACAGAGGAGGGTCCAAAACGTACCTATATAAATCGATATGAAGAAAACATTGTGTCAATTTCGATTCTTTAATATTAAAATGACAGCTCTGTCAGCACTTTGACAGCTAAAGCTACATTAGTTGCATTAGTATAGGTACAGGTAGCTTTCATACAAATTGACAATTGGGAATCACTGTTGTTGTATTAGTTTGATTTATTTTAGGTTACCCACCGAGTAGGTCTCACCATGTAACTTGTCGGGTTCCGAATCCACAATAGTTTGACAGTTCGGCAATTTTTCGGTTTGTCAAAATGAAAGGTATCAAGGGAACGAGTACCTATCGTGATCGATTACCATTAGCTGCCATTAATAATGAACATTTGCAAAGTAACAATATCCTTGACACTTTGTTTTATTTTCCTTCATATATCCGCCAAAATATAAAGTAAATTGTAAATCTCAACGCGAATTAAATAACTATTACGACTACGAGCCCATAAATAATAAATGAGTGTCATAAAACCACTATACACTCTGCACCGCAAGCAAGAAAAGGACAATTTAAATTCATAAACCTCCCTATTAATTACTCTGGACACATTTTTCAATAAAACTCTCATAAGCACAAAAGTCATTACGCGGCCGCAGCGCCGACACGTCACTTTACATTTACAGCGCCATAATAATTCTGAGATTTCTTCTTTGCGTTTTGCCCCATCGTCCTGTGAGGTCATATAATTTCATCACTCAAGCACTTCGTCAACACACAATTCACAACACCGGTGATGGTGTCTTCCGGTGCTGGCTCCACTTTCAGGCAAAGCAAAAAAAAATCGAAGGAAGAAATCGCACCCTGATCGGAAGGTAAAGGCAAAATTGCAAAAAAAAAAAAAGAAAAAAAAGGGAACTTCGTTGGGTTAATATCTTCGTTGACCTCGATTACGCATTATTGTGTTCCTTTTCAGCAAAACAAAAGAAAAAAAATAATCACAACAAACTTTCTTTTTCTTCTTTTCTGAGTCATTAGGTGCAAGCCCTTTACCGCAATAAAAGAAATATTATTAATTGATTAAAATCGGGAACACAATCCGAAGAGAGGAAGAGAAAGAAAGAGATAGCTCTGTTGACTGCCAAAAACAAAAACAATTAATTACACAGATGAGCGTCGTCGCGAAAGGAATTCGTTTTGGGGGCACTTGTCTTGTATTCGAGGAGGGCACCCTCTTAGCCAGGCAACGGCAATTTTGCCTGAAAATTTATGTGATTAATGAAACTGAAGATGATGATCATCATCATCCCGATACCGTTGTGTTGCTTCTGTAGACATCTCGAACATCGATGTGACTTTTGGGCCAGAAGCCAACAAGTCTATAAGCTGATGCCCTGTAAAGATTTTTTTTTCTTAACATTAAAATGCAAACTGAATTTTAATGAGATTTAATAATTATTTCCCGTGGGTGATTTATGAAACAATTAGCAAAAGATGACGAAAGTGAGATGTTTTATCGACGAGAAAAATATGTGACATGCGAATCAGTGAGTAGGTATTAAATGTGTCCAATTGCGTGATTTGTATATGTGGGGATTTTTGAAAATCCAAAAGTAGAACACCAACGAAGCGGCTTTTATGAGGTGCGACGGCCCGTGAAAAATTCAATTGAATGCGATTTCCGTGACTCGGCCGATGGTGATCTACATTTTGTTTTTTTTTGTACCCTTGTAAGTAAATTGTAAATAATTGTTCGTGTCAACAAACACGAATGACATAGAATTTTTTTATTTTTTATTTTTTAAGTTAATGTATGCTGGAAGTGTTGTAGATCCGAGATATGACTGTATAGAGGTTAAGAGCTCATTTTTGTTGGTCATTGACTTGCTCCTGTGCGTTTGGCTAATTGCGAAGCCTTTTTGGCTCACTTGTTGCTGTGGTGACCAAAAGTTTGTATAGAAGAAGAATGACCACACGTCTTTAACATACAAGCGATTTATATACATAATGGCTTATATAACTTAATTTCACAGTAGTGTTATGAAGCATAGGACATAACTTTCAATTGCGTTCAAATATCTAAACTGTTGGCAGTAATAGAGAGAGGGAATACCACCAAGTGTCAGGCAATAAACAGTTTGTGTGTCCAACTCTGGCATACTAAACTCTTCCCACTAAAGGTTTCGAATGCGGTTTGGAACCCGCTTTGCTCCTTGCATAATATCAGGGTGGTGTCGTTTTTAAGTCTATAACCGACAGCGTTTTGTTATTCTTCTATGGCCTAAGACGTCAAACGTTCTTTAGTTCGCTTCTTCCCGCTTTCCATTTCTTTACTTTAATTTAGATGGCGCTTAAGGTCCGGAGTGGACTACGGCCCATCTAGCCAGCCAGCTTGGTCCCTAACTGCCCTCAGTTACGCCAAACCAAGTTGCTTGAGGTCGCGGTCCAATTGTGTACACCATCTAAATCGGCGTCTTTCTGTGCTGCTTTGTCGCTGCATATCGCGTAAGTTTCATCGTACTATCTTTATCGATGAAGGTTGTCCAGGGATACCGAAACTTGACATGGCTTTGTATAATTCGTTTCTATACCAGGGTGAGCCATCTAGTGGTTTCTTTTTAAATCATAGGTTATTGTGACACTGACCGCTGCTTCCGAAATCTTGACAGAAAGTCAGCATCATACCTACGCGGTATGAAATGAGTCGCTTTACGCTTGAACAACGTTGGGAAATATTGAAAACTTATTTCCAAAGTAAGTGCTGTGTAGCCCAAACAGTGCGTTTTTTGAAAAGAAGTTTTTGGCCGAAATGAAGCACCCACCGCGCCTGCTTTTTGGTCAACGGTGGGCTTTAACCGACTTTTTTTTTTACTGAAATTGAAGATATGGATTTGGACGACCTCTGGTTCATGCAGGATGGTGCGCCATACCACACAGCCCATGCCACTATCGATTTTTTGCGCTCCAAATTCCCAAATCGTCTTATCTTGGCGATGTCAATTGGCCGCCTCGGAGCAGCGATTTGACCCTATTTGGACTTTTTTTTGTGGGGTATCGTGAAGAACCGATGTTATGGCAAAAATCCGGAAACGATTCAAGCACTTAAGGCCAATATTATCCAAGCAATCCGTGAGCTATAGCCAGAAACCATCAACAAGGTCTTGAAAAATTGGAGTGACAGAATGCGCTACTGCGAAGCCAGCCGAGGCAGACATTTGAACGACGCAGTGTTCCATAATTAATTGGGAATGTTTCCTCTTACTAATAAAGCCATAATACATATGGAAAAAAAAAATAATTTGGTTCATTTTATTGCATTTTTAAAAAGAAATTTTGGCCCACCCTTTATAGGCTATGTTACCGTGGGCAACTTTAAAGTCAATAATAAGTGGTGTATATTAATTTGTCTTTTTTTTTTTAATTTTTCTAATTTTTGCCGGAGTGTGAGTTCGATGGTCACGCCAATCAAGATAGGCGTTTACATAAAATACCCGAGAAGATCTAATACGCTACTTACTTACCTAGGTGGTGCTACAGTCCGGGGTAGACCTGGGCCTCAACCTGTATACGCCTCTCCAGTTTGTGCGATCTTTGGCTAACTGCCTCCAGTTGCGCACTCCAAGTTGGTTGAGATTCCCTTCCACTTGCGTGTGCCACCTAAAGCAAGGTCTTCCTCTACTGTGTTGTCCCTCCGGGTTGGAATCGAAGACTTTTCGGGCGAAGACTTTAGACGACTGATGCGTACTTTTCTGACAAGGTCGATGTCGCTCTACACCCCGTAGAGTTCGCTGTTAAATCTCCTCCTCCAAAGCCCGTCAACGCAAACGATACCGAAAATCACAAAGAATTTTGCGTTCGAAGCGACGAAGGAGTTTTTCATCCGCCTTTGATAACGTCCATGATTCAGCGCCATAAAGCACTAGGACTGGGAGATGAGGGTCTTATATACAGACTATCCTCGGTGTTTCTCGACTAGGCCTTACTAATCAATTGCCTTCTTTGGCCGAAGTAACAGCGGTTGGCAAGTGTAATTCTTCGCTTGCTTTCTGATGTGATGTCATTTTCAGAGTTAATAGCGGAGCCGAGGTAGACAAAGTCCCTAACCACCTCAAAGCTATAGCTGTCTATCGTGCCGTTCTGATCGATTCCGTCGATGTTGTGTGTCCCTTCTTGTTGACAGCATATATTTTGTTTTGCCCTCATTCACCACTAAACCCATTTTCGTCGCCTCTGTATTGATACCTGCAAACGCAGGTATCGCTCGCTATGTTCTGCAAATGATGTCGATGTCGTCAGCGTATGCAAGTAGTTGCACAGACTTTTGGAAAATGGTGCCCCTGGTGTTAGCTTGCGAGTTTCGCACAATTTTCTCAAGTAGGGCCATGGTCAACTCTCCCTCCCTTAGTTCACTTGACAACCCAAACCCAACCATGCAATTATCTCAATGTTAGCATCTCCTTTTAAAAGTAATTTATCTTGATGTCTTAAGAACAAGGTTAAGCCAAAAATTCGACTGCGTCACTCCGTGTTGTCAAATTCATAGAATGTATTCATTCGCAACAATAAATAACAAATGTTCTACGATACTATCAAAAACAAATTAAATGGAAACTAATTCCCATTTGTTCACAACCCAGAATGACAAGAATTCCCCGAAGAATTTTGCAAAACCAATCTCCGATTACATTGTCTCCCCATAATGTGTACAACAAAACATCTTATACACAGCAGCTAATTCCGATTTACATAAATGCCCTTTGGAATTCTCACAGCACAGGATATGTGCTGGCCTGGTGTGTCTGTGTCTATATTTACATTCACAATCACATCATGTTATGCAAATTTATGTGTACCTGGACATAGTTTCAGTTTGTTGGTAACGAATAATAATCAATCGATTACTTTAGCCCACCGTTACACCTTGGCAATAATAAGATCCAAGTTTACAACAGTCAAAACAAAAAAGGTTTCCCCTATCGCCGGCCGTCGTCATTCGTCATCATGGCAAAATAAAAAGAAAGGTGAAACTAAAAAGTTAGCACCCATCCAACAATCTTTTCGGTCTCTTCATGGTATTGTTACCAATGGCTGTAAGCGGAACTGCTTTTATGTGAAATACGAGCGCTTCCATTGTTTGCTGAACTTCTCTTAGCCAAAAGTAACGAACAAAAAAAAAAAAGCTTCCAAATATCCAAACAAACGTGAACTATAATAATAACCAGTCAAGTTTAATGACCCTCCACCGTAATCGTCCACTTTTTGTTGGTTCACAATTCTTTTACTGGTACATTTTGTGTTCTGAATTTGACAGAGGCGAACACTTCCAGTGGGGTCGTAACTAGGTTCACATAATTCGCCCGAAAGATAATGACGCACTTGGCAGACGAAAAATATACAAATTACCGTGACTCAGGTATATATAGGTACACCTAAGGCTGCGACTCGGTCTTTGTCTAATAAGGGTAATTTGTCCATTTTTTTGGTCTTGAAAAATAATAATTACTGCGGCCAGTGACTTAAGATTTTATTAATAAAATCTGCATTCTTTTATAGAACAGTTGTTAGGTGTTATACTTTTACGACCAAGTTGACAATAGCTATGACTATGACAGTCTTTTGCGCAAAATGTTGTTCGCACGTGAAATCTCGATATGTGCATTGTTGACAATGTGCCAGGAAGAATACGTCAGTGTATTTTGTCGGGAAATTGTTTTGTTTTGACATCACTTTTCATTATTTGAGTGGGCAATAGTTTTTATGTAGCTGCGGTGTTGATGTGAAGACTTTTTGTGATATATGAACATTCAGGTTTTTGTCGAAAATGAACAGTTGAGTGAGATTACAATGCCACACACAGGTGTGCCAAAATATAATAGCCACTAGTCGGATGCAGTTAAAATTATATTCTGACTGATGGTGGTATTTTTAAGTTGTGTGGGATAGATGAATAATAATGACGTCAAATTGTTTGAATGCTAATTAGATTGGGTAATTGCAAGAGAAATGTTGACGCAAAGTTTTGACACATGGTATCTAATTCAATGACAAAAATGGCAGTTTCAATGTAAGTCATTATTTTAACAATACCTTACTATTTTATATACCTAGATAAGTAAAAAAAAAGTTTGTTGTCTAGATTAGATAAGATATTTTTATGAACCAATTTTCGGTCAAGGTGAAAGCCATATTTTGTATAATGTGTACATGTTTATCAATTTCGAGGGGAAATTTGGCGCATTCGCGTCAGATTTATGTCAGCTAAAAAAAAGTTGGAGTTAACTTCAAAATCATATCAGCCTCTTATTTGAAATTTCATCTCCTACTTATCTGACAAGTATTTAATTCATAAAATGTTGTCAGTACAAGTACTTTTCTATTGACAGATCTTGACAAATTTACCAAATTATTCACAATGGAAAATTATTCACTTTTCATTAATAATGACATTTTTCTTAAGGACCATTCACATGAGAGCACGAACGAATTGATGAAATGCGAGTAAACCACTTCTGATGCATTTATGAACAGAAAATTGCACATATTATTATTTCAAGAGTAGGATAATTAATTATCCCATCAAAATGTATTAAGAAAACAAGTTTAAAAACAGTTTAAATAACGAAATTTCGAATTCCAAACTTTGTGGCGCGAACAAAAACACCCTTGTCAAAGTTTATTCGCAATCCACACCATTTAACTCGCGTTCCAAAAACTAACCATTCGTTCGAATTTAACCTCAACTTGGAAATTGCGGGTACAAACTGATGGCTGAAATTCGCGAACTGTCATGTTCATGTGAATGGACTGTCAAAACTCGCGAATATTCATTCGTTCGTAGGTAGGTGCTCTCTCTCATGTGATTACACCTTTATGGTTCAACATTTTTACAATTGTTGTACACTTTCCAGTCCACAAAAATTTGCAAAAATCCCATGCGAATCAGTTCAGTTTTCATTTTGACTCAAAATCTGGCATATACAGAAATTCCCTTCCTTTGTAAATGAATTTCCTGTTCATGATGATTATTCAAGAAACCCTAACTAAGTTCATGAATTCAAAGAAAAGAATCTCACTCAGCACATGTGTGCTAAATATTGCTCGCTGAGAAAAGCAAAACAAATTTAATGGACTTACACCCCTGTTACATGCATGAATATGCATTAAACTACAATTAAGTAATTACTTCCGATAATTTAAACGTAGCGACAAATCATATTGTTATACTACATGTTTTGCATTTTTTTTTCTTTTTCTCTCTTTCGTTCTTTTATTTTTCTGTGTGAATTAATCGTCTCGTCTGGCAGCAACGTCGCACAGTGCAGCTATGTTTGCTATACACAGCAGAATTCCAGTTACAGTTCGTTTAACTTCGAACCGCTTTTTCATCATTGCACCACCATCACATCATAGCTCTCTAGGTACCTATAGTCTATTCTGTGAATACCTAATGTCAAGTGCACGCCTAGAGCTGCATGCAAAATGGAAAAAGCAAACACAAAATCGTGTGCAAATGGAAAATGTCAATCAGAAAATCGTTTTCCCGCCAGAAGTAGGTTTATAACGCAAACGGTTTTATTTGGTTTTTGTGTTTTTATTACCTACACAAATGTTTTCAATTGCGAATTTACGCTCAATAAAAAAATGAATATTGATTTAGAAATCATATCTTTAAATTATTGTGAAACAGTCAAAACAGTATAGTACCGAATTAACAGCAACAAAACAAAAAAAAAAAAAAAACCATCATGGCCGCGCACAATTTGTGACGTGAGAAATCTTCACAACTAGAAAGAAGAAAAACCATAACACAAAAACCACTGTGCAGAAAGTATGTAATACCAAAGTGAAACAAAGAACGATGGATAAATGATCATAGAAATATCGAAATGGTAGATTAAGGAGGCACCACAAAAAAGAAAGTATATCTCATGTCATGTGAGTGTGTTTGATTCACTAACACCACGATTACACTCTTTGGCGAAGCAGTCGATTTCAAAATCGATTTCACTATCGCTTGTTGCTCTTGCTTGCTTGCTACTACTGCTCCGTTCAAGTTGCAGTTTTGTGCTCTTGCTGCACGAAAAGTTGATAGTTACGTTGTTAATAATTTATAAAGTATTATTTAATTATCTTCACTTTTATCGTGTTGCGACAACGACTCTAATGACGTAGACGGTTCTTTTTTTTTTCATTCCTTTTGTTGGCTTATACCACCACTAGTCATTCCACAAGAGACAGAACTTGAATTCGCAGTGGCGCGAGAATAATTTTGCGCGTTGTTGAGGTGGGACAAAAACATGTTTTGACGTGAACTCACGAGATTATGTTTTTTTTCTTTGTTTATTGCAAAATTCAGGATTTTTATAATTCTATTGGATTGATATAAAATTTCGTTTTTAGCGCCAATCCAGAGGTTCTATTGTTCAACATATAGAAAATAGTGACATATGTCATCAGGGGAACTAGAATTTATTATTCGCTGTCAATGGTTGGATTTGTTTATTTGTTTTAGATAGGTACCTTATTCCTATATACACATAATAAGTATTTATAGATTTATTGACTGAAATATAGGACGTTGACACCAACTGTCAAAAATAAAACGAAACTTTATTGGCTGGTGTGCAAATAATGCATATACGAATGCACACATCTACTGATCTGTCAAATTGTACTATTTGTAAAATCGAAATTTTTTGTTAATTGTCTATAAACTAGCCGCCATAGTTGGGTAGAGTTTAAATTTTTCAACGATTTGCATTATAATTTTACTGTCAGATTTTTATAACATTAAATTGTTATACGTTATTTCGATTTGTTTCTCTATTCAGACCTATTGATGATCGCACCGCAATGTATTAACTACCTCTATAAAATATATAGTTATCTCGAAAGGTTTTTTTTTTCAAGTTTGATGATTAGATAATGAACGCGGTCAGTGGCAACTGCTATGATTTTTTGTATCAGTTTTATGTACCTATTGTTGAATTTGTACCTATGGAAAAATATAAATGTCGCGTGAACATACATTTTGGTGACACATTTTGTAGTAAAACCATTTTGTCGCATCAAATCACTGACATGAGTACTTAACGTCAAATGCTGACGTTGTTGGTAACTTTGTTAAATGTATCACGATTACCTTGGAAAGTACATTATTATGTGATGTATATTTTCCAACACTCAAAGACCATTCACATGAGAGCGACCAACTACCTATACGAACGAACGAATATTCGCAAGTTTTGACAGTCCGTTCACATCAACACATTTCTAGGTCGCGGCAGTTCGCGTTTCTACACGCAATGTCTAGTTTGAGGTTAAGTTCGAACGAATGTTTTATTCGCTAGTTTGCGGAACGCGAATTAAATGATGTGGACTGCAAATAAACTGTGACAATTCGAGCCAAGGTGTTTTCGTTCGCCACAAAAAGTTTTGCATTCGAAATTTCGTTATTTAAACTGTTTATAAAATTCTTACTACATTTTGATGGGATAATTAATTATTCTCCTCTTGGAATAATGTTCAATTAAATTTTCTGTTTATAAATGCGTAAAAAGTGGTTTGTTTGCATTTCATTAATTCGTTCGTTCGCTCTCATGTGAATGAACCTTAACAAATAATGTGAACTATAATTTAATAGACAAACGTCAAATTTGACAGAAAATCAGCTAAGTTCAAGATTCTAGGTAGCAGTATTGTAAAATTGTTGTCGAACTAACTGCAAAGGGTATTCTAGTCGTATATCTACTTTACTTATATCATAGTCAGCTGACTGTGAAATCTGGTGTGGTCTTTGGTGTAGAAATCATTGCTTCAAATACAAATTCAAGAATGATAAAGCATTTGACGTAAGAAAGGCGACCGGCAGGGCTTTCCATTTGAGATGAAAAATGTGTACCCATCTGCGTCGCTCTTACGGAAATGTCATTTCTCTTTCTTGGGTTCGTAAACATAAAGTCATAGAACAAAAAAAAAAAAACAGAGTACGGTTATGATCTGGCAATAGATTTGCTAAATCAATTTCAATTTTATATTGAAAGTCATATTTTCTATGCCTGCCTTTATAGAGCAGAGTGTCAATTATTGTTAAAATTGTCTAATACCACGTTTCCACTGCCAAGATTGAGCAAACTAATTTATAAATCTGATTAGGTGTTCCATTCAACAAACCAACCTTTATTTGACATTTTAACTACATTCACATCGGAGAACCGCACAGGCGGATTAGTAGGAATGCAATAAAGTGTGAGGGTTATGATCGCTATAATCCTGTCCGTAACTTGCCGAACAATAAGAGGAAGAAGAACAACTACATTGACATCAAGCTGTCAAACCTTTTCAAGAAAATCTTCTTCACTAGTGCACACTGGGTTAGCCTAACCGCATTCGATACAGCACTGACCTCGTTCAGCGACTGAAAAACTGTGCGCAATTGGGTTGACCTCGTCGAACAGACTTACTATCCAACCATGTATACCTTTTCGACTGCTTTTACTTTGTAGTTATTGTTTAATAACATTAAAAATGTTGTTAACTATATACAGGAATAAAAAAAAACAAGAAACATTTGGGAAATGAAACTCACCAGATACCTACGAGCAATCTGTAGTTCTGTTTGTTTGGGTTGAATGACGTTTCTGAATTTCACTAAAGATACGTTCGATCGAGATTATATTGTGCATTAGGCGCCATGACAGATACGTTATTTATAATATTTATAATAAATAAATTTTTTATAATAAATCTCGTCATTTAAAAGTGAATAAAAATGTTTGACAAATCTCATGATTTAGCTCATTTTGTATGTGTAATTGTCGCTAAATCCCGTCAGCTGCAACATTGCATAAAGAGTAATAACAACTAAAATGACGTATAGCAGGGCATAACAGAAACTTGATTAAGTTTATGAAATATGTTTTCTGTAAATTAACTGACCTACAATCATTCGTTGTATAAGCTTTTCATTTATCAAAAACCTTCACATTTTTAATCCTTAATCAGGTCAGGGATAACTAACACACCAATCCATCTTTACCTGTTAAAATAACAACATCTTCACTCCACAGTCGCAATCGCAATCTCATAAAATATTTCATTATCCAAACGTAACTTGTTATAATATTGCAATCTCGAACACCCGTACATTTCCTGGAAATTGATTTTCCATTACTCATCCCCTCCTCAATAATGTAAGTGCGCCTACAGGTATAGGTATAGAGGGAATCTCCTTTCCACCCACATACCACACTCAATTCAAGTATAATTCCACTCGAAAGGATATCGTACTGTTGTTACACCACACAACACAGAGTAAGGATTATGCGTTGAATAACATTCCACATGCAATATCCCTCTTGGGCCGCGCGCCGCTGTCGCTCATAACAAATTAACCTTCGTAGTGGAAATTTTAATTGCATGATGTGTCAGTACCATAAGACTCAGCCGTACATAATCCCACTCATCTGCGAAATGCAATTACGATGATGATTGTCCTTTTCTCTCTGTGTCAAGCTTTATAGTATAAGGAAAATGTTCTTACACTGTGGTGGCAGTAAATCATGCATCCTTGCATCTTCTACTCATCAATAATTATTGTGACTTGTCTTTCTTTGTCTATCTCTCCTTAGTCTTCACTCTGTGTAATCAACTCTACGATGGAGTCCTTCATTTTAATTAATGAAAATTGTATTGATTAGCGCTGTCAATTTTTTTCCCTCTTTCCCAGCACTGTATGCTTCCAACAGGGGGTCAAGTGGGTGCATACACGACGAAGAAGAACAACAACAACACAAACAAACTTATACGAGGTTGACCTGTCAATACTTTTCATAATCCAGTTTCGTAGCGCGCACTTGTGGTCTGTTTACATGTAACCGCGCATTACAGGTTTTCTGTATTCTAGTGCGTCAAAAAAAGGCAAAAAAAAAAAGAGGCTGCGTGGTCACTGAGATAATAAGACGCAGTTGTGACTGTGAGAGGTGTTTTTTTTTTTTGTTTTGTTTTGTGTCTGCTGATTTCACGTTTTGTAATTACCCCTAACAGTTATTGATCAGCTTGTGCAGAGGAAAAAAATGTGTATACAAAACGATATTAAAAGCATTCCTCCTGTGGCTTCTTCCTGATTTCACTTTTACTCAGAAGTAGGTTACGGAAGTGTAAAATCAAACGTTTTTGATGTTATTTCTGGTTTGTGGTTGAGTTTTTGGGTGTATTTTAAGAAAAGGAGTGGCGTGTCGACTTCAAATTTGCATAACATAACATCGATTATAACATGTAGGATGTAATGCGGAATAATTATTATAAAATTAAGCCCAACAAGTTGTACTTCGTTTTAGTGATATGTACATAATTTGAATATTGTTCATTCTGTTATCGCCTTTAATCATTATCTTCACATGACACTTTGTGGTGGAGTACCTACTTTTGATTGTGTCAATAATCGGGAAAGTTAATAATATCCTCGGAGATTATTTTTTGATATTTTTCACGCCTTTGAAAAACTGTTTTAGGTATTTCCCATCGCAATGATGTCAGTGATCACTTCTGTAGGTATTTGGCGCATAACCTAAGAAGTCTTTTGATGCCGATGACTTTTGAGGTCATTTTTACGCCACCGATCGTGTCTGGTATGTAATTTGTTTCAAAATCATTTCCAGATGTGTACTTAAAGGATCTACACGCTACACAGTATTTGCCCCAATCAATGACAATTGGCGAAGATCATTTTAGTATTTGTCATAATATGACAGATTGTGTCAATTATCGTAACAACCGATTTCTTGTCGTGGGATTTTTTGTGGGATTTACGTTGACTTATGAAGTAAGTGACAGGAAAAATGCTGAAAGACTATAGTTGCCAGATACAAAATGCTATGCATGCAATACGTCGCTGGCATATGAGTTTTTCAGCAACATTGCGCTTTCTTTTTTCCTTGTCTGCTATTCTTTCATCTCAAATTTATCACTTTCAAAGGATTCCTCATCGAGGTATTCATTGAAAAACCTTTTCCTTATTTACTTTTCCGCAACACAAAAACACAGCAGAAAAAAAAACCAACATGATCTGTCAAAATTTAGCTTGAAAAAGCGAACCATTAATGGGCGCGCTAAATTGTGACAGATACATGCAGTACAGTCAGAAATGAAAATTTGATTTTTTAGCTGAAGCAGCGTACCGCTCGGCTAAATGGATTCGCTTAAATTTAGCTCAACTACATTTTGGAGAGAATTTTGTATAGGAGCTAAAATTTAGCTCGAGCAGCGTACTAAGCTTAAATGTCAAATTGATACGAAAAAACGCTAAAAATTACGAAAACGACTTTTCCAGAAATCAGCTAAATGTTCAAACCAGGAATATGTAAACGACAGATCATATTGTTCTTGACATGAGTGGGTAAACATTTTCGGGATTGAATTACTAGATAAAAAGTACGGATGAACAGAAAACTAATTTCCAGTTTTTGAGGCGGGAACATTACCTGTCACATCATTTGTTATTTCGATGAGTGGGAGAACATTTTCACAGAAAGATGCTAAAATATGAGAAACTAAAATCCACAGAAAGGTTTGAGCGGAAATGTACTAATTTGCAGGCAGTACCTAAACGTCAGTGCATTTAATTTATATGACATAATTCCGAAAACAGTTATAATTGCGCATTATTGTTTGTAAAGGTTGTTCAAATATGAGGTTTCATATTGAATTTACATCCATTTAATATTTTTGTACTAGATTATTCATTTTTTTTATAGCTGATGTCAAGTAGTAAGGATGAGGTAAATGAATATGGAGCACTTCAAGATTGGACAATGCATCTTTATTATTAAAAATTCTTTTAAATATGTTGAACATTTTTTTCTAATTGGAATAGAAAAAATCTGTCACTTACAAAATGTCTCCATACCGGTACAGTTCAAGATTAAGTAAGTGAAAAGTGAAAACTACTGACGCAGTAGTTGTGCTTGTGTCGCCGAAAACCCACATTCATCAAATGGTTCCCAACGTTTTTATGTGCACTATTCTTTGGTTAACTGGATCTTGTAAGTCTTAAGATTAAAACCTTTGAGCACAATTCTTTAATTCTATAATGTTCGCATAAATATCTGCATCAATTAAAGTTAACTCTGCATAAGTTTCATTAGAAAATGACAACCATTGACAGCCAGTGTTTGTTATACTTCACATTAATACAGTCATACTCATAAGGAACGTCTGAAGAAGATTACAAAAGATTACATCACCTTGATTCGATTTGCGCAACCATTTATGTGACCGATAGCATATTAAAGTATTAACGACAACTTAAAAGCTAAGATAAAATGACTTATGGTCACTGTTTGAACTTTGAAGTTACACATTTGCCGAACATACCTAAGACATAATTTATCAAAGTATCTGAATGCAAAGTGTCCATAAATTGTCAATCACTCAGTTTTATGACAGCGAATTATGATCGCTGCTTAAGCTCGAAGACACAGACACCTAATCCAAAGTAGTAGATATATAAATCATCTAGTACGTAATTGAGATGAATTGATACGTCAGTCGCATGAAATGTCAACAATATGTATTTCGTTCCTTTAAATGGCATAATGTTCATTTGAAATCTTCCCCAATATTCGAACCGCACTTGTAATATTATTTTGTTTGAATAATGGTATTGAAACCTGTTGATATTGGTACAACTGGTACGCTGGAGAAAGTTAATTTCATTCTAACCCCTTATTTATCCCAGTGTAATACTGAATAAACTTTTGGGACTTAACCGTTGTGAACTTCCGTTTAAATTTAGCCAAAAACCAATTTCTTATAACGTCCATTGTTGAAGGGAAAAATAATAACTCAAAATTGCACATCGAAAGCTAATTACTTTGACACATTGCCACTTTAGAGATTAATTGAAAAATGTATTTGATTAATGCACACACATGACAACAAAACGCACAATGCACTCTACATAATTGAACTCACTGCCTAATGTTACCTGTAATAGTATTAGCATCGCCCATGAATATTGATTAGCTCATTAAAGCCCTTGCTTGGTGTCGTCGGGGTGTTAGCTTTTAATGCACTATAAAATAAGTTCGGGAAAACAAAAACTAATAACGACACAAATGTTGAGGACGAACGAGCAAAGCCCTCAAAGGATATAGCATATTCGTATGTAATGTAATGTAATAAGTATCCCACATACAGTCCTAATTGCCTGCAGGCAATTACGGTAATTAATTTGCAGAGGTGAAATATTTTAATTTCGATAAAAACCACCGACTGTGCGATGATTTGTGCGTAAAAACAAATTTCTCTGTAATTTGCGACATGTGTCAAAAAAGAGAAAGTTGGGCTCTGGATGCCTTTGATTTTAATGGATAGATTTTTTGTTGGTGGCTGGAGGGATGTATGGGATGGTGGGCAATTTTAAAGTCACATTTAAATCACTGTAAATATTTGGAGTTTCTGCAACAACAAGAAAGTTTGTCTTCACATTTATTTTTTCTTGGGCCCAAGTTGGAGTCCCAATTGATGTTGTAAAAATCTGCGGTTCCAAACGGCTGAAGAATCTCCATTAATGTAGATCATATCTATAAAATTCTTCAGAAAAATAATTCGCCAACTAAACACAATCGTCGCCTTGGCAAGTATTTCTCGTAAATATATTTTCTTACGGTGAATATGGCGCCCAACGTGGGACACACATAAATCGTGCAAAAGTTGTCAACTTAAAGCCCTGTTAAGCAATGCAATATTTTTATTTCGACACAATTTCACAATCTCAATCTGTCTTTCGTCCCAAAAATAAAACTCACGCAAACTAATGCATTTGACAGAAGCTAGATCTACATGTTGCACCCGCACCATTAGTTTATTTTATTTCTTAATCTATGTACCTACCTATTTTCATTGGAAAAGTTCAAATGTCAACTCGATTTTCATAATCCGAATCGAAATACCCCCGCAATTCATTTGACAGGCAGCTCAATTGAACATCTTTAAAGACACATCACTTGAAGTGATTTCCATCATTTTATTTACTACAAGCTTCAACCGTGTTCATTGACAGCGGATTAAGCAGTCTTATATCGTCTATCCCGTGATAAGTGATCAGATGTACACTTCTCGAAATATACATTCTCCTATCGTTTTCTATTTGAATAATTGGTTTGGACAGATGCCAGTAAATAATTTATTAACCAACATCTAGTAATCGATTTACTCCTTCAGTCGACAGTGCATATTTGGTGCCAGGTGCATGTTGTAGAAATATCATTATTAAGTGTTTCACATTCAGTCATTACCAGCAACAAAAATGTGCATTTTTGTGCGTAGGTATATCTAATAGGAATAGATGTACAACTTTTATATGGTAGGATACTTTTCTTTTATGTGTGCGAAAAGGAGAGTCAACAGGCCATAAAATTACGGTGTAAAATATTCCAGGTAGATATAGTTATATAAAGGACAGAATTTTTCTATGGCATCCTGCCCGGCTGTTGTATCTGGTACAAGTGGGCGAATACTTGTGAATCAAAGAATTCAAACCAAAAAAAATTTCCATGTCCTTTTCATATATATGTATATAAAAAAAATAGTGAATGAAAATTGTTTCTTTATTATAAATGGTTCTCCATACGTAGGTATCTTACTTTGCAGCGAGCTAACATTTGTATAAATTTACGTGCATGGATACCTATTTAATCTGAAGCAATGGCCAAAGGAAAGGCCTCAAATTTATTTAAACTGATGTCGAACATCAGTCAAACGTCTACTAATTGAAAGGCATAAGCTAAACATCCTTTTTCAGATCACCGGTATTTTCAATTCAATCAGGACAATTATCACTCGTCGTTAACTACACTCTTTTACTTCTACCTATACTCCTTCTACTTTTAAAAACTCGAAATCAGGGTGACATTCACGGTTAAATGGTGCTCCGCAAAGGCCTTCTTTATTTCCTCTGTAAAGAGGATATAGTAGTCTATGATGAACATAAATGTGTCGTCAGTTAACATGCTGGTAATGGCGTTGGGCAATAACGCCTTGGACTGGTAATATCCTTCAATATGTGAACGGACATAGAACTTATTGCGAAGATCCCTTTGGCAATTCAAAATCAACGAAATAAATATATACCTACTGTGGCTGTCTCAAGAATGGTATTTGAATTCTTCTTTTCTATGATGCCTTCAATTAAGACTAAAAATTCTAGTCATTTATGTGGCGCCCAACTTGCGATCTACTTCGCGATTGGCGCCCAACATGGGATTTCTTCTCATTCCTTACCGCATTACAGAATTTTTCTTTTCTATAAAACTTGATTCTTGCTTCAACTACTTGTAAATCCACGAAATCTGAAATCTGTCCATAGATACATGGATTTAAACCGCCTTAAAATGCCATCAATTAAGACTAAAAATTCTAGTCATTTATTTGGCGCCCAACGTGCGATCTACTGCGCTATTGCCGCCCAACATGGGATTCCTTCTCATTCCTTACCTCAGACTGTCAATTGACAATCATAGAAAAATGGCGGTCATTTTAATTAGGACAAGTTGAGAAACTCGTAAAACGACGTCGGCCGGATTTGACTTTGACTTCCATGGCTGTATCCCAGAACTTGGTAAACTCCTTGTAAATCCACGAAATCTGAAATCTGTCCATAAATACACGGATTTAAAATGCCTTAGATTAAGACTTAAAATCCTGGTCATTTATGTGGCGCCCAACGTGTTATCTACTTCGCGATTGGCGGCCAACATGGGATTTCTTCTCATTCCGTACCTCAGACTGTAATGACAATTATAGAAAAATGTGGGTAATTTGAATCGAGTCAAGTTAAGAAACTCGTGAAACGACGTCCCCGTCGGTCGGTCGGACCAAGAAGCTGGGTAAACTCCTTGTAAATCCACGAAAACTGTCAATAGATACTAAGATGTAAACCGTCTTAAAATGCCTTGGATTACGACTAAAAATTCTCATTTATGTGGCGCCCAACGTGTAATCTACTTCGCGATTGGCGCCCAACATGGGCCACCTTTTCATTCCTCACCTCAGACCGTGCCAATATTTTTCTTTCAAGTGGCTATTTAATTTGGTTTTATTTTTTTTTTTTTTTTCAATTTAGGTAATCTTCTTGATTATACGCTGACACCTCATTTTATATAGATGTCGCTATAAACCGCTAGAAAACGTTTATTGAAAACGCCGAAAAAAGTCTCCATTCCGGTAATTTGCATTTTTGTTTCGCTTACGAACTCAGAAGCAAAGAAAATGTCCTCGCGTGCGTCAGGTTTTCACTAAACTTTCATTCTATGCCAAAATGACAACTGACAGATCGGAAGTTGTCAAAATCAAAAGTACTTTCTTTAGCGAATACACTTGACAGTTGGATGTAAAAATCTTGAACTCAATTTCTCGCTCCATATATTGATACAAAAAAAAAAGGACATCACTTTACTCTTTACAATTTTAATTACGCTAATTTGAGTCCTCCTCGTCGATTTATAGCCTAAATGAATCACTATTTAGACGGAAGAAAACATTTGCCCCGGCCAGCAACCGGTAGCCTGATCTAAATGTCAGTGAAACTGTGGTTCCGTTTCAAAGACGACAATCCAAAACAATTGCTGCTACAAATTCAATTCAATTTCATTATCTTTCGTCAGTCGTTCGCTATTGGGGTTGTGCTGCTGTTGCTTTTTTTTTTATGTGGTACATACATTTTTACCAGATAAAAGCAGCCGTATCATTTTAAAAATAACCAAACCATAAAAAAAAATGAGAAAAACAAAATTAAGAAAAAAATCGGGGTCACTGTCTCCCCTCAGTCAATTTGCATGTCGGAATGCAATTTCGCTTAATTTTGTTTAGTACCCGTAGTCGTTGTTCTCGATCTATGGGTTCGGGTGCTTTAATTCGATTTCTTTGCGACGAAGACATTCATCACACAGATTGAACGCCTTCTCTGCATCCACTCCACTCTGACTCTACTAGCTAGGCTAGGCAGCAGTCGATGTTGGATCACAAAATTAGATCTGGCAATGACCCAATTTTTCAGTATCTTTTTGCGTATCGTGTATCTTTTGAGCGCGATAATGCTCTGGCCTGCCAATGGTGATGAGGATGATGCTAATGAAAATCACCAAATCAAAGGTACTGCAAGTATTTGCGAAATTCCGCTTTGGCTTGCAAATTCGCGCTGAATGGCGGTGTTGCTGGTCAGTGGTTCAACGCGGCCCGGCTGAAAAACAAAGATGGATGATTCAATGGAATTTTTTTCGCGAAATCTCTACAATCAGTACACACTGAATCTGAGAATGATGTATCTGATGATGATGATGATGGCGGCGGGGTTGTGTTCATATTATAATCTTTGGCCATACACAGAAATGGCAACGGCAAGAAGTCAATACTCGCGCTCTTTGTCGCGCTCTTCTGACGAATTCGCCATTAGTTTACATTTCTCTCTATATACCTTACCTAGCTCCATTTAATTTGTGCTCCTCCGTGAACAGTAATCGTGCATAATTGATATTCACGACACCACCGTATGGGTAGTGAACCGCAAACATTTTGTTCAAGCAAACAGGGGGAGCGAAAGAGATACAGGTTGCGTTGCGGCGATGTGATGACAGAACTAGTACTATAGAATTGCCATTTGATGCATTTCAAAGTGACGGAAGGAAATGAATGTAAATGGAAACCGTTTTGGTGTCACGTTTTGTGTCAATTTAATTGTAATTCGAGCGTGAGAGTTTCGATATTGTTTTTCCTGTAGGTCTATGGTTTAAGAATATAAAATCCGATTAAGGGTAATTGACAGTTCTCGGGGGTTTTTGTTTGACAGATCAGCTTTGAAATCGTTTTTATTTCTTAGCAATCAAACAACATTTTTAGCAGTTCGCCAACTAACTGTCAACAAAATTGTAGCTAATGCAGTAGAAAACTTATATTACTGCATTCAGTGCCGAAAGTTTTATTTTTTGACATATGTCATCAGAAGTTGTTTAAAACGGGTTTCGTCATAAAAATACGATTACTAAAATAATCCAACAAAGTATGGTTTTTCTAGCCTTATTTTTTGTACCTGTAGCTCAGTGGCTAAATTTTATAACCTTAAAGTTTTTTCCACTACGTCATATCTCACAAAGGTCTGACCACCATTCGAGAGTATAACTATCCTGTACTAGCTTCTCAGTTCAGCCGTTCGAATTCGGCAAAAAATCCCAAAAAATAAAAGCTTACCCAAGCGGATGATAGTGCAAAGCTAGGCTTAGGTTTCTCTTTGGACCTGTTGCGCACCTATTTTTGTAACTTAAACTACTGACAATCTTAGGAAAGTTTGTGTTTGTTGTTCTTTTGATAACCAAACCGAAGCCTGACAACTTAAAAGAAGCACGGGAGCTGAGTTAACTATGCCAAATATCAACCTTAAGAAATGTCGCGGATGCAATCTGCCGAAATGCGATTTCTCCTTTGTATTGCTGGTGTGACTCGTAGAGATCGCATTAGAAATATCAGAATAGGAGCTGAATGTCGAGCAGCTATTTCTCCGGACGGAGCGGTCTATGCTTCGGTGGTTTGGTCATGTGCTATGGAATCCGTATCATCAGGCAGAGGTCCTCTAGGTAGACCCCAGGATGAGATGGTTACACCAAGTTCATAATCTCTCCTATACCCGTATGGGGATTGTCCTTGATGATGTAGAGTCAATGGCGGAGAATCGATAGATATGGGGCAATCTTATGGATAAGCGGGCCAACGAAAATGAATGAATGAATAAAATGAGAAATATCTACCCAAAACAGCACAAAATGTAATTAAGGCCTATAAGATATTGGACACATTCAAAAGTCAAGTCTTCTTAAGTTGACTAGATTTTTGTAGACCAGATATCATGAAACCAAATTTTGACAGATCAAGTGTTCGATCATTAGTTAACACCTTTGAAATTTGAACATTAACCTGAATAAAATGGTTGTCTACACTCTTACTCAACACAGAAATATAACCAGCTTCGTGGAGCAAAGAAAAAACAGTGTACTCGGCTAAACAACTACAAAACTTACAGAAAATGTAGTAGAATTATCGAATCGTGAGCTTCAGTCGGCATATTTCGAGTTGTAATATTTTGCCATAAGGCTGATACAAATTAAAGAAAAAAAAAAAAAAAAAACAATTTAAGATCTATAATCCCATCCAAATGTCTGTTACCATCTGACGTTGAACAACAATATCTACTAATGTTTTTTGACAATTCCTATTCTGCTCCAATTTATGCAGTGTACAGTGTTCTTCTCTTTAAGGCTCCGTTCCCATAGGGCAAAACGGAACCTTATTGTTTTCGCTACGATGTCAGTCCTTCTGTCCGAACCCAATAAGCCAATTTTGTACCTAAGTCTATCTCAAGAACTAATTCACGTAGAAGGCTGAGATTCGGACAAAAAAATCCGGTATAAACTCTGGTTTAATTTGGTTAAAAAAATATTTTTCTTCATACAAAACAGGGTTTAAATTTGTACCTATTTTATATCAAAGAACAACCGACTTTTCAAGACATCAACACTGGCAAAGTACGGAACCTTCGATGCGCGAGTGTACTCGCACTTGGCCGGTTTTTTTTTTTTAATCTCGGCAGTATTCAGCAAATGTTACACTTTTTGACAGTTCGCTACAACAGCAATGACCCAATTTCCGTCCGTCACGTGATACATTATATTTAAAATGTTTGCATGCATGAAATGCCTCTCATTGCACTTATTGACATTGACTTTCCATATCACCCACTGTCACATTTTTGACAGTTTTTTTGATACCTAATACGTAACTCCCATCTAAAAAACATACAACTTACTTACTTACCCTAGTTTTCTCCCCTTAAGTTCATTGCTCTCATAAATACCAATCTCAAGTTACTACAAACAGTAAAATTTCAATGTCCCGCGTTCGTGTTTCTTTTCATCCTCACGCACATGTGGCTGGATTGCCTGTGAGTTACTCAAAGTACCTATTTAATTCTTCCTGTGTGTGTTCTCGTGCCATTCGATTCTAATTGTGGATCGCACTAATTGTAACAAGACGTTATATTTTTGGTTTCCATTCTAAATACAATGAAAACATAATACATTTCCATAAAGTAATTTTGTGCTGGGTGGCATACGGAGGGAGTAACTAAATTGATGCTTCTCAACTATTTTTGGGTGTCACCACATCCCCAACATCATGAATGTGTCACACTCCTTGCAAAGGAAAGGCAAATGTATTTATGGACAGATTTAGAACATCTTCCCTAACTCGTGAAGGAAGTAACGTACAATTTACTGATTCCCGTATTAAGGATAATCTCCAGACGCATACGTGATTCCGACACCGTATTGTAATTTATTTCATTGATGGCCACAAATGTTAAACTTCATCTGGCAACGTCCATACGTTTGGCACAGATATTGCCTCTCTTGAAACTGACACACTCAATGGTTCTCTCAGAGCTAGATTATGTTTAAGTGTCGATGGTGGAGAGAACAAGGAGAAAAAATAGTCAGCAGCAGCAGCACCACCGCGATAAACAAACAAACAAAGTTAAAATTGTATTTGTTCGATATTGCATTTGTGGTGTATCAGTATCGTGTATGTGTCATATAATTTATTCGATAATAGAGATAGACACAGAGGGCGTCTATTCGATTTCGTCACAAATTCCTATCTAACAAAATATGACTTCTTTCGTTGCGCGCCAAAAATTGAAAAGATTACAAATTCGAATTCGAAATTGTTTTAATTAAATTATTACGGAGATAAAAATATTTTTGACATTTCCTGTTTCGAATAACTTAAAACAGGTGTCGCTGTCCCGATTACATTTGACATTACTTCCCTGTTTGACTTTTGAGGGTTGTTTTCTTGTTTTCTTCTTCTTCTTCTTTAACTTTAACACTCTCTGTGGCTGTGTGATTCTCTTCATGCATTTGCTCGCTCTCACAAACACAAACACAGAGAAAGAGAGACTCAAACTCAATACACATCGTCGTCAGAATGACAGGGGGAAAATTGGAAAAAATATTTCTACGTTCATTTACACACATTCCGTGTCGGTGAAGTGATTTTTTTTCGTGTACTCGGGCCGAATTATTGAATCACCGTGAATTAGAATGAAAAAAAAAAGAACTTAATAAATAATACAATTCATTAAACAATTTGTGGTGAAATAAAACAATGAAAGAGAGTGCAATTTTCTTGTAACGAAAACAAACAAATTGTTGAAAAAAAAATTATAGTACACAAACGTGAATAAAAGTGATTTATTTGGATTCTTTTTTTTTTGTCTCTATTATCCACTGTTCGTCGTAATTTTCTTTTTTTAAGTGAGTAGATAGATACTTAATATTTTTACTTGTTTTTTTTTTTCGGGGAAAAGTGGCAAAGATAAACTTTTGTTATTCACAATTTTTCTTAGGCTCTGATTGGATTTTGTGTTTTCGTTTTCGTTTTTTTGTTTCCGTCGCCATTGCCACCACCAATATTCGAATTTGAATTAAAATCATTCACCACCATCATCAGACCAAACAAAAAAAAGTCATCTTCTTGGTGTGTCGTTTTCTTGTAAAGTTAAAACCCACCAGTCAGTGGTGGAGAGTGTTGAATATCGTTGGAGAGGAGTAGATATAATTTGCATTTAGTACCACATCCAGTGTGTCCCGTGTATACTCAATTCAATCGAGGTAATGTGTGTTATCCTCGAGCTAGAAAAAAAGAGATGACGGTGGCCAAATCATAGAGCACCATGACAGTGAATTGGTTTATACGAGTACTGTGTGGCCAACACTACACTATCGCTCTTGGCAGCAAAGCTTAACATTGCTGCTTTTGATGGTTGTGGATGCTGGATGCAGATACATGCCGCTGTGTTCTTGCGCCTAGCTCGAAGAGATGTTAATGATGGCGATGAAGCCGATGATGATATAGGTGGATTAATATCGAAGTGATGTATGTTGTATATGTACTGAGTGCTGTTGTGCAAAGTCTTGTTTTTGTTTTCACATTTTTTGTCAGCCGCCATGGCGAACAGGGCTATGCCAAGTTGACTTTTGTTGATGAGATGTTGCCAGATCAGTGAAAAGAGCACTTGTGGGTTAAATATGTGTTAAATACATACATAATAATTGTGCATTTTAAATTGACAGTGAGGAAATAGAAGGGATATTGAACTGTCGTCGAGATTCCAATCTGCTTTTTTTTTTTTTTTTTTTTGAATGGAAGAAGAGCAGCAATGTGTTCATCAAACATTTTGTGAATTGAGAATGAGTAGATATACAGTATGTATTTGACATTATAAGTGACAATGTTAGTGGTTTTTCATTACACCGATCGCAAGTGTCAAAAAGTTGTCAAAATAACAATAACATCAGTTAAATTAAAGGTGATTTAAGCTTTGTAACTTCCCCAAGTTTCTCATTTAGACCCAAAGCTTACAATTTCAATTTGAAAACACAAGTTTCACATCAATTAATAGAAGAAAGAAGTGTCATTCTCTTATTTATAGTTTTAACTGATTAATGGATGGATAAAAATAATAAAAGTTCTCATACGACCAGGTGCTTCAATTTTGACATTACGTTTTACTAATAACCAATTTTAGTGTTAAATTTGTTTACTGAATCACACACAGGTGAATTGTTTAGAAAATATCGCTATTCTAAGCTCACACACTAAACAATTTTTTAGTAGCATCCATTATTTATGCGTTGAAAACTATTGTTGGCAGTTTTTGACAGTTAAAATTGTTCAAGAACCTAGAAGAAAAACAAATGCTTGGTAGCACTTTTTATTTCAAAAATTTCCAACTTATTGTTGACAAATAAACCTGAGACGCGCAATTTGAATCGACAAACCGCGAAAACATCTTCAAACCTACAATTACGGGTAAAACACAAAATGTTTAAGAGAGGGTTATTATACCCCATTCACACCGAGCCGAAAACTGAGTTTTCGCCAAAACACTCGAAAACTTAATTGAAAACAAAAGTTTTCCCATACATATTGCAGTTTTCAAAACGAGTTGTTTGAAGTCTTTTCCATGAAAACACCACGACAAACCTTTTGCAACATTCAGCGAATTCAGCAAAACTGCTGTCGGTTCTACTAGTTTGTTTTTGTTTACAAAAATGTAGAATCTCTTGTTATCTTTGCACCATTAACGCAAATATTATTATCCTGCACCGGGTGCAAGATAATAAATTATCCTATGGGCTAATTTTTGACGTTTCCTTTTGCTTGAGTTTTGCTAGAATGTTGAAGAGGAACACTGAATTTCAATTAATTAATAGCGTAAAATACGATGAATTACTGTTTTAATATTGGAGTTTGGTGAACTTCTCTTTCAACACTTTCATAAGTGTCAGAAAATTATTTAGTCCAATTGACACACGGTCTAAGAATAAAAATTGCATCTACAAACTGACAGCTGCACTGGGAATTGGTGCAAGAAAAATAAAGCTTAATATTGATATTCTAAAAACATGAATAGAATCACTTTAACATGAATGTAAACATTGTTCAAATTATATTTTATGGTTTGTTTTGTAAATATATTAACAAAAACAAATGCATCCGACCTACCCCAACAATATGTACGATCGAAAAAACGAAATGATACAGTTCAGCTAAATAATATTTTGACAGATGCATTCAATGATAGTTATGAGTTTTCTCTAATATTCAATTCTCTTTACAAATTTCAGGATCTATCTATTGAAGATGTTTTGCAGCTCTTCAGAAAGCAAAGTTTCTCTTATTATTTCGCAAAGATACCACAAAGTAAATGTCCCGCTGTTCCTCGTCTTCCATATAACGATACAATGTTCGGCCTTTGAACTGAAACCCTATTTTTTAAGTTATATTGAAGCTGGTATGGTATGCACTTATGCAGTCCTTTTGAGGTCTAGGGATTTCTCGATTTATTGTAAAAGAGCTTGATAGCTGTAGCAACTTGTCGGTTCTATGACATTCCAATAGGAATGTGTACCTACTTTCATTTATGATTTTACTGCTAAATTGTGAACAACACTAAAATTCTGACAACAGCTTTTTCTTGCCTTTAACGCCCTGACCAACCAGATGGTTTATTATTTGGAATAAATCTTGCAGGAATGATTTGGATTCCAACAAGTACGAGCTTAGGATTAGAACTTAAAGGGCTGCTTGTCTCTCTAAGTGCGTTTTTGGATGCGGACAGCTTTTATCCCACATTTTAGAATATTATTTGCCTTAATATTATTCTTCGTTAAATATGGAGTTCAGCTTGAAAGGCACTACCAGTTTTTTTTCCATCGACTTTAGAAATATTAAAGTTGGGTTCGTAAATGCCGGTTTCCACTCCGGTGTTTATTTTAGAGATTCATCCGTATACCACTTGCTACCTTTAATGTTTATTGTGCATGCGTCATATTGTTCATAAAAGACATCAGACTTTGTTTTCAATTTTACAAATCTACGTAATTGCTTTAGGAAATATTTCCTTGGCATGCACTTTCCAGAACATTTCTATGACTTTTTTTTCTAAATGGCGCCCAGTACGAGGACATCATTGATTAAATGCATTATTGTGCACCTCCATTTTTTCGCGCAGATTAATTAAATTACCTGAAAGGCCATGGTCTAACGTGATTTGATAGTTTCGGATTCTCGGTTAAGTGGCGCCCAATATGGGACCATTTGCTTCCCCCCTTTCTCACCCCTCATTTTTTTTCCAATAAGAATTCATCGAATAATAATGTTATCAAACTTTCTAGACAAACTTAATTACTCAACGAATACCTTACCCACGTACAACATAACCTTCAAAAAACACTTAATCCCCTATAAATAATTCGAAAATTCCTTCACACATTTGAAACTTTATTCTCTATTGCTATCCGCTGTGACAGAGTATGGAATACAATATTTGAATAACCTGCCGGTATGGAAAAAAGGAAACACATTTTAAATATTCACCTCTGAAAACCCTTTTGTGTGTACGAGCAGCAACTATACGAACAACTGGTATCGGATCATTATCCTAACCATTTTCAACTCGTCAAGTCCCACAAATGGATACAAAAAAAAGGTGAATACCTAATGAAAAATCATTAAAATCCGATACAGAGCTCCAGAACACCCGAAGAGTAAAAAGCATAAACTTCATCATCATCGGTGTAGGTCCGCCGTCCATCTCTGTACGGTCCTGCGATATATACACGCTCTCAACAATTGTGGTGTACCATAGTTCTTCCTTTTATTTTTATTTTTTTTGTGTTTTTTTTTTTGTCCTATGTTGTTGTTGTTAGTTTTCTTTCACATTCTCTTCGTGATTTTCTTCTCATCTTCGTTTTTCGCCTTTTATTTATTATTACTATGATTGTTTTACCTCGCTTCGAGAGTACGTATACGTTTTGGTAGAACATACGTAACGCGCCACAGAATTAGAGAAGAGGACGAAATGCTGCTGCCGATTGTGGCGCGGCTACTCTATAACACACACTTGCAATGTTGAGATTTTTTCAGTGTTTATTCATGCTCGTAACCGTGTGAATGTGTCAATTATCATTTTTAAATCTTTTCACTCTTAAAAAAAAAAGTAAAAACAAAAATGTTATATAGAAAAGAAGAGGTTAACAATTAATTTTTTTTTTTGTTTAAGAAAAACGAAATCAAGTGGAATGTGAGAGATAAAGGTGATCCTGGGGATGCCAATAAGCCGGCTATTGTGTTTACAAATTATTGGCATCTACAAAAAAAAAAAAAACTTACAAATATCTACAAAACCCCCGTCGCGTGTGAAAATACCGTGCGAGGAATATCGTGCTGACATGGGATACCAAAATATGGGCATCCCACTATCTCGACCAAACTTACCGTCAATTGCCATTTAATTATGTCACACTAAAAAAGTGGTCCTTTGTTTGTTTTGCTAATGAGCCGGAAGCATACAGACTAATATAATGATTAGTGGGGCATTCTAAGCTTCAAAACCTAATCATAGTTCGGAAAAAAAGTACACTAACCGACAGGTCGACTCAAAGAGAATTACATTTTTATCGCGAGGGCGAATTTGCAGGTACACACACAAAATTATATATGTATGCCTACATGTTTATTGATTTTTATTTCGTTTCGGTTGTGTGCTTTATTTTCTTCTTTTATTCTCATCATCATCTCTTGCCCTCATCATCATCATCAGCAGCAGCATCCACATCCATAGTGCCATCAGTATCCAACCCTATGGCGAAAAAACGGCAGCGCTACAACAGTCACTTTTTTTTATATTTCTCTTCATTGTATGTCGATACACATAGCACTGTAGCAGCACTGTTGTATAGCCCTCCCCCGACGATGACGACGACGACGCACGGCACAGTACAAAAATTGTAATAGGATTCGCGTTGTCGTCCTTCCCGATCCATAGCCATACACACGACCCACTCTCTGTATAGTGCTGCCTGGGCCCCCCCTTCTAAGCGCTCGATGGTATTCCATTGCTGGGAATATATAAACACAGAGGAGACACCGGCGACATTTGAGTAAAAGGATATAAAGGCCAGATATAGGTACAATTTCCATTTCCCAATTCCTCGTTGTTGTTGTTGTTTTTTTTTTCTTTGTATAGCTGATGCTATTCTGTGCCCAGCGAGATCTTTGTCTCCACAGAGAGTTGTGTATGCCTGTGCATATTTTGGTGATACACACGCTTTGGATACCATTAGTCTCCTGCCATAGGTCCTTACTCCTTTGTTTTATGCCATCATCTCGCCATCCGAGAATAATGCGACGCAGAAAAATTAACTCCTCTAAGCCATCATTTTCGTTGTGGCGGATTTTTGGATTCTGTTGTATAGCTTCTTGAAGTTGGTTCGTCGTTATATTACGAGAGTATGCTGCTGTTTTATTTTTTGTTATCCTCGTTTCTCTCTTTTTCGAAATAGTTTTGTTGCTGTCTGGTTTGGGGGGAATAAATATTAACCAGTTTTACGTGACCAGACCGCACCGAACTTTTTTTCTGACTTCACTCACGAGTGCGCTTGTTCTCTTTATTTTCCCATTACACTCTATGAAATAAGTGTTCTCAATTATTTTATATATCCTGTAAATTTGCTGCGATTTGCAACAAAAGAAAAAAACAGAGCTGACACTTTGTGCAAAACGTTTGCAGTTGTGAGAAACTGTTCTCCAAATGAAAGCAATGTTTTCTAAAATTGTTGTTCGCATGGTTGAAATCTAGGGAGGTCGAACTTGAGTCAGTCGTACATTTTTCATATACATTTTTCCTGTGGATCTTTCACTATTACTGCAATGAGCTTCCTCCATTTTCAACCATAAAAAAAGGGGGGCTTTCAAAATATCCAGAGTAACGCTTAGATGTATGACTTTTTTGAGGTGCAGAATTCATTTACTAATGACAGTTTTTCACAAAAATAAATATCAAGGATAGATGGCGCTGAAGTTGAAACTAGTTTTTAATCTCAATTAATTCTTTAAGCTAAGAAATGAGTCTTGCTAGCAACGACTTTTCGTTTTAGCTCTAAATTTAAAAGAGTTCACAATAGCTATATTTCCCATACAAATTTCACAATTGTGAGCTTAATTAAAATTAAAGTTGAGGCTAGTTTTTTATTAGGCGCAATGCCGTTATTTGTTTTAATTTTTATCTGGAACTCGAAACTGTATAATCTCATTGACAAGCTCATCTCAATGGATTCGATTTCTCCAAGTTTCCAACCAATGTCCTATTTTCTAGGTGACTTCTTGAAGATCCATTTTGACATTGACAAGTATTTTGTGTGCTACTCTCTCACGAAAAATCTCAATCTCAAACGAAAAATTAGACTCGTTATACACTACTTAATTTGTGAGGTCGAAATATCTCTGGATGAGGTTTGAATAATAAAGAAACCTGTCATCTTGTTCTTGTTTCAGTGATTTGTATATCCTACCGCTAAATAGTCGCAGTGCGAGCCAAAGCTAAGTTTGATTTGTTACATTATTATGCACTGACTTATTACATATTTCTATCTCCATTTTATTCCAATTATATCCATTCAACAAACCATATAACATCTGAAAGAAACGTCTAGTTGTTATCTTAAAAAAACAAAATCTGTGATCATTATTACATAAATATCCAATTCTGAATCTAAGCACGCTATTTGCAAGATTGTCATATTTATAAGGATAAAAAAAATATTGCCTACCCCTTAGCACGAAATTGGCGCCCAACGTGAAGTGTTTGAGAAATAAATTCGTATCCTTCATAAGTCACAATTTCAGCAATAAAATTGAATTATGTGATTTATAATTAATGTCTTACCATTACGAAATAGCAAATAAATGTTGGCAATCGATCCGAGGACCCATATAAACGTCATCGCAATTCGCTATAAAGCAATTAATTTATGGAGAGGGAGACAAATCTTCAAACACGTTTTTCTCACTGCGCTGGAGCAATTATTCCACATAAACCTTACAATAAAAGTACTCATCTGTCATCAAATTGTCATTTTGTCTGTACCAACATTGAAGAACAAAATTGTATCAGAAGTAAACCTCGACAATACGTCTAAACTTGAACTTGAGTTTAAATTTGAAGTTCAATTCGTACGGTTTCACAATTTAATCTGAACTACATTTCGATTGAACGCAGTTTAATGAAATTAAATGAATAGAATTTGGCAGCATTGTCAAATTTTGCTTTTATACGACTTATACCACATTTCCAAAATCGTTCTTTGTCTTTTCTTTCAAGTAACAAGCAAAACATTGTCAAATATTTGTGTTTTTGACAATCGGCATCTTTCAAATTGAAATGATACTGCGTCAAGTGATCTGAGGCTTAAACGCCAGAATACTGTCGTATAACTCAAACTACAGAATGAGCTCTGTTCATGGTTTAAACGAAACTGTGAAACCGAATTAATTGTTGAACTGAAGTTTAAACTAAACTAAAAGTGTTTAAAACTGAAGTTTAAACTAAACTAAAAGTGTAGTTTAAACTTCACTGTAAAATTGGCGGTTAATAAGGCAGAGTATTCAATGATTTTCTCATCTGTCGGAATATTTTTTTAACAAGGTTATCAGTTTCAGAAGATGTGCTATAAATTGTACCGAAAATGAGTTCTTGAACTTTCCTTTTTTACAAAGCGAAGTAAACATGAGTCGCTTTTCTAATTTCCATCAAAATCTTTTTTTAGTTATTAAAACTGACAGTTTAGTTATAGTATAGTTGCTATAATAGACCACTATTCAAATTCGGTTTCATCGTTCCAATTAAACATTTGTACACATTCTTAGGCAAGTACCACACTCCGACTAGCAACTGTCAAATGAAAATGTATTTATATGGAAACTACAAATGTCAGTTGCTTTCACATTTACGCTGTCACCTAAGAATAATGTTGATTTGGAACCAATTTAAGTCATCATTTACAAGCAACATCAAAAAGTTGTCCTTTTTTAAGTGTGAAAAAAGGCTATTTTTTGGGTACTTAAATGAGAAGAATTCAATTATATTTAAACTGATATAGTTGTCGTCCCATCATATTTAATGTCTCGTCTATCCATTACAAATTGTATGCAATTGCTATTTTAAACTACAATATTCTTTGTGACCATTCAACGATTCTGTTGTTTTTCTTCGACTGTCAGTGAGAAATAAATTAGCAGTGTGACATATGGTTTAAGACAAACATGCGAACCGGTTATCTTAATAAAAACGTGTTTTTTTTTATTTAGACTTGGTCAATAGAGACGAACTGTCAAATTTGAGTTGTTTTTCACACTAGAAATGTCAACTGAATACTGCAATAATTGTTGACTAGATAATGTGGATTACACTTCCGAATACGCAACTGAAATAAACTGCTCATGTGATTAATCTTGGTAATCTTGACCAATAAAAACTCAGACACATCACGTCAGTTTGCTGTCACACAAATTAAACATAGTGGAAAAGGAGCAGGAACTGTTGAGTAATGTTTGTGAAACTACAGGAGGAGAACATTTTTGTTGTCAAAAGAATAAAGACGTATTGGCTTCAAATTGTTTCGTAATTAAAATTATATCCAAAAATGATGGATGCCTAAATTGCATCTGTAAAACCTTAAACCCGTAACAAATAGCTGAATTGACAAAGTTATTAAGCTAACTGCCTAATAGCTCATTCAGAAACAATTCACAAACATCACCGTTAAATGTTGTTTCTTTTTCCATTCGATGCAAATCTAATTAAAATCCTTTCAAAGTGGCATCGCTATTAATGATGTACTATTCCTCTTTCTCTCTCTTTGAACAGGGACTAGCTTTTGATTCTCTCAATTCCGCTCTACAAAAAAAAAAAAAAAACGAAAAACAAATAATATCCCGCAGAGTACTCAACTTTGCTCATTGAAGAATCCTTTGTTTGACTTTTTCTCGGCAGTTGTTGTACTTGTTGGTGTTTGCGAATTGCCAATAAAATCCCCTTGGGATGTTGGATGGATTTTCCTCCAGATATATCTCTGAATTCTGATATACTTTTGTGTCTCTCTGACTCTCTGCGATTCCCGATTTTTTTATATTTGCCTCCTTTACCTGAGTATCTTTACCACAATAGGTTTTTTCAGTTTGGTTTTTAAACTTTTTTTTGTCTTAGTTTTGGGGAATGATTTGCAGGAAATTAAATTAATTCAGCTGAAGAAGAAAGACAAGAAGTTTTATTTTTTCAACTTTTGCACCACGTGCTTGGCAAAGTTCATTTTTTTATTGTTCAATCGAGAGTGAAGATTTTGTGGTTTGATAGTCGAGGATAGCCTGTCGGGGAATTCTTTTTGTTCTTTTTATTTTTTTTTTTTATTTGAGGTGTGGAAAGATGCAGCAGTATAATTAATGGATTTTGAAAAGTTGGTTTTATCTATTTGTAGGGATCATTTTGATCCTTACACCTTGCCCGATGTAAAGGTTGAGATCATTTGTCAAGGATTAAAGTGATGTATAAAGACCGCACTTGTAACTTAACTTTGTGTTCGTTCGAATAGTCATGCGTAAAATTTAAGGGTGTTGATGTTGGGTTAAGGATCGCTTTAGAAATCAATAAAAGGTCATTTGAGCACCGTTAATCCCCAGAAACATTCAATTAACCGCAGTCTGCGGCAAGAAAAAGGACAATTACCTAGTGATGGTAAATGCCAATGGCATGCAAAGTGTTTCGGTTTCGGTGTTTTGAAAGGGAATAGCAATTACTAATCTCCCAGGAGTATCAGATTTAAAATGTATTCAGAAATGTTGTCTGTATTGATTTTCGTTCAGATAACTATTTGGTGTGTCCTAATGGATATCAGTGATTAGTGATTTTTATGTTTTTGATTTTCACAAGAGTGAAAACTGACTTTTAACGCAACAACACATGCAAAAAAAGTATGGTAACAAACCTTTTGATATTTGACAGTTATTGCTAGAAATGCCATAAAATTTTATTTAGTTATCGTGTAAAAACTGACAACTTACTGATTTTTTGGTCGCTTTGACGTTTATGTGTTAATAATATTTATTTGGTTACCAATAATAATGGAATCCGTACCATCGGGCAGGCGTCCTCTAGGTAGACCCAGGATGAGATGGTTAGATCAAGTCCATAATCTCTCCTCTATCCGTATGGGGATTGTCCTTGATGAGTTGGAGTCGATGGCGGAGAATCGAGAGCTATGGAGGGTCCACATGAGCAACCTACACCCGCGACCCACTTAATGGATAAGCGGTACATTAAAAATTAATGAATGGATGAATGACCAATACTAAACTAAAAACCCAGATCAACATTCTGACTTCTCAGATTCGCATACTTTTGTGAATTTTATTGACAGAATCCATTGAGATGGGTATTTCAAATGACACCTCAGGTGGCTTCTTTTTCAATAATTCAAAGTTAGATGGGCTGGTTGTGTCAACGTATAAAACTTTGCATTCCAGCTCAAAGAACCTATAGTAACACATACACAATCGTCCCCACATGGAAATGTCAAAAACTATGTCGTATGTCACACTGACAATCAGGCAATCTAATGATTGGTAACTTCACATTACTATCAGAAAAGCACATAAATCGAAATCTCAACTAAGGTCTCAGTCGAAATTTGACAGGATAAGTCATGAAATTGAGGGCGTTCAAGAATCTAGTTTAGTAAGTCTGACAGCTCCATATCCTCATGGTGCTGAGTGTTCATTGAGCTAGACTGTTCACGTGAAGAGTTGACGTTTATGTCCGCAACACCGACAAATCAAGTCAAGAATTTCTCGGCTTACTACTAAATTGACGTCTATTTGTGTCAACATTTGCCTGGAGAACTCAGTTATGACATTTTTATTGGGTTATCGGAGAGCATTGGAGAGCGCAGTTTGACATTTTGATTGCCCTGACGTGTAGAGCACCAATCAGAAACTCGGAAATCAGAGAAAAAAATACAAATGTCAATAAGTGACATACCGACAATTCAAGTTATGTAGTTTGCGCGTTCAGGTAAATTTGAATCCAGACAATTCAAGTCGACTTGCCATGACTAGATTCTTGAATGCGACCATTCTCGATTTGACTTTTCAGTCCCTTCCGTAGATATACGTCAACTGGAAAAAGGTATGCTCGAATACCAAGTTGATTTAGTACATAACATACGTCAACTATAGATTTGTCTGGACTAGTTGTCAAACTAGTGTTTTAAACACACTTTATCACAAGTCTTCCAATCACGATCGTAATTGGTTGGTTGTGTTAACGTTTGATTTCAACGTGTATAGGAATCTAATTTGAATTTCCCAATTGTTCCACTTAACAATTGTATTGTATTGTAACAATTGAGTATCGTGTGTGAGACTCTTAAAAGGTAAACCATAATAGGATTATAAGTGGACTTAAGCTAGTGTCAAAAATCCACTTAAATTCAATCAATTGATTGAACTGTTCCATAAGAAATACATTTTCAATGTAGGCGAAAGTTCGCTCAAGCTAGATTACTTCCACCGAATCCTATTTTAGTTCTCCCTTAAGTTTGTAATTGACGTGGAATTGGCTAAGGTGATTTGTGATGATAAGTGATAGTCGTAATTAACAAAATTTATCTGCATAAGGTGTTTATCACATGTGACTAATCACATTTTTGTGATATTTTACTGTCACAATTTGTAGAGTCCTATCCCATGACGCCTGCTCTCTGTTGTGTCTGCCGATCAAGTCACAATTTATTTCTATTTTATTATTTATTTGACTTTGACGTTTGACACTACTGTTGCCGGGATACAACTAAACTGCCGTCACAAGAAAAGAAGGTATAAAGAAGTCGAATACACTTTGAAAATGATCACCATGTATGTGCGCTTATTCTAAGTCAATCGTCGCTGCATAGGTCCGGCTTCAAGTTGGGTCCCCCATCAAAAGAACCAACACTTTCTCATGACATGAATGAACAACCTACAAGCTTCCAATCGTTAGACCCCTGCAACAATTTCATACACTTTTGCTCTGTATAAAGAAACAAATTTTCTTCCCATCAGTGGTACTTTTTAGCGTTAATGTAATTTATGACTTTCCTCTCCAATGCAACCAGGCAAGGAGTTTAAAAGTTTCTGAGAAACCCCCAGTTATTGACCTAGATCCCAACAGAGTACTAAACGGTAATTTCTCTTCACATGTCTGTTCGAATGAAATAAATTCTCCTCGAAATACAACACCATTTCGAGGTAAAAACTTTCAGACCGCCCGCACCACAACAGGAATAACCTTTTGCCGGTTCCATGCAAACCTGGAAACTTTCTACGAAATCACTTAAACTTGCTGTCTAGCCATATAACTTTTTTTTTTCTGGAAAAACTTTTCCAGTAATTTTTCTACGAAACTGATAAATGAACGAGTGTCTGGTGCAGCGAATTATATTTACGATTAACAATTTTTCGGGAGGAAAAAAAAGTCCTTTCGGTTAAAACTGTTTGTATATCTAAAAATATCTATGATCTCTGACCTATAAAACCGGAAATCATCCATTTGACGCATGTCAAAACATATTTTCTTACAGAAATTGCTTGTGTGTCCTTCTTTTTGTGTGTTTTGTGTATACAGAGCTCCTCTCGTAATGAATTGGATGTAATCCTTTTGCCGGGGCTTTTCTTCGTGGGTTGAATATAAAACAAAGGATGCGCATACCAAAACCCTTAGCATACAGAACATTCTGAGAGAGCGAAATCGAGAAAGAGAGTGCGATACACACACACACAGCATCCGCTAATCACTAAGCGAATGTCAGCAGCGTCAGTTGATTACCTTCCATGTGGGTGTGGAGAGAAATCATTTCCTGAAATTATATAAACCACCACGCAGCGAAATACCGTCGTTCTGTGTTTCTTTTCTCCTTTCGCACAGGCAAACACAAAAAAAAAATACAAAAAATCTATAAAAAACAAGGACCTGCTTCATCTCTTATTCACACATGCAGATAGGATAAAATTTGAATAGAGAATTTTCGCGCACTTGTCCTTTTGGCCATATATGCAAACGCGCGCGTTCCATGTCATTACCATCATCGTATACAATGGAGCAGTTCAAATCTGTGCTAGTACCAATAACGCTGCTGAAGTTGACTCCCTTCGGATGACGAAAAAAAAACAAACGAACTAGAGAGGAACTTCAAGATGAGTCCGAAAGGATAACCCGAACCCCAACAGTAGGAAAATTGTTTCGGGTATTTGCGCGATTGTGGTCGGCGGCGGCGGAGAGACAGAGAACGAACGCGTTTGCCACTGCCACAATCAAATGAGACAACAAGGAATTGATTTTTCTTTTCAGCTTCTAACTGCTTTCGGGAAGGGGGGGTGTTTGGAAGGATTCGCAGAAAAATTCCCTCGTCGTTGTCGTTTTAGCCAACAACTCACACCTATCGTATGTGTGCGGCTGTTGTCTCTCATCGGTCGCGTCGGAAGCTTTATAATAACGTTTCTCTTGAATCCGTCGTTTTTCATTGTTTTCTAAGGGTGAGTGGTCCTCATTGGCATCGGTAGAATTTCCGTTATTTCTTGTCATTATGTTTCCGGCGGATAAGGGATCCCTTTGCGAGATGCATCTCCATTTCTTCGAATACATTGCGATTGTGTGTTAATATTATAGTCCATCCGTTTATTTACATGAATGTGTTTGTAATTGAAAGCAAACGCCCGGAAATCCAAACGGTGGTGGTGGGTGGATTTAACCCTTTAACCCTGTGTGTTACTGAGGGTGGTTAGTTTTGCAGTGTGCTGCTTACCCTTTATTATTCTTTCGTTTATGTGGTCCTGATGGAGATATTTTCGTGAGACTAAAAAAGAGAGAGAGAGAGAGAGTGAGTAAGAAAATGGTACAGAATATGTAAACTGTTAATCGCACTGCGTGAAAATTCGAGTGATATTTCGGGATGCCAAGTACCAACTACCAACTACCAAGACCAAGCATCAACTTCTTGTTGAGGGTGACGCGCTGTCACATGGGAGAAAAATGAGAAAACTTTGTGGCAAACTTTGTTTTCCTCAAATAAAATTTATTACTTGATATTCTGTGTTGATAAAATGATAAATGCGAACTGGGAGTTCCATGGATTACCCAGTAGTGAGTGTTGAAGTTATTTTTATTTGTGAAATTCCATTGAGCTGGGTCTGATCTGATGCAGAGTTATGGGGTTTTGTTTGTAATCTTTTTTCATTTATGACCCCAGATCGGAGTCAGAACTTTTATGTCAAATAGTCAATTCGTTTAGTGGATTGTTACTGTTGCTCCATTAAATGTAAATACTTTTTATTGAGTGTCGAAAATATAAATGGGCAGCAAAATTTGATGTTGGAAGAGGTAACGATCTTACCTAGAACATTTATAGGTTCTATTAAAACGTACATTACAATTAAAATAATAATCAACAAACAAACAAAATCCTAAAAACCTTGTCACAATCAGATTTAAAAATTTGCTCTGTCTGGGCTTTCAAAAAGCCCATTTTTTTAATGCGAAATCTTCACAAAAGTCAAGATAGGAGTGTCCAAATTGGCCGTGTAACTTTTATGTCGTTTTCGATTGGTAATCCAGAAGCGTCCGGAAGAACTCTCCGCGATTCTGAATTCAAATCCAGAAGCAAATTTCTCTTCTTTTCAGTAGAAGAACTGTCAGTTGAGTGCCAATCGAACGCTTTCAGAAGCGTTCGGATTGCTTCCGGACGATTCTGGATTACCAATCGAAAACGACATAAGACTTCAACCATCGGGGTTGTTCACCAGCCAAAAACGTTAAAAATTGTGGAAAAGAGTTACTATATTCCTTGGCAATCATCGAAAGTTAGAAGTATTGTGACGAGCGCCATTGAGTGCATCATGGCAGACAGGGAGACACAGAAGACATAAGTCGCTGACCTATGGCTGTTATTCTATCATGGCAAATGTTCACAGGAACTTAACGACATTACATATAAGAGCGCTACAAGACAGAGAACTTATGCCTATCAGTAAACTTGATGATTGTGAGGACATCACTTCTTCCAAAGTTCTTTGGCTAGAGTTCAAGCAAACTTTGGAATTACTTTCCTCGGAAAGATATTTACATAAAACTTACAACAATTCAAGTGCTGAAGTAGCAATTGTCAGCAAGCATCTCGGAGGGCTGTCGAAGCACTGTAGGTTCCCTTGTTTTTAATTGTTTTTATCACCTATCGCTAAAAACGATCGCCACATCGATCATGTTGGTCCGATGCTTACTTAAGGTTTCCATCTTGTATCTGACAAGCAGTATGACATCTACGTCTGGGTATCCAAGACGCCTAATAAAAGACGGGCGTACCACCTTCAATTTAGGCACAAAATAGAAATATTGCTCGAGCTGTTCACCACATTATTACGTATTCAGTACAGAAACAGTTGCAAGGGGAAGCTAGAACTGCAAACAGAAATAGGTTAAGCTGATCGATATTAGCTATCAGTTTGGGAAAGTTTTCTAAATATATTTCAGGCTTTTAATGAAAAAAAAGTAGTGACAACACTCACTTCCTCGTACGCAATTCTGACACTTTCTATCTACTAGAATTTATCATATTTTGAACAAAACTGCAAACAAATACATAAACAAAGTTAAAATAAAAATATCTTTATTTTTCTTATAGGAATACTGTCTCCTCCGGGTCCGTTTTTAACACCCAGTCCATCGCCATCAGTTTCAGCTAGCCCACGTTTGCAGCCATCACCCTCGTTGTCGCCATTCCCTCAAGATGTGCTACTGGTAACTGGCAATACAATTACCAACACGACACAGGAGCAGGTAAGTCAATATTCTTAACGAAATGGACTGGATTTTAATTAATTGTTCTATTTATAGGAACGCAAGGCGGCGACGCCTGGCAGACGTCAATCAATCCACCAATATACAACTGGCAGCCCAAATGCTGGTACAGTTGTATTCCAACCAAGTCCCTCGCAATCACCAGCGGCTGCAACAACGGTCATTGGGGTTACGGGCAATGAGTTCAATACGACACTCGTTGGATCCAATAACATCTCATTGAATAAGGTACGTTGATCTGGCTATTCCTCTACTTTGGTTGTGCCACTTTTAAAATAAATATCTCTTCACTTACAGAAAGCTAACAAACGTACATTACAAGGATACACTGGCTATGGGGGGCAGGTACAAGCAGTCAATACATCCAATTCGTTTGCGACAGCAAATGTGGCTAGTAGCCCAAAAGGGCAAACGAAAAAAGCCACAGTACTGCCGACATCGATAATTCACAATAATAGCAGTAATTCTAATAGTCAGCATCATATTCATCATCAGCAGCAACAACAGCATCATAATAATCATCATCAGCAGCAGCAGCCGCAGCAAAATCATCACATTCAGAACCATCCACATCCGGGCAGTAGTCCACTGATAGCTGATAGTCCAATTGCAAGTCCGAGTGGCAATATAAAACCGCCAACACCACAACCACCACCGATGTTGCAACAATTTCCGGTTGTCAGCGCTGCTGGCAATCAAATCTTTCAACTGATTCAATCACCACAGCTGATTGCGGCGGCGCAACAACAACTAATCGCACAACACAACAGCAATCAGCAGCAGAGAGGCACCGCAACAGTTCAAACACACCACCAACAACATGCGAACAATCAACATCAACAGTTGCAGCAGCAGTTACAGCATCAACTGAATTTGGCGACAACAATGGCGACCAGCTCACATATGGCAAATGTGACGGCGTCAACTGTCACCCATACGACAACCAAATCAACAAAAGCCCCCCAACAGATTCTACCAAAACCTCAGTTGACCAATGATAAACAGGCGAAAATTCAGATCTCGCAATCACCTCAGTTGCATCAGCAGCAGCAATCGAATTCAGTCAATGCGACGAATGCTGGAGGACAATCGTCAGCGCAGCATTCTGGTCAGCAAATACTTTTGCCCACGGGAAACCTCAACACGCAACCTCTTTTGCTCAATCAGATGCCAGTCTTAGTCCAACAGAATACACCACAGGGCGTTCAGCTCATCCTTCGTCCGCCGACACCCCAATTGGCGGCACCATCTCTGGTCATACACAACTCCCGCCCACAGTTGCAACAGCAACAGCCGCAACAGCTGCTGCGAATTTTAAACACAAACGGTGCTATGCAGCTGGCTGCCACGCCTACATTCATCGTCTCATCGCAGGCGAATCTCATTCAGCAAACGGCGAATCTGCAAACGATTAAGACGAACTCATCGCAGCCGGCCATTACGCAACTCAGTGGGCTGCATGCCGCATTAGCAGCGTCCTCTGGCGCTCCTCGATCTCAGCAATTTATCAATAGCCACATTCTGGGGCAGAGTGTGGCTGCGCAACTGCAAAATCTTCAGCTGAACGGCAACCACCTCGCTCAAATTCAAATGCCAAATGGTCTCAACGGTCAAATACTGTCCCAGCTGCCAACGCAATTTCAGCAAAGTTTGGCTGGGCTGAATCAATTCAATCACAACATTAACCTAAATCAGCTGAACAGCACAAACATTCAGCAGATAGCTGCAGCTGCGGCAGCGGCAGGTGCTGCCTTTCAATCGCCACCACCTCAGCATATCGGCGATTTGCAGATGTCTGCGGCAGCTACGGTGATGCCGTCACAGAATATACAGTTCTCTAGTATAGCGTCGTCACCGGCGGTGACACCTCAGCCGCAGTTGGTTCCATCTGTGACACCGGAACCAACACGCAATCCTACCCCATTGAGTCTGCAGAATGTGATGTCCAGTCCACCGCATTCGAATAATATAAGTGGTGCTGCTCCAGTACAAACGACCAAGACGCACGAAATTCCCATTCATGAGGTGAAAGTGCGCAAGTCCAAGCCGCGTAAGAAGAAGAATCAACCCGCCGCCAATCAGCCGCCGCCACCACCACCACCTCCAGTGGTTGTGTCGACAACGCCTTCCATCGGAATGATGACCTCAACAACGACAACGACAACATCGCCTCAAACCAATACACTGACAACTATGAGTGATCCAACGACCAGCTCAACTGCGAACAATCCAGAAGCATCTCCACCCCCAGTGGCACGTACAAAACTCGATCTCGGAAATGTGATGAAACTCTGCGGCATCATGGAGGAAGATGACGACGATTTCATGGACTGCGACGAACAACTACCCCAACCTCCACCGCAACCACAGCAGCAGCAGCAACAGCCAATGCAGCAAGAGGAATCAAAGAGCGCGGCACCCCCATCCAGTGATATAATGATATCGATTCCTGGCCAGAACAACGACATTCCATTCACGTTCTCGATTCCAGCCGCAGCAACTCAGCAACCGAGTGGTGAATCATCGCTTAAGTCGCAACCAGAGATGCGTTTGCAGGCGGGGAACTTAGTTGATATGAATGGCATGGACGTTGGCCAGAATATTCTCATCAAAATCGATCAGAACGACTCAACGCAGCCCTATACTATTTCTATTCCAAGACTGCCCACCGCAGAAGAGATTCAACAAATGCAGCCTCAAGTGAATCTTACCACGCACCAGGCGCAAAAACCGATATCAGCTCCCCAAGGCGTCACGTACAGCTTTGCGCCGGCACTTACAACGACTACATCAACTTCGGGTCACCAAATGTCGCATATGATGAGGCAAACAGGAACAATCCAGTCGCGCATCAATGATATTCAAAATCAGCTCATCGCTGGCAGTGGAGTAAATCTTCAGCCTGCGAATAGTGTCAGCACAACTGCCACCACTGCTGTGACAACCACTACAACACCGGCGGTTAGCACCACAGCAACGGTGAAGCCTCGACGAAAGCCAGCAGTGCGTCGAAATGGAAAGAAAGTGGAAGCAGCGCTGGCAGCTGCCAATGCCGCTAATGCCGCTGCTATATCAGCAGCCGCTGCAGCGCACACAACACCAACTACAACAACGACAACAACTGCAGCAGCAGCGCCAAACACCAACAGTCAAAGCCTAATGACGTCCGTAGGTCAAGTTCCTAGCCAAATTGGCAACATTCAGATTTCACAGGTAAGTTTTTTGCTTTTCTCCACGTAGAAATCCACTAACACTTTTCTCAACATCCACAGGTTGATACCACAAAGGTAGCCGCTCAAAATCAACCACCAGTCGGTGGGGCGGTGGAGAACAAGATCCAGATCATGCCGATTCTTGACAATGCTGGCGTAAAGATAGGAAGTCACACGGCTTCGCAGCAGCAGGGTCAAGCGCATCACCCACCGCATCAATTATCGCAAATTGTGTTCAATCAACAGCAGCAAGTACAACAGCAACAGGCGCAACAACAACAGACGCAACAACAACAGGCACACCAGCAGCAGGCACAACAACAGCAGGCACAACAACAGCAGGCACAACAACAGCAGGCACAACAACAGCAGGCACAACAACAGCAGGCACAACAACAGCAGGCACAACAACAGCAGGCACAACAACAGCAGGCACAACAGCAGCAGGCACAACAACAGCAAGCACAACAGCAGCAGGCGCAACAACAACTGGCGCAACAACAGCAGGTCCAACAGCAGCAGGCACAACAACAGCAGGCGCAACAACAGCAGCAGGCGCAACAGCAACAAGCCCAACAGCAGCAAATACAACAGCAACTAGAAGCCAAAGCCGTTGCAGATGCAGCTAATTTAGCAGCAAACGCCAGCAGGCAAACGTTTCAACAGCTTCCGCAAATTGCCGGTAACGTATCGTCAGCTGTCTCAGCACTAATCCCCCAGCTCACAGGGAGCCTTAGCCTGGCCTTTACCGAACACTGTGAGCGTCTCCTTCTGCGACATGACCCAAATTCACCGCAGGACCAACAGTCGCAGTGGATTCTTCAGGCCTTGCTCAAGGGAGCGCTACCAAATCTGACTATTATCAACGAGCCATCTGGCGTTGGAGGAGGTCCAGTGGATAAGGGCAAAATTACACCTTTCGTTATGGCTACAAATCCAACACTCAAACAGGGCATCGCTCCGCTGTCTACTGGCGCTGTTAGCAAGACCAAAGCTGGAATGCAGCTGCAAATTAATGTTCAACAACAACAGCAGCAGCAGCAGCAGCAACAACAACAACAACAACAACAACTACAACAGCAGCAGCAGTTGATGTCATCAGAGCCAAAGCGAATGGTGGAGACCAAGCCGACAAATAAGACCCATCAGCAAAAGTTTCATCAACAGCAGCTGCAGCATCATTCGACACCTCCAACACCACCTATTCAGCAGCAGCAACAACAATTTCAGCAACAAAAACAGAACGCGACAATAATTGTCAATCCGAATCTGCAGAAATTCGTCGCTCTGCCCAAAGTGGAGGCCAATCAACAGTTGTTCTGTCTCAACACGGTGACCAATCAAATCACCCAGATCAATCCTGGCCAGACGACGGCCTCCTTGGGTCCGATGGAACGTCTGCTCATCGCTCCAGCTGGCATTAACGCTCAACAACTGGCCCAGTGTTTGTCACAGGGACAAATTCACTTTGACAATGTCAATCCAAGCAATCCAGCGCCGCCGCCACCTACAACGCCAACAGCATCAACAGCACCAGTGCAACCGCGTATTCAGCAGCAACAAATCGTCCATCCGCAACAACATCAGCCCATTCAGCCAATTCAACCGCTGCAGCAACCTGCTCAACCGCCCCCCGCCAAGCAAGTGGCCAATGTTGCTCCCATTATCGATCAGAGTAAAGCGAAAATGGAACCAAAGCCGAAGAAGTCAAAACCACGTAAACCAAAGATCTGTCATGAGTCGAACGCCGTGCCACCGAAAAACGCTGTCAAGCCGATGCCCAAGGTGGATTTATCTGTCAAGCCAAATACGAATCCTGTGCAGATAGTCCAACCGAATGTCGCCACTAAGTCCGCGCATCATCTGCCGCCTGCGACGACAAGCAACACTCCGACGACGACTATGATTCATCCCTTTCAGAGCCAGTCGTCGACTGGGACAAAACTAATCGGCGTTACTGCGCCAATGCAGCAGCAACACAGGAATAGTAACAGTAACAACCTGACCACCAACCAGTGCAATATAACCAGTAACAGTATCATTAGCAATATTCAGCCACCAGCTACGTCATCACCGCCACAACAGCAACCGCTACTGCAACAACAACACCAATCACCACAAATGCCTGTATCGAGCTCATCGACAAGCCTAACGATCAATTCTACATCGCCGCCTAATTCAGCTGGGCTGAACGCGAATACATCTGCTCAGAGCGCGCAAAACAACCAAACACAACATCAACTGCAAATGCAATCACAACCGATGCCACAGCAGCAGCAACAACAACAGCTGCCGCCACCAACAACAACAACCGTATCGAGGGTACAAACAATACAGTTAACACCTGAGCAACAGCAATTGCTGAAAACTGTTCAAATGCACATTCAGCAGTTATCAGCGAAAATGCAAAACAAATCGCTTCTCTCAACGTTGAATATCCCAACAGATTTAGACACACACAACCCAATCTACAGCAAACCGCTGCCATCGCTAAATAATCTGCAGAATATGACCGATACTGAGATATATACAGCGCTGCAGGGGCTGTTTATTGAGCAGCAGAGAATATTGGCATCCGGCAAGTTGATACCAACACCGGGGAACTTTGTGCCCGGTCAAAATGGAAGCTTCACGCTGATTCAACAACCACCATTTGCCATGCAGCAGCAGCAGCCTCAGGCCGCACCACCCCCGCCGCCACCTCCACCCCAAGTTCCAGTTGTGAGTGAGCAACAGAAGAGCACGGTGGTGGGAAACTTTGAGAGCAAGATTTCGCCACCTTCTACTACAGCTGCGCCGCACAACATTGGAGTTGTACGCTCGGAAGGCCAAACTATCCCTGCAAACATTGTGCAGCCGAATAACCACAATACAACGGTGGTCCCTACACCAGCGACGAGTTCGTCCACACAACGGATACACATCTATCCAATGCAGCATCATCAGCAGCAGCAGAACAAACAAGTCCAACAGAAGCAACAGCAGTTGCAGCAAAAACAACAACACCAGCAGATAACAATGCAAATTCAGCAGCATCAGCAACAACAACAACAGCAACAGCAGCAACACATCGTAAAATCGATTACGAAAGATGGAAAACACGTCATCAACATATCGCAACCACTGCTGCAACAACAGCAATTGATTCAATCAAAACAACAAACATCCACAGTTATTCAGCAACATCCCAACCAAGCCAGTGAATTGCCAAAGACGGTCATAACAACAGCCAGCACTGCACCGATGGGTGCAATTGTTACCGCAAAAGTGGACACTGAAACGAAAACCGTTCCACAGCCACTACAGCAGCAATTTCAACTACATCAGCCACCACCTCAACAACCACCTACACAACAGTTGATCCCATTGGCTCAAAGCGTTGCCGTTTCACCTGCAACAGCAGTAACTGCAACTACTACCACCACAACAACGACTGCTATATCCTGTGCCAGCACCGTGCCAATAGAGAGTCCCAAACCGAAGTTAGCCCGACTTTCTTTGTGAGTGTGTTATTCAAAAAGTTGAAATCGCTTAGCTCCATGTAGATTATTTGTTAACATATTGCCATTTCCCGTTTGATTTCATTTTACAGGTTCATTCGCCAATTGGAAGTGGATCAGCACAGCTGTTTGAATCCGGATTATGTTAATCCATTTCAGAGCAAAGAGGAGGCGGTCAAGAGGCTTGTCAGGTGGGTTTTCACAAATCAATATATACGCTGAATGAGGTTTTATATCGTATTTGTATCATCCCATTGCAGATATCATTGTATGTATGAAAACGATGAAGAGATTCCCGTCGAGGAGGAGGAGGAATTCGAGAACGCTGCACTGAATTTTGGTGATAAATTCAAGGATATTGCTGGGAAGTATAAGAAGCTACTTCTCTATGAGTCAATGGTGAGTTTTGTAATTTGATTTGCGGTTAGAGTTCTATCAACATTCACGTCCAGTTCTCAAGATTAATATTTCCATAACGCATTGCAAAGAAAAGTTCGTACCCCACACTCATTGATTATTCCGTTCAGCTCATGAGTTGTTTGATATCCACGATTGACTGATTGTTTGTTTGGTCATCCTCAAACTCGTTCTCAACGCCTGTCACTTTTTATGCGCATGATGGCTCTGACCCTCGCCAAGTACATTCAAATATACCCAGTCACTGCGCATGTCTGCCTAAGGCTCTGCTACTCAATTGTTTTCTTAGCCCTAAAGAAACAGCGATTTGCAAGAGTTATTCTTCCTTTAAACTCAGCGCTGGTGTCATTGTCTGAGTTCATAGTCCTTCACTACCTCAAAGTTGTATCTGTCTATAGTGACATTCTGTCCGAGACGTCGGTGTTGGGTGTCCTTTCTTGTTGACAGCATATACTTTGGCTTGCCCTCATTGACCGCCAAACCCATTTTCGCCGCCTCCGTCTCAATACTCACGAACGCGCCAGTGACATCCCGCTGCGTTCTGCCGATTGTGTCGATGTCGTCGGCGGCGTAGGCGAGTAGATGGACATACTTTTGAAAGATAGTGCCTCTGGTGTTGGCGTTTGAGTTTTGCACTATTCTTTGAATGTTGAATTTTGAAGACAAGGATGGTCGATTGTAGGTATTGCTTTTTCGCACTACTCTCCTCGATATTATCGCATTTCCACTAGGAGAGGACATGGACTGTGAGATACTCCTCATAGTGCACCATCTAAACTTGAATACAAGTAGAATCAAAAGCCGGCGATATCATTTATTAGCATATTGTCTATGTCAGACCAGTCAGACTTCTTCTCCCTGTTACTACGACTTTTTCTTTCTAAAGCATCACTCATGGTTCATGGATCATGCCGAAAGCGAATAGGAAGCATGGCTGCATCAGAACTTATACCTATCTTATAAGCATTTCGAGGCGATGTTGAAGCATTATTGGTTTGTCTTCCCCGAGAGAAATATTTAGAAAAAGAAAGTATGTGAGACTGTTCAGCCGAAATCCTTGATAAGTGTGGGATCAGGATCATTGTACCTATGCAAACGACTCTTATCCATCGTCCGAGGCTATAACCAAAACATGGAATTAGGATCCATTTGAAAATGATGTTCACAATCACATTACTGGATGTATGATGTACTTATCCCATCAGCGCCAGACGACTTCTAGCTATCAATAATCACAAATACTTGAAGTCATAATCTCAGTTGTAAGAAAATATATTCTTCTCGGTACACAAACTATCTGAACCAATTTCTAGTTGAAAATCATAAATGAAATAGCCGATAGATCCTGGGCTGGATACAATTTGTATTATGATGACAAATCGATAACATCGCCTTAAGCCACGGTGTCCATTTGGGAGTCTGATTTACTCTCTCAAATCCCTTGAATCGACTACCATAATAACACAAATAGATGACACACAATTGGGTCCTATATAGATAGACGCGAAATAATACAAAGCCGCCATTCGTCGCCCATTAAATCATCCTCGACAAAAAGCTTATCCAGTTTAAATCTCCATTTGTTCAGCGCCAAACAACCGATTCATATATGCGTTAAGGCCGCTAAAGTGGATTAGCATTAAAATATTTGCTTTTTACATGTCATCGTAACATTCTTCCATCCACCTGGTGAATTAGCTTGTGATCGGAAGAACGGCTTTTAGTTTGAGACCATCCGGCTCTCAGCCCTGTCAAACCTGCTTGACAGATAGGGATGCTTCCTACATTACACACAGATAGATGAAAATTGGAAGAAAATAAAAAAAAACTAACCTTGTTCGTTGATTGCCGAGCTGTCTCGAAGACGATCTCTCGCGTTATCATCACAGCCTATAAAATTGCTTATTTGCTTTATTTATTATTGCCTATTTTATTGCTGCTTTGAGCTGCTGCTGGGCAAAGTGTATGGTTATGCTATCCAGGCGATACAGTAAAGCTCTCCTCCGCTATATCAATCAATCACAATGCCTAGCAAACTGTGACCTCTATTCGCTCATGTGTATATTCTCTCAGAGCGAAACCCTAAACTTTTGAGAACTAAACTATGTATTTTCTCTTAATATGTGCAACACGCATTTAATACTCTTTCTATCTTCCGCAGCGCCACCATCGCACCTCAGAAGTTTGTCAAATCAACCAATTGCTCGTGCGGGATTTGCAACAAGAACTGCTTGATATGCGTGCCGAGAGTTGTCCGCAAAATCAACACAACCCGTATACACATAACAACAGTGTGATATCGAACCCGCTCAGCGCTGTTAGCAGTTTCAAACCAATCAAACGCGAATTCGATAACCAATCGAACGATTCCAGTCGTTCTACCCCCATTCAGCATCACCACAACTCGCAGCTGAAACACCAAATGGAATTAATCAACAGCAACAGTAGCAGCAGCAGCAACAACAGCCAAGTGAAGAACGAAGTCAAGTCGGAGCCATTTGAGTATGGTGATGGATCAAAAATGAGCTTCCATCGTGGCATGACGCCAATCTTCAGCAACTCCTCGCACCCGAACAGCATGCAGTCGCAGTATTCAAAGGCAAATTGCATGATGACTATTAAGAAGGACGACAAGGAACAGGTGTTCTACCCTTGCAGCAAGATGTCCAGCAATTCGCAGTTCAATGGCATCAAGAAGGACATGGTCGACGGTGTCAAGAAGGAGTTCATTGACAGCAACTTTGACATTGAATCGGAAATAACTCCCAGCTTCATTATGAAGAAGGGCCATCACATTCCCCACCACCAACAGCATACCGCACTGTCGTCTATGCAGGGCGCGGGTTCAACTGGCATAGTTAATGCGTCGTCGTGTGCCTTTAACAATCTAAAAGCCAATCGAGATATACCGCTGAATGAAATTCCCTCAGAGTTTCAAGTGAACTGCTTTACAACTGCTGCCAATTCGAGTGCGCCGCCGTTTAACAACCACCAGAGCAGCGGTGTCACCACTTTCGACATTGACAAGAAGCAGGAGTCTTGCGATGAATGGTTGTGCATACAGAAGGAGTTGAATCTCATTACCGAAAAGAAATCCGAACAGCAACTCATTCAGCATCAAAGCACGCGGGAGGGTGCGTCATCCACACAGTTGGCAGATATCTTTGAGAATGCAACAAGTCCCAAAGATCTATCTGAGCTATTCGAGAACGGAAAGGACCACCAGCAAGTGAATACCCATCATTCGCATCACATTCAACATCTGTCAGAGTTCTTTAACTCGGAGCCCGTGGGCAACAAGTCTGTGGAGAACCGATTAGAAGCAATGTTCGGCGAGTCGCCTGTTGTTGATAAAGGCGAGAACACGCAGGACATGGTTGAGTCTGGCTTGGATGAGCTATTCAGCGAGTCACCCTCACCTGCGGCAGACGATCCGATTAATGCGCCGCAGCACTTCAATTCTGCAACAGCTGCTGGAGGAGCAGCTGTGGCTGGGAATCCTACGGATAAATCTCGCTCGTGGAACAGTGATTTGCTCACCCCAGCTGCGAGTTCTTCACCCTACCTCCAAGGAGCGGCGCAACGACGAACCCAACAGCCGCAGCAGAGTTCTTGCAGTTTCATGGAACAGCAAGCGCATCAAATTCAAATGTCTAACAATCCTCAGTGGATGCAGACAATGGAGGCGCAGTTTCATGAATTCATGTCCAGCACAGTGCAGGAACAGCAGCAGCATATGGTCAATGGCTCTACCGATGCAACCGATGTCCGCAAACGTCAATGGAACGGTGACATGCTCGACCATGCACATCAGGAAATGAAGAAAATGTGTTTCGCCGCTGGCGCCAAGTCCGATGACCACCAGCTGGTTGACCCTGATCTGCTAAGCCTTCACGATCCCACCGCCGAAATAATGCGGCATGCGGCCAACATGCAACACAATACTGACAACAGCCCTGGTGGCTTCCAAATGTTGAACCTACACCAGCAACAACAACACCAACAACAAGCACAATTCCACCGCCATCACCTGCAACAGATGCATCACTCGCAAATGCACGGAGCTGGCTTGCTCGACGCCGCCGTAATGGGCATGGGCGGTACTGGTACTGCGAATCTAAGCGGCGGCAGCAGTGGAAGTCTATCATCCAACTTTGACGACGATATCAGTCGACATGTACAGAACGCCATCGACAGCATACTGAATCTGCAGAATAGTGAAGGCGATTCGCTAACCTTCTCCCTAGATCACTCTATGGGATCGTTTCTAAGCGAGAGTATGCTCGAGCATAGTCAACACCAAGCCACGGCGGTAGTGAATTCACACTGCGCTCTGGCGGGAAGCGTTCAGGATCCTTCCGATTGTCTGATCAGTGGTGTTGGACCCAATGCCACCGGCGACAATAGCAACATGATGGTTGATTCGCCAAATTCATCAGTGATGTCTGGTTCCACGACCGGCGGCAGTGCTAGAACCGATGTCGTCACAACCGGCAGCGTCGGAGTAGGCGATTTTAGCTGCGTAACCGGAATGGACGATGCTGTGAAATCGATTATGACTTCTTGACAGATGTCCGCCGCCAATGTGATAATGGAATTCAATGCGGCCGCACTTTGAAAGTGAGACCGTGGAAATAGGCTTAGGTTATAAGGACGAAGTGGGGTGGTTTCTTATGATTTCATATAGAGTTCTGACTTTTGGTTTTGCTTGTGTCTTCTTATCTTTAGTTAATCGCACTGACATAATTCTCCAAATGGCGGAGAATCGCAAAGAATGTGTCTCTGAAAATAAACACACAAAAATGTTTCACCAAACTTCATTATTATTCCCGTCCCTGTAGGGTGTTCTCGTTTCTTTGCCACAGTTGAGTTTGAATTTGAATTAATGAAGATGGGGTGCAATATAGACATACATTTTGATCTCTTAAATAGGTTACCGACCCGCAAGTGGCAATCTTAGTCATGAGAGATTTCCAAGTGAAAGTACACACCATTCCTAAAGTCTGTTGAATGTTGATAAAAAAGTAAGCAGATGTCGTCAGCTAGCCAGTAGATTTTTCGTCGTCACTGATAAAGATTTGTATTTCCGTACGTGATGGAGGAAGCACACGATCCGATAAAAAAAATCCAGCTTAGTTAACAAGTCAGTCACCCCTATTCCCGCTGTCGTTTTTTTGTTAACGATTAATATTTCATTTCGAGCCAAATGATTTAAAATCACAGTGATCACATTTAAAAAGAAATAAAATCGTTAACAAAATACGATAAACGGCAACAAGAACAAAGGTGAATGAATATCTCTGCTACATCTCCCTTGATTTCAATACATTTCCTAAAACGGTAGAACATTTTAAAACATTCCTACATACCATCTTTTTAGACCAAATTATCTGTCTGAGAGAAGTTTTCCGTCAAATACCATCTCTTTAGTTTCGTTTTGACTTTATTAATCTTGTACTTGTACTTGTCTTGAACTTTTTTAAGAACGAGAATTAATATGGTTGTTAGAGGTACAAACGCATAGAATATTTTGTAACCCAATTTGTCCCTTTTCATGTCCCCATATATTTTTTAAAACTTGTACTAAAAAACTGTTTCTGTATTTCTTTAATGTTGTTAGCTTGTCCTCCATGGGAAAATGTTCAATCCGCATTTAGTTTATACCACTTGAAAACCAGAATGATACATCTACAATCTAGCTTTCGCGGATAATTCGCACTATTTTGGAGTTGACTTCGGCTTTGGTCTCCTATTTCATTATGGTTCAGTTAAAGTATCCCAAAGCTGTGATCGACGATATTGAATTTGCCTAATAGAGCTTTTTGTTATCACGTAGAAGTGTTCATTCCAGATGCTTGTCGGTTACAAATTCACTTTTTATACCCTCCACAGGATGGTATATTCACTTTGTCGTTGTATTTGTAACGCCAAGAAGGAGTCCGCCGGAGATCCCATAAAGTATATATAATATTCTGAATCAGGATTAAATTCTGAATCTATTTAGCCATGTCCATTTGTTTGTCTGTCTGTTGATAACATGATAGCGTCCAAACGAATCGACCTAGGCGAATGAAATTTTGTGAGAGGGCTCTTTTCACCGTCATCAGATTGGTATTGAAAATGGGCTACATACGTTAGTTCTAGTAGTTCCCATACAAAATCAATATGTAATAACTCACATGCCTAACAATTTGCATGACTTGTATGCAGTGAAGGGCATAGGCCAAACCGATGATAACATTTTTACTTGTTCAATTATATAGCCTTCTTTCTATTCGGCGTTTTTTATTTTCCAATACAGAAACAGAGCTCCCTTCTTTGCTGCTTCTATGAAAATCTCTCCCATCTCTCCCACACTAAACTAGCAGCACTGCCCAGAACCCTATAGTGTCTTCTAGTGCCTCTAGAATTTGTATTCAAAATCAGCATGGACTTGTTGCTTTGTGGTACAGAATTATAATACATTTGTAAAAATGCACTTTTATTACAAGTTCTTGTAGGTTTCTGAGAAGGAGAAAGAAAGCTATACATTATACATATGTATATCCAATACAGTAAAGTACATCCATTATGGATTTATCGCCACGCCAGTATGGATTTCACTTTGATATGAGGTAACATGGTAGGGTTTGGGGTAGTTGTTTGGAAGAGGGGAACAAAGGAAAGGAGATGCAATATTATAAACAAGAGCTTGTGTATTTGAATGGCGATCTCATACTTTTCTTCGCAGGCGGTTGTGGGCACGGGTTACTTACAAATTTGTAACATATGAAAAAAAATGGAACCATCCCATCAGCCAACTCCTGCCGCGAAAAGGATGAGGAGACGACGGACCGCAGTCTGCGATTGCCCCTGGCTTTAGCATATGAGAGTTAGTTTCAATCATTTTGACGACGACCATCTTAAAAGTTACATGATTTGGCTCCAGTACAGTTTGACAAATTGTCATGAATAGATATGCCAGAAAATGCTTCCGTATCATTCAAACTTTTTTTTTAACAAAACTTGGTTTTGTGAGCAAGTACTAAGCCACCTCTCTAGTCTTCTTTTCCCTTTTATTATATATATTTTCTTGTCACACTTCTTTTATATTCAGTATTCAATTGTCTGCAAGAAAATTGTATTCCATTCTATATTGCACGTCAACTTTTTTTAGTTTTTGTTTGTTTAGTGATTTTTTGTATTTTTTTTTATTTGGACAAAGGACCCTTTTTAAAATCGCCACAAAAGCGCTCCTAAAAATAAAACTGTGGTTGCTTCCTTTGTGTCATTATCGGCAACACTAACCAATTATATATAATGTAAATATGTAACTCTTGACTGTATTTTATATTTTTATAAACATTGAATATCAAATACAAACAAAACATTGCAAATAAAACAAAAAAAACAGTTCAAAAACAAACAGAATCCTTCTCGTAAACAAAGCAAAGCAAACCATACCAATATACATAATCTTGTAAATATTGGGATCAGAAATACTTTTCATGATTGCATTAAAAACAAAATAAAAAAACAAAACTTAATGTATTTTTAAAAACGTTAAACTTACTATTTCCAGTTGTTTCTACTCGTAAATTGTATAAAACACAAACCTTCAAATTATTCACATATTTCTTAAAAAAAAAAAAAAACAAATTAAATATAAAACAAAACGCAATAAAATCAGACTTTTATATATAGATAAACAGTTGAAAACAAGAAATCATTAAATTGCAAAACGGTCAAAGTTTTTATCGATGTGGACAAAAACAAAAAGCATTATCTTAACTACGTAATTTTTAGTAAGGGTAAATAGTTTGTAAGTTTCAGATCGTCAAACAAAACATAAAGTTATTAATAATTTATTAAACAAAATTAAACGGTTATTTAAACAAAAATAAAAAATAAAAAAAAAAACAAAATATCGAATTAGTTAACTAAGTTATTAGCTATAAGAATTTTAAACAATTATAAATAAATGAAAATACTACTGGTAAGCGTAATTTCTAGATCTAAGATTGAATCTTAAAAGCAAATAAACTCAAGAGATAAACAAAAAATACCTAGTAAAATGTAATAATGTATTTAAATCAATACTTATATATAGTGTACAATTATTATTACAAAAGAAAGTATATAGTATTTTGTTTGTTTTGATTTTACGTTTCATTTCTTTTTGATAATCCTTACTACAATTTTTAAAACAAATATTCATTTGAAAGACAACTAAGAAAATAAAGTAAAACTAAATTAAATTTGTAGACTATATGATGGTATAATTATTATAAATAGTGTTTTATAAATTAATATAAATGAAGGTAAACAAATGAAAAAAAAAAACGAAAACCGAAAAACATTGATGATAATAACTACTATAAATTATTGAGATGATAATAAAGAGAATGGAAAAAAGTTTTAATTACTTATAGTGGTAGTTTTGATTTTTTAGGAAATACAAACAAACTGAAAATTAGCAAAACGATTTTTTTTATTTTATTTTGTCGACCAGGAGAGATAAACTGATTTTATTATATTTTTTTCATTTATGTACCTACACCTACCTACCTATTATAAAATTTATTTCTTATTTTCCTTTTATCTTAATTTGATTTGTAGTTAATTTTTCTTGTCGTCATTTGTAGCATTAGACAATAATTTAATTTTTTTTTTTTTTTTTTTTATTTTTAATTTAAACAAAGAACAGTTATACATAAAATATACAAAGTCAAACTAAGACAACATATAAACAAAACAAATTATTTTGGTTTTATTATTTCGATTTTTTACGGTCACATTATTTGCTTTTTGTGTATGTGGCACGTGGGAAGGCGTTACGTTTTTTTTTTTCAGTGACAGTGAGTGGCATGTGGTAAGTTTTTTATTTTTTACTATTCCAGAATCTAGATGAAAAGAGTATTGAAAGAAATGCCACCCATTTAAATAGAAAGATTATAGTGATCTTGCAACAACTTAGGAATAGCACTTTGGAAAATGGTGAGATGGAATGGAAATGAACGCCCTTTTGTGTAATTATTTTGAACACAAGGGCGGTAGGTAAACATTTAGACGGGAATCTTAAAACTTAAAGGAAGGATTATCTGAGATTTCCCGCAAGGAGGTGCACAATTACCTACACTGCAGGATTCATCGATAATGGATTTGCTAATGGTTACATCTCAGAGATGCCTTAATCCTCTGTTGCAATGTAGTTGAGTAGGTATTTGGAATATCTGCCTACCCAGCAAGTTAGCTAATCACCCCTATCGTGGAATCCGCCGGGGGGGAATTATTCACGGAAAAGAATATTTTGGTATAGTCAAAATCGCAAAGTGAACAGTTCCCCGTTCGGGAAAAATTTAAACTCATTCACATTACCCACACGGGGAACTGTTCACTTTGCGATTTTGACGATACCAAAATATTATTTTCCGTGAATAATTCCCCTCGGCGGATTCCACGATAGGGGTGATTGTAAAGTAAATTTTATGAACCAAACAAAAATTTTTAATAATTTAAAAAAACGAGGTGGCCGGACAACTTTGAAGGGGTCGTGAAAGTAACGAAAGGCGATTGAAAGACAACGAAGAAGGTCGAGAAATCAGTTTACTCAATTTGGAAACCAAAACAATTAGGTGATCAATCATCAGTGAGAGTGATGAATCCTCTCTCCACATCCTCATGGAATGTCCGGCTCTCTTCCGTCTCAGAAAGAAAGTCCTTGGCGAAGAAATCGTCACTACAGCAAAACTTACTGAATTACCGCCAGAGAAGATTCTCGTCTTCCTGACTGTCTCCGGAGTCAAGAGATGGCTCTAGGACCCTACCAGGGAAGGTACAATAGGCTCCTCTAGAGAGGCCGCAGTGCCAGGGCCAATAATGGCTCTCCCGACTTTATTAAGCTAATCTAATCTAATCTAACTCGGCGGATGGTATCAGTAAATCGATCAATGAGTTGACTGACATGATTACCAGTATATGACGTCGGGCAGTACCACTCCAAATAGAGCTGGATTTAAGAAGTGGTTTATATGTTCCCTGACCTTGAATGCACTTCAAACTTAAAAGATAGAGACGGAAGCACACAACAGGGTTTACAAACTGTTCAATATTTGGTCAGCCAACTTGTTAGGTCAGATAAGATTAGATTGTGGGGGGTGGTGGTGTACTGAATCCCAGGACCTAGATCACTGCGGCCACACGTGAGCCTATTGTGGTATTCTCCATTCAGAGCTCATCCATGACGCCACAGTTTGAAAAGAAAGAAAGGCGGATAGCTCTTTGAATGAGCTGACAGCTTTATCCGCTGCTTCAAAGTAAAGTTTACATACTTTGGCGTGTTTTAATTAAAAAGTTGAATTCTTCTGTTATATCTACGTCCTCGTTGCACAGTCGGCATGTTTTATCTCGTGTTATACCCATGGTTATCAGGTGTTTTTTGACACGGGAGTGCTGTGAGTAAACCTCTGACCAGTCGAATCTGACTTCTACTTAATTGTAGTACCTATAGTTGTTTCGTTTCGGTTTCCCTCCAGAAATTTAGCTTCTTCTCCTCTAGACAGGTTATGTTGATGGACAACCTGGACAACAGAAGGCTAGTCACCCAGAACCAAACTACAGAAGGAGAGCAAGGAAGTAGAAGATGTGAACCTTAAGCCAGGAAAGTACTCTCCTGGAGTACCTATATACTCATTTTCAAGGAAAGGAATCATAACAATAAGATGCGGTAGCTCGGAAGGTCGAACCGTGAAGCAGGAAGTTATTCTAGCCAGAGTATTTCTTCAGAATTCCAGGGTGAAGGACACTTTTATAGAGGATCAAATCAATACGAAGGTATAAAGACTGGCTAAAGTCGCCGAAACTTAGGCCCCTATTGTGATTGTCGATCAGCGATCGTTCCGACAATAGTCGATTGCGTCGATTGATTTTAGCTATTCGTATGCACAAAATTTGTTCACTTCCAAGAGAAAGCATCGACCAGACATTTGTAATCGACTACAAGCGACTGTCAAATCGACCAATATCAATCGCAATCGACAATCACAGTTGACGATCGATCGACAGTTGTCGCTCAATGATCAACTATCGACACTAACAATAGGGCCCTTAATTTACGATCAGGGGTCCGAAGGAAGGAGCGAGGTTGGTTAGGCAAGCTGGAGACAAACGGGATGGACGTAGCCTTCTTAAAATGCAAAGGCCAAATCTGGAAATCACCCGAAGTGATAGACACTATGAACGTGGTGGCAACGTGCTGGATCTGTGTGCCCCAGACCTTGTAGTGGCCACGCCACGTTTCGTTATACACTAAAAAGACGCTTCAGTAGTATTTAATTTTTTTGTTCTTTGAAATCGGAATTTTCAGTGCCAAAACTCACTTAACTCAGTGACTTGATTGAGTGAGGAAGTAAAAATTTCAGTTTCTAGATCAAGAGATTCATGAGGCTTATGTCGCTTTCGGTTGGTCGTCAGAACCCTCCGGAAGAACTCCGCGATTCTGAATTCAAATCCAGAAGCAAATTTCTCTTCTTTTCAGGAGAAGAACTGTCAGTTGAGTGCCAATCGAACGCTTTCAGAAACGTTCGGATTGCTTCCGGACGATTCTGGACGACCAATCGAAAACGACATTAATAAATATACCCACAGAGGTGCACTATTGATTTGCAGAATAATATTGAACCTAAAAATAAAACCCAAAGTTAGAATAAACCGTGACTCCTCCCACATAAGGGACTTTGCCTACAAGCTGCCTGCGGGCCCAGGAATTTTCATGCGTTGGTGCTGTACAAAATCAAAGGAGCGCCACTAACGCACGCGTACTTCAATAATCCTAGGCCCATGGTATATCATGGAATAACATTGCCGCCATTGATTTTGACGTTTCACATGTATTCACAGACAGGGGGATTAATTCCGGGGAGAATCGGGTAGGTAGGTGCACGGAAGTTGGCGGTCTAGTTTGTGGTCGAAACAATTGGAGTCTTCCGCAAAGATTTCTATAGAAGCAGTAGGGACGAAGAAAAAAAAGTGACTCAAGATCCCCAGTTGCGCACTTTACTATGTGTTGTTTATAGGTGCAAAGTGGCCTTTGGGGCTTAGTGGTTTGTGTTTGGACTACCTACTGAGCCAGGAGTTTCTCGGTCAAGCCACGGAAGAATACAAATTGCTTTTAACAACACCGTCCCACCTCGTGCGAATATCTGGGAAAGATCGCCTTGATCAATGAAAGTGGAAAGTAGAAAGGTGAAAGCAAAAAATGCTTAATTATTGAAATTGGTTAAATGTGTACACGAACTTGTGTCATACACTCATACAGTTCAAAACACCATTTTTAACAGCTAGGTTCCAGGGGGCTTATTCCCAGATGCGCGGCGGATCGCTTTTTATGGCGGATTGGTATTTTTGTATTTCCAAAAAGCGATTCGATCCATTCAAAAGCGATAGCTATTTAGGTGATGGATTGCTGGCGGATTTATTGTGGATAAAAAATAAACTAAATTCTTGTGACTAATGGATCGAATCGCTTTTGGAAATACAAAAATACCAATCCGCCATGAAAAGCGATCCGCCGCGCATTTGGGAATAAGCCCCCAGAAATCGAGTGAAATCGAAATTGCAAATCCAGTGAATTCGTTTTCAGTGTTCTGCATTTCGAGCGATTCGGAAACTCCGAAATTTTTTCGAAAACACAATTTCATTTTGTCTTAATTCCGAAAATTTTGAAATCGAAATCGAATACAGAGAAATGTAGAACCCAAAAATTCATTTCCGATTTCATTTCGAGTGAAAGTGAAATGTGGAACCTAGCAGTAAGCTTCCCTTCCCATAGGGACAAAACGGAGCCTTATTGTTGTCGCTACGATGTCTGTCCGTCTGTTCGAACGCACTAAGCCAATTTTGTACCTAGGTCTATCTCAAGAACTTATTGACGTAGAAGGCTGCAATTTGTACACAACATGTACACACAAGTATTACCCCTAGTTAAACAACAAATAAAAAAATAGCGATACATTGACTGGTTTTGGAGTAATTAGTAATAAATTTTAAAAAATTGTTCAATTTTCTACGTATCAAATCAAAGAACAAACGACAAATAAACGTTTTCAAGACATAAACTCTGGCCAAGTACGGAACTTTCGGTGCGCCAGTGATACTCGCACTTGGCCGGTTTTTAATTATATATGCAGAAATTAAGGTTATAAATACATACCACAAACTTGCAGCACATACCGATTCCGAGCGATTCCCTCTTCGAAAAAAAACGTTCATATCGGCCAAAGACAAATAGTGAAAGCGAAAGTTTACTTCTCACTCCCTTTTTTACGAACTTCGATACCATCAACCTGTTGTATACACTTCGTTCCTAAGAATAAAACTATCGAACGAAAATTGCTAAAATGCAGCAACAACTCCGTCTGAGTACAACAACTTTTTACTGAGTAAAAGAATCAGCAGCATCTAGACTTTTTACCAGTTGCACTACGATTTAAAAATTAAATACACACAAGTTTATTTTAAAATTGTTTTCCTTTTATTTTAATTATTATTATTCAGAAACAAAACAATATTTTTACTACTAATTGATTGAGATAGAAGTATACGTAGAGTCTGATTATAGTTTATCGCTGTTACAGTCATTACAAAAACAAAACAAAAATATTAAATATTGCGCATTAGGTGGACGTATAAGTGGACTAAATTTAATGAGCTTGTATTGCAAATCAATACATATTCACATAATAATCACGTACAAACAATCGATAAACATATATTCTTATTATTTATCTTTAAACATACAACATATTACGAAAAGAAAACCAGTACAGTTTTTTTTTTAAATAGTGAAACTTATTTCTTTAATTGTAAAATATTCTTTATTAGGATCTACTTAGTCTTAAAAATTATCCAAGTATTTTTTTTAAATAAGAGATTGTAAGCTATCACCACATCATTGACCAATTAAAAATTAAAGAGTAGAGAGCAGGAAAAAAATTTGTCAATGGAATGAAAATGTGTAGTTAGAAAACATATTTGAAAATAATAAAAATTTACAAATGCGGGCAGTGTATACTTTTTAATAAATTTAAAGAAAATAAGAACAAAAATATACATTAAATTAGAATAAGACGAAAACTAAAAATTTTAATATTCGTGCAGCTGCCCTCTATATTTCAATGTACTTTACATATTAGTTTATAAGAGATTCTTTGCAATGCTATAAGATTCGTATTTTGTTTTTAATTCAAGGAGAGACTCGCATAAATATATGGGCGGGGAGGCTGATTTTGTTACCCTAATTGTTTACAATTTCTATACGTAATATATTTGGAAATACATCTTTAAAGGGACCATACAAACAATTGAAAATTTGAAATACAGTGGAAAGTATTCGTATTTCACAAATTGGATAATTAATGTACTATGGTAATGGTTCGTGTGCATGCTGGGAATTGTATTTAATTTGCAAACCAATAACGCTATCTTTTCCTCATGAAGTTGTGCAATACAATTTTTACATTTTCTTAATTCATAAAAAGTAGACAGGCGCAGCATAGAATATTGGCGACATTTTTGGTCACTTATAGTGAAATGAAACGTTCGTATGCCTTCAGCGGGACATGGAATCCCTGAAGTATTGCGAAAGCCTTGACATGTGTCCGATGGATCCATTAAAAGAGTATCACCTCGTATCCTAATAATGTCCATTTGCTCATATTTTTTCGTTTATTGATTTTATTATTTATTACTGCACAACCCAGTTTCATCAAACATTCGCTTCGAGTTTCCGTGAGAATCCCAGGCGAGCCGATACGTGTATCGTGGTACGAATGGAAGAATAAACGGCAATTTGTCAAAACCTACGAACTAAATGCGAACATCTAAAGTAAGTTTATGTGAACTGCAAAACGATAGAAAAAGAATACTCAAAATATGCGTTACTGCTTCTTTTTTTGTAAAAGAGGTGACCAAATGCATTGTACTGCCGGCTGTGAACCGCCTGGGGACGAACCTACGTCGCTCAGATCACAAGAAATGTGCATGGGCACACTATCATGGGAATATCACTTTCATTCCCATGAACGGCTTGGCTTAACACAAAGTGCTGGCCCACACATGCCTTCCCAAGACTTTCATTCCCATGAATGACTTGGCTACACACAAAAACAAGGCGTCAGTGCAATGAAATAGAATTTGGCAGGTACAGGAATAGAGAAATAGAAACCACAAACAAATTATATGGTAATGCAGAAGCGGAAACCCGCTTTTACGTCCTCACTACGTATCGAAAGCGCAGTGGTGCGGAAAATAACCTTTATGTCCATGCGAGAATTATTTCTGAAAGTGGATTTTCATTCTACTCACTCAAAATCTACCTGTCTCCCTGGACACGACTTCTAATGGAAGGCATGCACAATAACTCTTACCACTGCAACCTGGCCACAGCCAGGAAGGCATTGATACAAAAGATCGACGTTGTTTGAAACATGTCAGATTAATAGAAAACATCTCGAGTTTTAAAATCAAGTCGTCCTTGTGCTAATGCAAAAGGCCTTGTCAAGAAGGTTCTATATAATCATACCCGTCCTGCTATATGGTGCAGAAGCATGGAATTTAGCGAAGGTGGATGAAGAAATCTTTGGTCGGTTTTCGAACGGAAAATTCTTCTAGTAATATTCGGTCCGATTTGCGTTGACGGCATTTTGAGAACAAGGCGGAACAGCGGAATCTAGAACAAATAAAAGGAATAGACCTAAAAAAACTCGTCTTAGGTGGCGCCCTTAAGTAGAAATGAACCTGAACCAACTTACGAGTGAGTATTTGGGGTAGATGTTGTAAGACATGAGAAGGCTTTTACGCGATTAGGATCGCCGTCTATCAAAATTGAACTGTCTATCAATCGCGTTTCTTGTCATGACATATTCCGCAGATGAAAAAAGGGCTGCCGCTGATTTCATAAAGTTTAATGCCGCTTTCCATTGGACTTTTACCTTTTTGCTCTCAGATCTCAGATTTTGACTGCCCCAATGGAACATGAAATGAGATAACTTTTTTTTTGCATTTGTGTTGGTGTATTATTTGACAGTCAGCTATTTTTTTTTTTGCAATTTGTGTTTACAAATGTCTCTTGTTTTTGTATTGGTGAAAGTATGAGTGAAATCTCGCTCTCGAATCGAGATTCGCAAAAGTGATCTGAATCTTTAAAAAAAGTGTTTTTTTGTCTGCCCAATGGAAAACGAATTTGACAGACTGCTGATTTCTAGAGCAGGAAAACTGGTCTGAATCTGAAAAAAAAGTTCTTTTTCTTGCCCAATGGAAATCGGCATAAGTTCATGCTGACTTGTGCATGCACTGGGGCCACAAGTAGACTCTCAGTACATCTGCTAAAATACAAGTTTCTAGGTTCCATGTCAGTCAGAATTTTATTCATATTTTTAACAATCGTCAGCCATAATCTACGATCTTTACCTCGTAAGGTTATCTCGTTATTTCGTCAGATCGGACAATTGATAAACGTTAGACCGTTTCCCTACGCTCATTTCTACCACTACAAAACAAAATTGTCTATAGCCGATAATGTGGCTTCTCTCGTTCGGATTTGATCTATTTATGTTTACGGTGCTGAAAACACCAACACAATGCACTTATATAAATAATTACATATTATATTCGACAACAAGGATAAAACTCTTAACTTAATAATGCCATCGTTGGCATCTTTTCGTTTTTTTAAGCTCATTTAAAAAAAAAAATTATATACAAAACAAATGCAATAAGTTGCATACAACAAACAAGTGTAATAATGTTTATAATTTCTACTCCCTAAGTGATGCTATAGATAACTTAACTGACATCTACTACAGAGCCTGTAGTCCACAGTAATAAGCTCAATTCTTTTTTGCTATAAATAAAACTACAGTTTCTAAACAAAAAACATAATAATGTATGCTTACCAGCCTCCCGGGGACTTTCGTCTTACACTACTTAGTGCTAAAACAACTACCTAGTGAGTTTATAATTTTCTTTTCCTACAAAAGAACACATTCCACTTCTGTCGTTTGTTATAAATAATTTACATTCACACAAAATCGCAGTTTATCGCCTGGTTCTATTTACAAAGACCACAATCCGTCCATTTCTAGTTACTTCGAATTGGAAGCGGATGAGCTTCAGTGTTGAAGACAAACTTATTCAAATCGATCTCGTTGCGATCATCACTGAAGAGCAGATAGAAATATTTAAGGGTTTCGCTTAGCCAAAAGCTCTCCATTAAATCACGCAGACGGGTGTTGAAGACCGACTTGACATTGCCAATGGAGGAGTATCCATTGGTGACTTTGGTATATTTTTCAAACGACTGGAATATGTTCCAGCCCATGTCTTGATATGTACGATTGCCAGTGATGGCATAGAAGTAATACAAACTTTCGATGAATTCCGGTCGAAGGAGGTTGTGGGCATCGTTCGATCGGACTTGAATCTCTGGATCGTCGTCTTCAACTGTCGAGAAGTAGGTGATTTCGGGCGCCAGTCCTGTGGGTTGTTTCATGTAGGTCTGGTAACATGTCTCGAGGAGATCTCTGGCTAGTGTGAGATGAGATTCGGGCATTCCAAACTTATGACCGAGGATGAGTGTTCCCGGGAAGTAGCATGTTAGGTGATCCATTTTCGCTTTAAAATCTTTGCCGTTAATTAGTTCACCGATGTAGACGTGATGTTCTTTCGGCGTCTTGCGAACAAGATGGGCGATTACACCATCAACGGCGTGCTTGTAGTCCTCTATTAAGCTGAAATTGAAATGTTATTAAACAGAAATGTTGTGTCCGATTGTATACTTACAAATCGCCATCTTTTCGGCCAGTTTGAATCCATTGCTTGAGGAGGTACTCATAGTATGAGTCTCCTCTTGCGCCCAATGAGATTGTTGCAAAGTTTCTAAAAGTGCCCGTGTTTGCGTTTATGAATATTGGAACCAGTCCATTGTTCTTCTCGAGGGCGTGCACCTTTTCATTTACACGATGAACAGCCTGCAATATTGAAGAGATTAGTCAATACGGTTTATCACTGACTGGTTCTCGATAAAGTATGTTCAAAAGTGATAAGGTTCGACCAATCGAAATGGCGGACATTATTGACTTAATCGTTATCTAAGAAAGAAGCCATTCAAAAGGGATATTAGTAATGGGAGCTCACGAACAAAGACCAGTGATTGTTGTACATTTTATGTATGTCGTGGTGAGTCATGTCGCTTTGGATGTAGGGGACTAGTTAGAATCAAAGTTTCCTGGTCTAAAAATCTAAAATGTGTTTACCAAAGGAAAATATAAAAGGTGAAGAGTCGCGCAATCATACAATGGGTTTGCAACATAGTTTTCTGAAACACCAAAGATCTGAAAGAAGATCATAGTTATAGAAATTAATGATTGCCGTCTTGTTACCGACAGGCGATACGATGCGATAAACAAGTTGAATCCGATGTAAGCTAGATATATGCCTGCTCTAAAATCAGATTGAAAAGGATGATAAAAACGATTTTAGATTTGCACCTTAACTCTCAGTAAAGATGAAATTTATTCTACTCATTGCACCGTCCAAAGCACTAGTCGGCATTGACGTTTCCAATACATTTTGATATATGTATCTTGCATTAATTTAATTGGCCCGGATTGCTGGCATGGTCATTTCTGGCCTGCTTGTTCATAGGGTAGTATAATTTGATACGCGTCGTATAGTCTATAGGGAACATTCCCAGACGTAATATTGATCGCGCTATCAGAGCTTTTGGGAACCGACCGACGTAACCACCGACTCTCAACAGCTCAGTAGTATGCAGGCACTTACCAAATTATGCTTGCCTTGCATAGATGAATACTCTATGCGACTGAGAATTATACAGTCAGTGACAGGTAATCAAAACGAAAGGTACGTCTTTTACTTGACCGGCAAATACTATTACAATAGCAATGGCAAATATGAACGACCTGATATTTACGGAAACGGACGAACATCAAGCGATTTAGGAGATAGAAACCTATACACCAACACCAACACCCACTCACTGTTTACTTTACCATCAATAGCTAAATAAACTTCACTGCCTCAATCGCTTTTTGATCTACTCCAATAATCCCACTTTAACTCAGTGCAAACATTATCACTGTTATCTACTCAAACAATCAGAACAATAAGACCCAACAATATTTGCCATATCAAACAAAGTCTGTATACCAACTGCAAGTATTCTGCATCAGGTTTCCGCTTGTAAGAAAGTAAATATTTACACATTCGCACACTCACCTCTTCGTAGATCTTGTTGCCAGTGCTTCTACTCAAGTCTCTGAACTCCAATTGCAATGTTGTCACCTCGCTGGTTGAACTGTCAGGTGACCATTTCGGTGAATGAGCAGACATCGATGCGAGATTAACATCTGAATATGGAATACCAGATGGTGATAGGAAGCACGGAAGTAGGCGATTGCCCAATTCAACCTTGACGAAGAAAGAAAGAAAAATAAAACTGTTATCAGTCACCGTTTACAAACGAGTTCAATGGGTTTTCGTACAGATTTCTTAAGGAACATCTTATCGCCGCTCAAGTGATAGGAGGTCAACAGACCACCCAGCACCCTGATGGTTACTTCAAATAGATTTACATCACGATTTATGTCGAAATTTAGGAACTGATCAACCCAATTGCGTGCTTCTTCGAATTCTATAAAAGAGGCGGATACAATTTTAAATGTATTGGTTTCATTATTAAATGCCCAGCTATACCTTCTTGCAAATCCATAATATACATAGTGTCCAGTGAATCGACAATCGTCAATCCGAGTCCGAACCAATCATGGGAACTCATCGATACTGGCTTTAGATTGTCATGTCCCCATGCGTACTCCTTGTAGCCCTTCCACGAGTGCTTGAAGGCATTTACGACGGCTCGTTGCCGATCGTTGGATGCTCCCTTGAAGTCAGCTGGGGTGAGATCGGTTGTTTCCTCTAGGTGATTGATAAAGTCGTCGATACCACTTTCGGGTGCGGCATTTCCATCGCTTTGCATGAGACCGATTTTTGGTTCATCGCCAACATTGGGCGGATCGGCTTCAATCGCTTTTATAGGTTCGATGAGCAGGTTTGTGCGTTCAGGCGTTGGGGGGATTTCGAATTTTTGCTTCGATGTATCTGGTGCTGTGTCAGGCTGATGGTGTTCTTTTAGGTGAACTTTGTGCTGCAAAGAGAACAAGAGAAAAACGTGTCAACGACTGTTTCTTTTTTTTATCAAAAGATAAAGCCATTACGACGTGTTACATAGCATGACGATGATGATGATGATAACTTTCAATTAAATTGTTATCTCGTATTTAGTAAACTAAATTGATGTGCATTTTAGACGGTATTATTACCGTAGTAAAAATCGAAAGCATGTACGACAAAACTTAATGCGAAAGTAATTGCACGTTATGGGGAGGAATTAATGATGTTTGTCTATTGTAATAACACGTGATAGGTAATAAGAAAACTGATTAAATGGGGAACTCTTTAAAAAAAAACGAACTAAAAACTAAAAAAAAAAACCAAAGTATGAGACCTTTGGTACCAGACGTTAAGAACTACATTAGAGGAAGTTCTAATGCGCCGCAAATGGTTACTCGAAATACAAATAGAGAAAGCCTCAGAAAAAATTCAAAAGTGGATGTTGCTCTAAGGGCACCGCACTGGTACTGGTTGTTTATAAACTTTCGAACAGTTAAGCCAATCTGGATATCGTAACTGAATCTTCATTGACTGGACTTTGGCTCTCTTCTTGCATTATTACTTTCTCTGCATAAACAGAAATAATCACCCCTATCGCCAATAATATTTCCCCGGAAATGTTTCCCATTCAGCAATTTGATTTACATTGCTGACAAGGCAAACATTTCCATCGGAATTTATTCACGATACCCCTAAATAAGAACGGACCTTTATTTTGTTTGCCGAGTCCGAACGGATGATTTTAAGAAGCTCTTCCAGGACAGAAATACTCTCGGATGTTTGATAGACGTTCGCAAGGTTTGGCGCAGTGGAAACAAAATTAAGATGTACTTTGAGTTTCTCCGGGGATCGAAACTCAGTAGTCTATCACACTAACGACTGAGCTAGGCCCACAATCTGATTTAGTAGTAGAAAATCGATTTGTACAAAGGTCCGAAAATTACAAAATGCCAACAGCAAATTTCTTTAATAACCCCGTACTTTGTAACCAGGAATCCAGGTTACCATTTGAGCAAAATGATTCTATATTTCAATAAGAAATCACATTTTGTGGCAACCATACGCCGATAAGCACTTAGTTCATTGAATGAGGATGGTCGTGTTATTAGATGTGAGTTCAGTCACAGAAAAAAAACAAAACAAAATAGTTCAGTCACAGTCTAAGATAATTCATGGCTGTTGTTTGTGTTTAGCTAACTAATCTATTCTACATCATGTAGCTTCTATTCAGAGCCTAACTTTGCATGTATTCACTTGCGCAGTTACGATATAGTCTATTAATTCCAGCTGAACAATGAACCAATTTAAAACAACAAAAAATTGACTGCAATGTCTCAGTAACTAGAGTAGATAAGGTTTTTTCTAAAAGCGTCCATCATCTCCAAGCTGCTGACAAGCATCGATTTAATACTTGAACGTTTAACGACAAATGTCAGTCAATCAATGCCATATATCACACAAGCTCATGCAATCAATGGCTTCTGAATTTTCAGTAGCAAATGGGAATGGAAGACATAACGACACCCACTTACTCAATTGGGTAACCAATCATTTATTTACTTACGCGCTTTCCAACCAAATAGCTTACTGTAGCACCTGATTAGATAAACACCATTCCAAGTACTCAATAAAAGAGCCAGTCAATTCAGGTAAAGTGAAAATGAAAACAGCCTTATCTGGCCTCCCGCTACGTGTACAAATATTATAGGTATGCGTAAGTCATAATATGTAGAATGTTTACATATTATGCCACGAAAAACATGCAAATGTAAACAAAATTTCACAAAGCGACCTTCTTTTTAGCGAGGAATAAAAAATAATCATGATCACTTACATCTTTGAATGCCGCTACATTTATGTGTCCGATGCCTAGAGATGCGCTGCCACCAGCTGATCCTTCTTCTACTGCATCTGCAGCTGATGGTTCTTTGGAAATTTCCGAGACCAAAGAAGGAAAGAGAACCAAAGTTATACACACTGCGGATATTGTAAGTATTATGAGATTCCTTTGGCACCGCGGCAGTTGATTCCAAATCTGAAAAGTCTTCATTTCATTAGCACTGTTTCATTCATTGTGTGTATATATAGACATTTTTAGTTTTTTGCACAAAAAAAAATTGATTTCCTTTTTTTTTTTTGTACTCACCCGGCGGAAGCTTTTTCGCTGTTGCGAGTTCCTTGGAATTTCGATGCCAGCGCTGGCGCCACCAGGCACCGGCAGAGTAAGGGAAATGTGATCGCTTTTCTCCAGCATTATAGTAGGATTCGATTTTGGAATTTACTTTAGTTAATTTATGTTTATTTAAATAATTATTTTCACCAACATGATCAAAAGTTGACGTTACTGTTTTTGCTTTAGCTGGTGGTTGGTTGGGTATTTTATCAAATATAGGGAAATAAGCGTTAAAGTTAAATTATTATTTTTATTGTTAAATTAAAATAATAATTCGTAATAAGCATACGAATTTCTTTTTATAAAACACTAAACTTTGCACAGCAGACGAACAAAAACCCACATCAAGCTACTTCAAAAATTTTCCCCTACTGAAATGTACAGCGAAACGTAATCAAATGTCAAAATCACGTAATTCGCGTCAAGTTTTAAGGCGACTGGTGTATGAATTAAATGTGGTCGATTACAACTTTTACTCTCAAACTGTATTTATGAATACGAAAAATTGTAGTTGTACGTTGTACAATTTATTCACAAATAAATATTAATTAGTGATAAAAGTGGATTTGCATAGACTGCACTAAACTATTCAGAGAGGTGACACATAATCTGGTCGGCCATCTTGTTTATGTGATATGTATCATAGGAAAGTTCTGCATGTTCATAATTTTATAGCGATTATACGGAATTTTGTTTTCCTATAAAACAAACTGTCTTCCGAAAGTAATAACCAGACAATAGATTGTTTATTTCTTTGGATATTTTTTAACGAATTGTTGGTAAAAATTTACTGAAACTTATTACTAAACTTATACGCCATGTTTTAAATCAGTAATGGAAATGATTTTAGGTAATCGCAGAAATATCGTTAGCTGGACCGCAGTTATAGGTATTTTTGTAAGTTTCGATTTAAAGGTTTTTCTGCGTTTGACCGTCGAGAATCTTAAACGTTTATCTACACTCCTTACTGGCAGAACTAAGAATGAGGTTTGTATCTTTTCTAGAGTGAAGTACGGCTTGAAAAGTGCACTTTTTATAAACAAAGTACAAAGGAATGTGCAAACATTTACAACCGTTTCGCGATAATAGCTTATGACTGTCTGAGCACGCGTACAGTGGCCTATTTCACCAAATTACAATTATTATTACACATTTGTATTTGTTGATTACATTTTCAAATTTGTTAACTGATTTTCTGTTTCACAAACTACAAACTTAATTCCAACAAATTTGTTAACAAGAGAAAAAATGAAGGGAAATTGTATTTGTTATTTACAAATAGAAGAAAAAACCGTTTCGCCGTTTATTTTTCAGAGTTGTAAACAACAACTGTTTTTCATAATTTTGTAATTCTTCTAACTGATAACATCAAAGGACAAAATTAACAGAACAGAACAAAATTTGTATCGGTTTTATTCGCGATAAGAAAAATGTTTTATTAAATGTTCTAACCTGCTAGAAATTGATGTATCGGTATCAGTAAACATTTTTGTTCAGACTGATTTGCAATCCAAGGTCCAATTTGTCTTAAGGACAAATGGGAGCGACCAACTACCTACGAACGAACGAATATTCGCGAGTTTTGACAGCTCATTTACATGAACACTTTCATGGTCGCGGCAGTTCGCGAATTTCAGCCATCAGTTTCAAATTTTCTATAGCGGCTTAATAATGTGCGCAAAAGGTTTGGAATTCGAAATTTCGTTGTTTAATTTTTTTTTAAACTTGATTTCCTAGTGCATTTTAATGGGATAATTAATTATCCTTCTTTTGGAATAGTAAAATGTTAAATTTTCTGTTGATAATGCATCATAAGTGGATTGTTCGCATTCATCAATTCGTTCGTTCGCTTTCATGTGAATGGTCCTTTATTTCCTCTGCCTTAGCACATTTTAGCGGAAACTTTTCATTAAAAACAAAAGAGAAATTTCGTACTTAATTCGTAGTCATAAGTTTGTCTTCGGCTATTTAGCACAAACTTAAGGCGATTTCGTTTGGGATTCTCAGATTCGTGTTTCAGATTTCAGATCAGATGTCCAATCGAACAAAAAAAGTATACTGAGCTGTTGGTGTTGGTGGTGTAGCTGCCAAAAGTTGTTTACCTTTTTTGTTGTGATGCTATTTTTTCGTACAGAGTGGTTGCAACTTGCAAGTTTTACAATTACATTTTCAAATTATAAAACAAATCTCATAATAAATATTCCGAATATAATGTTCCCCACGTCTTCCACAAAATTGCAAACTTTGATGCTTTTTCTCGCTTACAAATAATAAATACTGCAACTGGAGAAATTGCTGGTATGAATAAGACGAAGCAGTATTATCACAAGACGGCGAAGAGTACGATGAATATGTGGCACATCATGAATATGAAAATATCATAAACTATTATTTGTTCCATATTAAAAGATTTGTACAAACATTTTGCGCAGAAATACTTACACATTTTTTTCCACCCATCCTGCCGATCTTTTCGGAGGTCACAATTTAACAATCCTTTCGCCAGCTGTTGGTTCTCTTTTATGAATTCAGCTAAACAGATGAACTGTCCAGTTTTTGTGGTTTGTTTTTCTGCCCTAAATGCAAGAAAAATATATAAATTGCACTATCTTTCGTTGTCGTTTATTTACTTAAATTTTTTTTTCCCGCCATGCAAATACGCCGCTGACAACTTAATTCGCCTTCAAAACATCTATCTTATTTTTGACGTCGATAAAATGGCGTTCGTATTCGTATAGTTGCGCGAATGTAATAGAGCGAAGTGCGATAGTTTTCGCCGGCAAACTGAATAGTACCAAAAAGCAAAATCGATAAAAAAAGTGCATAATTATGTAGCCCCCGGATTAAAAAATAAATGTCCACCTAAATAGTATAATTCAAAAATATCCTGTAAATAAAAAAAATATTTGTATGTAGCTAGATACTTACTGAAAATTCTTCTTACTTATTGCGACCTAGATGTTTTTGAAAACGCAGACCAATACCTACACCAAATTGCCAGTGTCAATGACATTTTTACGATTGTTAATTCAAACTCAAATTTCTCATTTTTCAAGTTAAAAAAAAAGTAAGGCTTTTATTTCCATTTAAGATTAAGAAATTAAATATTCAGTTTATCCAAAAAATAATTATATATATATTTTTTTTTATCTGCAAAACATTACATCATATTATTATATATACAGCAACAATATTACTAATAAACAACATTTAAAAATAAAGAACCATTTTAGCTAATTCCTAATGTAAGGATTATTTCTTTTTGGACAATTTTGCATAACAATTATCACAAACTCGCACCGGTTTTCCCACTTGTCCTGCCTCATTAGGCACCGGATAAGTTTGTTCCGAACAACTTTTACAGAAAATCTCACCGCACTGTCTGCAATGATGCTTTCGACGGGTCAAATTAAAGTCCTTCTTGCATGCGGTACAATTGCTGGCTATATTATCCGGTGTCCAAATACTCACCTCGGAGGGATTAGACTTTTCAACTTTGTTGGCTTTCTCTTGAAGTTCAGAAACTTTAAGCTTATTTACACTCAGCTGAATGCCAAGCTCTTCGAGTGTTGTCTGTGCTTCGGTCCATTGACGACGAACTTTTTCCAATTCTACCTTAACGCTATCATTTCGTTTGGCTTCTTCGTTCAGGTCCTTTATGTAGCTTTGTAAACTTACGATTTGTTCCTTTAGCTTTGTTTCCTTTTCCTGTAGTGATACACGCCATTCTCTTTCGATGTGAGCTTCTGCAACAGCACGTGCTGCTCTCTCCTCGGATGCAGTCACCTGGCTGGATAGAGTTTTCGAAGTGTCACGCAGAGCTTCGCCCAAGTTTGATTTGTCATTTGACCATCTGTGAAGGGGAAGGCAAAATGATGCTGAGTTAGTAGGTAAATGCCAAATTATATAAGAAATACAAATTAGTAATTAATGCAAATTTTGGTAGCCTTTAGAAATAAAAATAAAAATACGTAAACCATTTTGTCTTAAATTAAAAAAAAAAAACACCTATTTCCTATTAAATGAGTTAAATAAGGTGGCACAAACAATTCACACTTGCATTTCACACAAAACAAAAGGAATAAATTGACAACAAATATCTGATATCACAAATACCTACGGATCCACGGGGCGTATACGTAACATTTTTACTCATATTTCTCATTCAATTGCAAGCTATTTGGGACCTCATTAGTTTCAAATTGGCTTGAAATACTAAAGCTGCTCAATAAGCCCCTAGACTCTATCATTAAGTGCTTAGGAAAAATGTTACGATATGTCATGTTCATGTGTCATGTAATGAACACGTTTATGGAACTTTCTTGAATGGTCCGAGTTCAAGGATATTTAAGTTGCATAAATTCTTAATGTTTTGATTGTGCACCTGATGGGTATCCTCACACATCTTTTAAAATGGCTCTCTACGAAACTACCCTAAAATTACTGCAATTAAACATATCCCAAGTTGTGGCATGGCTTAATAAAAGTGCACAAAATTTATGCCAGCTCGTTTGGGTGACTCCGCCTAACCCAAGTGAGTTTATCGATCTAAGAAGCTATTGAGGAATTTATTGCGGTCTCCTGTGAACATGTACAAAGTGGGAATTGTAGGTAAAGTTGCTCAGTATGGTTTTTTGGAGTGCAAAGAAAAAAAATCTCAAGTTCAAGTTACGCGGTTACGGATCTTATGGGTCTTTTTGGAAGGTTATGTGTTAATCTTAACAAACATGAAAATTCTACAATTCGCTTGGGCCAAGTGGTTGATATCCTATGCCTGTTCTATTCTCTCAATGTTGGCGTGGAGTTAAGCCAATGTCTTTGCAATAACATATTGGAAAGATTTTTTTTGGTTTTCTAACGAAATGGCCAACAACTTAACGCGTACAAAAACAAAATTAGAAACATGTATAGCCAGTGATTCTCAGATAAACTTGCTAGCGAACGAAAATATTGTTCCTGGGAGCTTGAAGCGGACTAAAGGCGACTCGCCTTGTTTTCTGAAAAAAAACCGGGCAAGTGCGAGTACACTCGCGCAACGAAGGTTCCGTACTTGGCCAGAGTTGATGACTTGAAAAGTCGGTTGTTCTTTGATTTGATAGACCTTGGTACAAACTAAACAGTTTTTTGTATAAAGGAAAATATTTTTTTCACCAAATTTCTAATTACTCCAAAACCAGTCAATTTATCGCTATCATTGGTATTTGTCGTTTAACTAGAGGTTATACCTGATGTTGTGTGCAAATTTCATCCTTCCACGTCAATATGTTCTTGAGATAGACCTAGGTACAAAATTGGCTTAGTTGATTCGGACAGACATCATAGCCAAAGCAATAAGGTTCCTCCTTATGGGAACGGAACCTTCAAAAGGATACTACTCGTGTCAAAAATAATACCCAGAGCAACAAGTTCTGTTTTCACGGTACCACTTGTGCAGATAACCGAACCTCTACTAAAGGATAAAATGGATAAAATCAGACGGATATCTACAGTATCATCAGCATTCGGGTTAGAACACCTTTAAGTCATAAGACGCTATAAAATACTTTGGCGGTATGCCGTAGACAAAAGGATGACATTTAGAAGCCATATTGAGTTAAATATAGTAATAATAAAAACGCCTTGGGAGTTTAGGCAGCGCTCTCCCGGAATCTTCGGAATATCGGCGAATCTGGTTACGTCAGGTGAATTCTATTCAGCACAGCACATGTTTCACAAAGAAAACTTAAGCCAGAGTCTGTAACAACAATAAGCGCAACAATATCTAATCAGGCAGAAGCAGAATAGCCACTATATACATATTAACGTCAGACACACAAACCACATAGAACTAGACCGCCGACTTCCGTGCACCTACCCGATTCTCTCCGGAATTAATTCCCCTGTCTGTGAAATACGTGTGAAATGTCAAAATCAATGGCGGCAATGATTTTCCATGCTATACCATGGGCCTAAGATTTTTCAAGTATGCGTGCGTTAATGGCGCTCTTTTGATTTTGTACAGCACCAATACATGAAAAATCCTGGGTCGACGGTCTATTCTATGTGGTTTGTGGTCAGACATACGAGTATAGTCAAAGTGTCAACAGAGTACGTAGTCAAACCTTTTTTGACTGGATTTGTCAACTATTCCCCTAATCAATCTAGATCAATCTGACGATCACAGTTTCCGTCGTGATTTCAGTGAAGTTTATCTAATTTTTATCGACAAATTTTGTACAGTGATCAAACTTCTGTCTGCTAATAGCCAAATTGTCGCTTTTTGGAGCAAGGGAAATCCAGAGTGATCAGGCATCAATGCAAACCGAAAAATGTACTGTGTGGAGTAAAAACGATTGGAAAATCATAAATCTTGGTAAAAATCGAGCACACAGTGCGTCTAGATCAGATGTGGTGTGGTGGTCGTCTATACTGATGAGTCCACCCACCACATCGGGACGAAACGCATTTTTGGAGTAGAGGCCAACTCAAATGTAAATTTGCGATGATTCTCGCTTAAATTGGGTGACCCCTGACCAATTTCTGTTGAATAATTTTGTCGAGTGTCTTTTATTGATTATTGTCCGAGAGAACGACAACTTTCTTAACAATCAGATTCCCCTTTAAGCCATTTGTTTGAACAGCTGAACTCAAGGGTCCTACTCTGTATTTCGTTCCGAAAGGAAAATTTTCCGAAATCGAATATTTGGTACTCTCTATTTGGAAAGCGGAATGAAAAAATCCAAATGTCAAAAACATTGATATACGAAAAATCGAAAGTGTTACAGAGTACGAATACGAAAAGCGGAACGAAAAGCAATTTCGAAAAGGATTGACTTTCGGAACGAAATAGAGAGTAGGGCCCCTGACAGCCATTTCTGCGTAGGTACCTATATCTATTGCAAAAACATTAATTTTCCTCCTGTCAAGAAGTGAACCTGCACTTCAAATGCACTGTCAATGGCTGTATCAAAAAAAAAAAAGAAAAGAAGTTCAAATACTCTGCAGACCACAAAAATGCTATGGGCGTCCTTGTCCATTCTCGTAGGTATCATAACGGGGCACAATACTCTGCGGTACCATATGAAGACAATGGGCTTAACGAAAGAAGAACTTTGTACAGGCTGCGGTGATGAGGGAGCCCTTGAGGATACAACCCACTTCCTATGTCACTGTGCAGGTCTCCAACACACCAGGTATAGATTCCTAGAGAGCCACTTCTTCAACGACCTAGACGAGCTTTCCAGCACATCAAAAGACAAGTTAATGACAAGATAATGAAAAGCACAGTAAGTAATTTGAATACAGGGTTATAATGGGTAAGGGACAACCTCTTTCCCCTAAGGGCATCACAATGGGTCAGTTCTGACCTGAGTGTGGCAAGGAGAACTTCCCTCCAGCCCACAAACCTAACCTAACCGAACTCTGCAGAATATTTGGTTTGGTTTTGGTAGAGTGCCACATGTGGTTGATTATAAAGAAAACTTGCAGTTATTGAAAAAAGTACTCGATCACAATATTATCTCCAGAAATGGCCCTGTGGCCTGTATTGCTATTATTCAGCCGAGGCTCGGACCCGCGGCGCTCGTGAAACAGGCAATGACACTAATCACTACGCCTCACTTTACCACTTGCTGTGGGGGTATTGGGAGTCGTTGATCCATGCGGAAAAGTCAACACCAATTTCAGCAATAAAAGAATTGAGACAAAGTGAAATTGTGATTTCGAAAAAATTTCGGAGTTTCCGAATCGCTCGAAATGCAGAACACTGAAAACGAATTCATTCGATTTGCAATTTCGATTTCACTCGATTTCTGGAACCTAGCTACTAGTTGTATAAAAAGTCTACACAATATTTAAGGCAGTGAATAATTGAAAAATATATTTTACTTAGCTTAGTTTTTACAGATCAAGAGAACAAATCGGTGTCCACGCCGGCCGCAACTACAAATCAAACAGTATATTTGTTTTCCTCAAAATGTTGCAGAAAATATAAAAAAAAAATTGGAGTAAAATCACCAAATTAGTGCAGAATTTTATTAGATGTCTAGGTAGTTGTTTTTTTTTTCGATGACCGTTGTCAAAATTAAGCAATCATTTAGCAAGATGGTGGGGGAAAACATTGTAGAGGCGCTTAACTTCAGCTTCGATGGAAACATCACTATTTCTACATCAGTCACACAATCGAAATGTCAACTCAGTACTCAGTCGAGAAATACTTGAATCTTGACTTGATTTATCGGTTACCCCTCCATAAACCGTTCATATTCACCCCGATCGATTACGATCTCAGCCAAACGATATTTCGATTTCAATGGGGATTCGTGTTTTGTTCATTTTTCCCCACATTCTCAGTTTCGATTGGATCGAGTTAAATGTCAAATTTTATTCGAACGAAAATATGTGATCGAAAGCTCTATTTAAAAATGTAAGTTCAATTGTTTTTGCATAAATCGAAATGCTTCACAAAATGACAGCTAAACATTTATACAGCTGATTTCGAATATAAAATGCATTCAATGAAATCATTCAATAATGAACTTTTTTCCCTGTAAACTTAGAATACGAGAAATTCATTCGAGTGAAAGTCTTAAATTCGAGGAATACTCGATTCGATCGAATCTCAGAATAAGCGTGATTTTCATTTGTTCTCAAACTTAAAATAGAAAACAACACACTTGATAAATTTTGTTTTCGACTCTATTGCTGGTTTTTTTGTATATTTTCTCTTTTTCTAGTACAAATCGTGATAGAAAATTCCTATGTAATTCGACCTTAAACCCATATCAACGAAACAGTGCAAAATCTACTTTGTCGCCATCTAGGAGTGAAGTGAAATGCCAACTAAATACAAGAGTGAACTGCCAACTATATGTATACTTACCAAATCTGACCTCGAAAATTGACATTGAAAATCTAAATTTTTCGTGAATAACACTACTTGTTCATTTTCAAAATAGAATTTTTATTATAATTGCTATTATTAAGACGACAAACAAAAAACTACAGTTTCAGTTTATATTTTATTGTTTTCTCTTGTAATCTTCTTTATATCTCATTACATTGTTTAAAAGTATATATATTTTCTTGATCGTTATATATATTAAATTGAATAAAACTTGTTTATATATAGATATATTGTTTTGTAATTAATTTAAAGGCTACCAAAATATATATATTATGTAATATAAATAGTATAAGACCCCATATTATAATTATTTTTTTTTTTTCATTTTTATCTTATAGTAAAATTGTTAGTTAAAAAAATTAAATAAATAAATAAAATTAGAAATAAATAAGAAACACAAAAAATAAATTATGAGAGCAACTCTTACTTTTTCTCTAACTGGAAAATAGTATTTGCCATATCTTCCTTTTGCGATTCAATTTTCGCTAATAACTCAGTTTTGTGCTTAAGTGATGCTTCGCATTCCTATAAAATTTGAAATTCTTCATTATGTTCGTTTTTATGATGCAATTTGATAGTGTAATGTTATACTTAGTACATGTGTGTACATATCTACTTAAAAGTATGTATTGCCATTGAGATTTAGATTTTACTTTGAATTTTAATATTCTTTTTTTTTAATGTTCTCTTTATACATTATAAGCAAGCAACAAAAGATACAGCAAAAGATCGCAAGTCGCAAAAATAAAAAAAAAATATGAGAAAGAAGACATAACAGATATATAGGTACACATTACAGTTAGTCGGTATTTAGTAATAGATAGTTGAAGTTTCTTAATGCACTGTTAGAATATTTTTTAGTTAGTAGCAGCAGCTTAAAAGTTGTTATTATTATTTTTTTCTTTGTAAAGCTTTTTTTAAGTAATTTTAGTTTGCTCATAAAATTATTGTTAATTATGTAAATGCATTCATTTTTTAACACTGTCTATCATTCAGTTAGCCGCCTTTTCGTTGGCAATTTTCGCTTGGGTAGTCGAAGAGAGATTCGAAAGGATTTCAAACTTTTGTTCCACAACAGTGGACGGTAGAACAGCGCCATCTGGATCGGGGTCTCTGGATGGTGGAGTCGGCGGCTGAACTGGAGATTTACGCACCTTGCTGGGATTAAATGGCGGAATTGCGTCAACCTTTAGGTGCAATCGTTTCGACGGCGGACCAATGTCGTTCTTGTGTTTTTTACTAAGGGCGTCGAATTTTTGCAGATTCTGTTGACGTCTGGTTCCGGGCGATTTGTCAGCTGTGGAGTAATCTTTGAGTACATCGTTTGGACCCAGTTTGGCTTCGTATTTCTTTTCGAGTGATTGAAGGATGTGTCCGATTTGTGAAGCTTTGGTTTGGAGACGTGATACCATTTCGCCTTTTTGAGTGAGCTCTTCTTCACATTCCTATATGGTTTAGTTTTGTGTTTTTTGGATTTTGGTGGGAGTATTGGCAGGCGGGCGGGGTGGGTTTGGTTTTGGGTTTATTTTCGTTTTATGGAGATGCATAGTTGTTGGTTTTCATTTCAGATTTAAATGACAGTTGTTGTGGGTGGATGGTATTGTAAATTTTGTTTTTAGTAACGAATTTATTGATTTATCGAGAAATTACGAGTACAACGGGGGGGATGTAAGATGATGTTAATGTTTGGTTTAGTGCTGGAGAAGCTTGTCGAAGAAAACTCAAATTGTTATAATTGTTTTTGTTTTTGCCTAAGAGCTGGATTATATGTAGAGCGGTATGGTTTACAGTTTTACGTTTACGTCGAAAGAGTTTATAAATATTTAAATGTCTTTGTTTTAGAGAGGTCGAAACATTTTTTTAAGGTAAGTTCTAACTGTCTTAATAAAGTAACCAGGACGTATAATTTCTTGAAGTATAAGAAGCAATAGTTTAGTATTATTGAGCGGACCGAAATTTTGGAAAAGAAAGGTACCCACAGAAAGTCTACCAGAAATTAGAATACGAACTTTACTACAAAAGTAAAAAAAAAGAAATAGTTGGAGCAACAGGCAACAGGCAACAGGTCCGAATAGGAACCTTTTTACGACATGTCGTTTTGTGTGAACGTGAGATTTTATTTTTGGGACGAATGAAACCTACACTCAGATGTTTGTTAGATTTTCGCGTGAGGTGGCGCTGTGGAAACAAATTTAAGGTGTCATTTGTGTTTGCCTTGTGCTTGAACCTGAGACCTGAGTCCAGCACATTAACCATTGCATACTTTAAGTATAGGTGATTTATTTAGACTCTTCTACATTTTTAATAGGAAAAGGCTGACATTTGTGAGGCATTTAAGACGATAATTGTCTAAAAAAAAATGGCACGATTATGGTCCTTATAAAAATACTACAATCACTATTTTTAATTGTGTGAACTTAGTTCCAAAATTGGAGCTTAATTTGATAATGTTATAGATCGCCTTGTTCATTTTATGGTGCACACAAACGCTAAGTGACCTCATTCCTTTGGACATAAAACAGATGAGGAATTGTATGATTTAAGGAAAATATCGCTGAGAATCCAAATTGATTCAGCTGTCAACTATGTGGATGATTTTCAAAAAAGATATTGTCCGAAAGGTTTACAAGATAAGTTGGTTTTTGTTTTTATTTTAATTCGTTTGCGCAAAGCATCTGAGATTTTAATTCTGACATAAAGCATCTCATTTTAGCCTTTTGGATTCGGCTTAAAAATTTGAGGCCCCTTTCCTTTTCAAATGACTGCGAGAAGCAAGGGGTAGTGTTTTATGTGGACATGCGGGACCGATTATTTTTATTTTTAATTTTAGTGATTTTGGGTATACATAGTACGTTGCATGCTTGGAGAACAGTATTGAGTAAAAAGTCGTAAGTAAAGTAACAGACCTATTTTACTAAAGGCACCAAGTGACAAACAACAGGAACAGGAACAGAAACTGAAACAGAACAGAAAGCTATTTCGTTCTGTAGTAAATTCTGGTTTTGTTTACGTTGCTCGCTCAGCTACACAAAACTGAAACATATCCAGAAAAACAAGGCTGCCGTATATTCTGTCAAATGCTATCATGAAATTATGTACACTAAAAACATTTCCTTCGTCTAGTAGTCGAATTTGTAACTCGAAACTACCTAAAGCAGGCAGCCAGATGACAGATGCAAAAAAAATGCAATATATGTAAGGTTCATTCCGGTTCATTTTTGCAAACGTAAAATTATTAAACATTTGCTAAGAAATTATGCGAATGCGACCACGTACTGAGAAAATTGAAAAAAAAGAGAGAGAAATCCTTTTCACCTCTTTTCATTTACTCGTCGAATTTCGACTTACTGAAAAATGACAACTAAGTGACAGCTCAAAAGTTTGGCAATAACTCTATTTATTTTCGTCTTCAACGATGTCGGAGGAAGAAGTTGTAATTGAATGTTCTCCTAGAGCATATATCAGCGCATTTGAAAATGTTAAGTTTAATAGGTATTTTAGCTTATAAAAAATTCAATTTCAACTTATTTTGTAGATGCTGCCGTTAACGTTTATTTTACGAATGTCAAAATGGCATTTCTTAAACTTTTTGTACGAAATCCGGTTAGGTACTTCTCTTGAAATTGAGAGATTTCTCTCTCGATTTTTGAGCTTTGACATTTTTCATTTTCCTATGCTGAAAGTACACGAACGAAACGAACCTATAAACTTGTTTATGTTCTGTCGTCAAACAGCCATTTTCTGTCGCTAAATTCTGTTCCTGTAAGGCTGCTGTTATAGCTATCAGGAAAATGCATCCGTAAAAAAATTGTTTCACTTTTTTGGAGCACTTAAACTCAATCGTTGAACTCAATCTTGGTCTTAAAATGTTGCTTTTGAATTATAAAACTAATTCGTCAAAAAAAAATTAAGCAATTGATCTTTAAATTTTCTAAAAATGTGTAAAAATGTAAATTTTCTTTATTTTTCCGTACGAAAAACTTTTTCTATTCAACTTCTCAACCAGTTTCACGAAGTATTACACTGAATTCCTATGATATGCTATGGCTAAATGTGTCAGTTTTGTTCGTGTTCGTGTTTTGTTGTTTCGTGTTTTTACGGATGAATTTTTCTGATGGCTATAACTGAAGCCTAAAAACAAATTTCTGTTCCTAATTCTGTTTCTGTTGGAAATGTATGGGATTCTGTTTCTGTGCTTTGTCACTTGGTGCCTTAAGTGTGACAATGGGCTGACGCGATTTGTCTAAGTTTTTATTGACCTAGTGAATAGTTTTTCAGTTTTTCAGTTGACATACAGGAACATGTGCAGTCAGTTGTGTCAGACCAGGCTATTATCACTACCAATACGTTTTTACTCTTAAATACTTTATACGTGTCGCGAACATGTAACTTTGTGATTGAAAAATCAAAAATCTCGGTGAACATCAAAACTTGTAATCAAATATGTCAACCTGTCAGCAGTAAGGGCCGTTTGCTGATACGACTTATGACGATTTAAGTTCTCATAAATGCTTATTGACTACTTTTTGTAAGGCATAAACTGTCACATAAGGCGGCTCTCAGATTGAGACAACAAGCAATAAGCAACTATAGTTGTTATATCAACTGCCAATAAGCAATCAGCAATCAGCATTTTTCGTTCGAACGATATTTAGTTGCTTTGATGTGAGACCTCTAATTTAATTCAATGTAAAATAATTGTGAGTGATAATTTTGCGTGTTTCCTATTGCCAGTTGCTTATTGATTGTTGCCTCAATGTGAGAGCCGACTAAGAGTAGTTAATCTGGAACTTAAACCTCTATGAGTAGTATCAGCAAACGGCCCTAAGAAGGGTTTTAAAAATAAGACCCCCTCCTGCCCCTTAATGACGGGTTTTCATAACTTTGAAAACGCGATAGTTCACGAGCCTTTAGTTGTCTAACCGAGGATTGCTTATAGAGAACAGAACTGGTATCAACGGTGCATACCGTTTGCTGCGTACTCGTAAACACATCCAAGAACTAGTTTTTGCTGTCTGACAGTTCCTTGCTGTCATTGATTAAGGTCTGCAATTCATAATGTTTGGAGTAGATGTTGTGTACGAAAAGTATAACATGGGTTAATTTTTTCTGGTAATTTCGGTTCATTTCCTTTCGGCATTTTAATTTATCGAGTATCTTGAAATTTTGCAAACGCTAGTATTATACACAGTGTGGTGTCACGTACAGTGCGATGTGCTGTTGCGTTTTATATCAAAAAAATTTGGAAAAAGATGACATCAGCAGCAATGATAATTAGGAGCAATAGGTGTTTTAAATCATATGGATTTCACAGCATTGTATCATTTTGGGAAGACGTTAAGAACCTAGTTTTGGGTATCTTACTCAACAAAGTTTCCTTTTCGACTGAGCTATGGTGATCATCTGCTGATGAAGCAACACCCCGATAGAGGTCACTAACTCGTTCAAAGATGTGATACCTAATACCAATTTCCGACAGCTTTTAGAGTAACTTATATTTTATACAGCTCAACCAAATCAGTTAATCAAAATCAATCCCGGCCATATCGCCTTGTGTTTAGACCCTTAAGACAATCAAAATTCTTTTCAATTTGAGTTTCCTTTGACGAAATGCCTACTACAAGCCTTATTGTTATAATTAATGACCATGATATAAAATAAAATCGTAATAACTGTGTATAGGTCCATATGTTTCAGGATGTAACACAACAAAAGCAATACTTTGGACAAAAACGAGTCTATGTACAACGAACAAAAAAAAAACTACGTGCTCTCGGCTTTCGGAACTATACAAACCTGCAACTTCCTATACATTTCCAGATTAATCTGCTTAATATCGTCCAATTGTCGTCGCAAAGAAACAATCGTGTCCTGTTTCTCGTGTATGTCCTTTTCTAGCAACTTCATAGCCATATCGGACTCAGCCTTTAGAGATACCTGCAACTTTAGTTCCTTTTCGAGTTCTTGGGTTTTCTTTAGTTCTTCGGCAAGCGCTTCGGCTTGTGCCTCTGTGTTTGCCTTATCACCGGAGCTTGTACTATTGTCACTGTGTACCGATTGCATGGAAGCTGCAGGAACTAATCGATCTATGAAAGGACATGCATTAATTCTAAACACAAATGATTTAAACAACATACTATGAGCGTGAGTATTTTGCCGTAGAGCTTGATTCTCGGCTTGTAGGGCCAAAAGACTATTCCTAGCGATCGCCAAGTCTTCTTTCATTAAAGCATTCGTGGTTGTCAGGGACTCTACTTTAGCCTGTAAATTGGCTACTGTTGCACTAGAATAATTATATTTCGAAATTAGATTGCAGCTGCATACAAAGGTAAAAAGTTTTACTTTAAATGCCGATTCAGCTCCTCGATGTAGTTCTTTTGATCCAGGACTGCTATCATATTACCGCCGGGACCTTCGAGGGCATTATTCCCGTCGTCATCGGTTTCGGCAGCTCGTGAACTCGAACGTAGGTACAGTGAAAAATCGATTACACCCTGTTGCGAGTCCAGGTCTTCCTCTTTCACGCACAAATTACAATCGATGACATTGAGGCCAACCAGGATACCCATTATGACCACAATCTGAAAGGTGGGCAGGTAAAAAAAAAATGCATACAACTGCAGGACACTCCTACCTCGTCGCTCATCATTAAGGCGTGTGGTTCATAGTATTCCACCAAGGCGTCATCACGATGTTCAATCAGGGCTTGTAGATAGTCCGCTAATTTTTTTTGCATCAAAGCTATCCGCAGCCAGGCTCGTGCTCGACCAATGTGCGTTCGAACTGTTGGTAGATCTCGAACACTAGCCGTTATGTCCTGTGCCTCGATGCAATAGTTTTCCACACTTTGTAGGAGATCCCAGAGTTCTTTACGCGGTCCAAGCAGACCCTAGATATTACCAAATCATTTATCAAATTCTAGGGGATCTCGAAAACGAACGAACCTTTTTCGGTCGTAGGCCATGACCCAAGACATGTTCAATGACAATGAAAAAATGCTGCAACGGTAGGTGGTCTGAGTCCAGCATTCGACCATACCTCAAGGACTGTTCGAGAAGTTCCTTGACCACAAGTTTACAGATATTAACCAAGTTACTTCGTTCGATTTCGGAGGGTTCGCGAGCTGTAAGTTTAAGAGAAAAAGTTTTTTTTTTTTTGGAAAACTTTCAATTTTCAAGAACTACAGGTTTCGAATCAACTTCTCGGAACACTTGCTGTCGTGACAGTAAGGCAAATAATGTCAAAGGGATATACATAATGCGAATAATTTGTTTTATATTTTTTACAATTGTTTTATTTGGAATAAGTGCAAGTGACGAGGACAAGTTTGACGGCACAATCGATACAAAGGTTGTGGAATATGAGGACAATGACAATTCCGAGGCGGAGAGGCCCAATAGAAAAAAACGACCAAGGGGTATCAGGAATTTTGTTGGTACGAACTTATTCGGAGAGGACGGCTACCGAAAGAAATGTTTCTCTGTTGAGGATATTGCACTTTTGGCAGCTAGAAGAGATTTTGAGGTGAGCATGTTTTTAAAATTTTATTCAAATGTGCGTGCGTAACTTTTTTTTTATACATGAAATATAGTCCATTATTTAAGCATAAGGTGGACGGTGGTTATATCAGGTATCTTTGGCCTGAGGTTTAGGCTTACCCTAGATTTCGATAACATCTGGTCATTATTAGCTGTGTTTTATCGAACATATATCTCAGCATCAAAGTAAAGTAGAATCTTTGTAAATTAGACAACTAGACTCTGCTTAAAACCTTAGATTTTGTAATTTGATGGTGAAGATTCTACTTTACTTTACTTTGCTGAGATTGATGTTTACATAACTGAAAGAAGACACCGTAAGTCGAAAGATAGAATAAATATCTACTACTCGCAAACGGTCTATATACAGCCTTAAAGCCTTGCAACGTTTTGAGCGGATCCAAATATCTAGATTCGAGAAGCAATACCATTTATACTATGAAATATTCATTTGACTTTTATGTTTTTTGGGGATCGAGTCACGAACGTATCGCTATGCTATCGCACTAACTATGGTGCTAAGACAAGTTCCCCCATAACCACGATGAAATATGGTTGTAAATTAGCCGAAATGTATTTTCAATGGTTACTGTCAGACAGTCGTGGGCACAGTAGCGCAGTGGTTATGCTGGACTACTGTGCGAGGGATCCCAGGTTCGATCCCCGGAAAAACACAAAGTATAACTTAAGGTTTTTTCTACTGCGCCACCTCTCGCGAACGTCTGACAAACATCCGAGAGTATAACTGTAATGAAAAAGCTTCTCAATTCAGCCGTTCGGACTCGGCATAAAATTGTAGGTCCCTTCCATTCGTCCCAAAAATAGAAACTCACACAAACGAATGGTTGCGAGAAGCTAGGCCTAGGATGTCTACCGCCTGTTGAGTCACTTATTTATTTATTTATTTATTTTTTACTGTCAGACAGTCGTCGTCAACAAAAGCTAAAATATCGACAAGCAGAAGACATCAAACGATTACTCCACAATGATTTGAGTGCTGACCTCATTGACGCATACATGGACTGTTAGCAGCCAAATTTTCGTTGAAGCAAACATAAGCACTAGCTCCTTTGGTGCACGGTGGAGGGAAGCGAAAACACTCAAATGTCATCGAGCAATTTGTGCGATTTCGTTTGCGTGCGAAGTATGCAGAGTTTTGAATAAAACTTATATTTCACTAGCAGTTCATCGTTCATGTATAGTATGTCAATGGCTGACCTAAAGATAAAGATAATTATAAGTTTGAGAAGTTATTCGTATTTCTGCGGCATATCAGAAAAGCCATCGATCCTATTTAATGTTGCCAATATGCCTGCTTCTGATGATGTATGTACCGAGGGAGCCTTATGTATCAAATTTATTGAGTAAGTTTAAACGGTATTTCGATGTATTGCTGACCACTGTAGTTTCTGAAAGTTGAAGTCATGGAAGCTCCATCTGATAGCAAGAACTACAAATGGAACAAAACCAAAATAATGCAGTTTACATTGACTTTTTACAGTAAAATGCAGTAACCACTTTTATAAAGTAAATAGCTGACGTAATAGGTCTGTAGACCTAGCATTTCTTAGAACACAGCTATTCGTTAGTGAACCGAAGCATGTAAAGGGTGTTATTTTTAGAGGTTTGGTTTTTAAACTGCGGCAACACAGTTTCTACAGATTGTCAATTTGACAGTTGAAAGTTTATTTGTGGTTAGAACGTTTTGCCATTTTACGATGAATAGATTAACGCTAGAACAACGCGTGCAAATTGTGCAAAGTTATTTTGAAAACCATGGTTCGGTTCGCCAACATTGATTCAGCTTGATCCTCATTTTCCAATGCAAAATTTTGTTCTCCGTTGAGGCCCATTTTTGGTTAAATGGATATGTACACATATGAGTGGAGAAAACCCAGAAGCCTTTGTCGAGACGCCATTACAACCATTAAAACTGACTGTTTGCTGTGCTTTATGGGCTGCTCGAATCATCGGCACATATTTCTTTAAGGACGATGCCGGTCAGAATGTTACCGTCAATGGAGAGCGCTATAAAAACATGTTTTTTGACTTCTTCGTTCCTCAGTTGAATAGCATTGTCGTGACAGACCTTTGGTTTCAACAAGATACCATCAATTTATTGCGGGAAACATTTGCTGAGCTCATAATTTCGCGTAATGTACCTGTGAACTGGCCTCCACGATCCTGTGATCTCACACCTTTAGATTACTTTCTTTGGGGGTATGTGAAGTCACTAGTCTATGCCGATAAACCAGAGACGTTGGACAATTTGGAAGTCAACATTCGCCGTGTTATTGCTGATATACGACACCAGTTGCTCGATAAAGTTGTCGAAAATTGGACTTCACGATTGCGATTCATTCGAACGTGGAGACGTTCTGAACTCTGACAGCTGGTGGATGCAATATTTAAGAGTTTTTTAATCAAGTGAACAAGTGTTCAGTTGACGCTTACGGTGGGGTATAGCCGACGAATCTAGTCAGAAATACAAATACAAGGGGTGCCGTCAATATCACTTGGAAAATAAAAATAGGTGCGTTTTTATGAAACCTTGCCAGCCAGTAGTTGTCAGTTGAGGCACATTTCACATGCTAATTAAAACAACAACCTGCTGGCAACTGCTGGCAACAACTCTTGATTTTCTCCCCAGTCGGAGAGCTGCTGGCTGGCAGCTGGCTAAATTAAATTCACAATGAACAAACAGATGGCTCTGAAAGCAACAAGTGGCTTAGAATTTCCCTCAATTTGCTTAAATCATAATGGCGTTCGTATCTCATGAACACAACATTCCAGAGAAAAATGTCAGAATTTATAAAATATTTCAACCAAATGCATAATTTTATACTCGGCTGGCTTCATCTTGCTGGCAACTGTCAAAATGAACGGCTGGCTGGCGAGGTTTTCCAAAAAGGTTCGTTGGTAACACGTAAACAGAACAGTCGCATCAGAGCCCTCTATTGGCGAGGTCAGTAATTGGTACAAAGTTCTTTGTGCATGTAGTGCATGTAGTTTTTTTTTCGCGCTTTCACAAAGTGTGTCACTTGAAAGTTTGAGGTATATCTAACTTCCAAGTAACACGCACTTTGTGAAAAGTTAAGAAAAAAATACAAGTTTGAAATGGTGTGAAAAAGGAAAAAACATTTTCGTGTAAGTACTTTACTTTATGCCGAATGTAGTTAAACCTTAACGCGTAATTTGCCTCTGCTGAAGAAAGACCAGTTTAGATTTCAGATGCCTGAGCGTAGAGACTGTAGGTCTCGTATTTAGAAAACACTCTCATGTTCACCTATTGGAATTAAGTCGCTCAATCATTTTTGGAGAAGGTCATGACACCTTCATTTTTATACTTCTGGATGCGCTCAAGGGGTTTTGAGTTATGATTACGGTGCCTAAGTGAGTATATGGAATGATTGCAGTTGCCTTGGGTTAGTTTAGACCAGAGCTACATGGACCAATGGTGTTGTCATAATAAATAAGGGCAAATCGTTATTTAATTTTAGTGGTCGCTTGTATTCCCCACCATTTGTACTTTCTTCGAAAACGCATTAATATTATTTCCGTCACTTTTGGGTGTACACTCAGTTACAGCCTAAAAGGTTTTATAGATTTACTTTGTCCCTCGGGCTTATTGGATCACAATTCGAAGCGAAATCGCAATTTTTATGTCAAGTCAAATATTAAGGATACTTTTAATACCAACGTATTTGTAATAAAATACAAGTGCTGACTTACGTTATGCTACAATATTGTAAGGGTAGTAATATTCAATTAGCCGATAAATAACCGAAGAAGTCATTTGTAAGATATAGAAAAAATATTGAGTTGAAAAAACGGGGCCCTGTGGGACACCAACGACTTATATAAAGCCTAGTTCCGGAAAAAAACTTTTTATCCGTATATATTTACAAATAAATATGATTGAAATCTCAAGACTTTTGATATTTGTTCATCGTAATGCTGAATGAAACGCATTTTTAAACTTTTAAAAAACTAAGGCGACTGCATACAAACAGCGACACTAAGGTAATTGAATGGTCCCTTTTAATACCACATTGATGGGTGACCAATTTGACTTAATTGATCTTATCTGAATTATTGTTTAGGACAGCTCCAAATTCACTTCGATAATCAGACATAAAACGCCAAAACTGGTAATTCGCGAAAACCAGGTTAAATGAAGAAATTCAGTTGTCGTCAGAAGTCTAGTTGAACATGAACAAGTATACAAAACTTTGAGGACATCAAAAGAGGCAGGCAGACTATTGGCACGCACTTGCATTATGGAAAGGACAAAATAAGAACTCTTGCTCCCCTTTTTGTGTGGCTTAAATGTCTAACGTGAAATGTGTTATATAACAGCTTTAAGAGCTTCTAGAAGAACTCTTTACAAATGAATCGGAGATGTTCAGATAAATGAAAAATACAAATGCACCACTAACCCACTTCAAATGTCAATTGTTCTCACTGGCACATGAACAATGAAAGCAATCGGGTCACCGTAAAAGAAAACCCAAAGAGTACTTTCATAGAAAACTAATTGACGATAAATGCGACTCATCTACAGTAAAACTTAATTAACCAAATGCATAACACAAGAAGATGGTATGTACATTTTCTGGGAACTGCGCGATTATGGCTTAAATAGAAGTGCCACTCGAAAGGATATCGGTGTGGCGTGCAGAAAATGTTAATAAGTTGATGACCTTTCACCAAAAGAGAACATTATTAAGCTGTCAATGAAGGTGAATTATTGGAAAGGTTGACATACAAATGTATGACTTAAACTGGAGATGAACTGATATTTTTTATGAGCATTTGTTTACGTATCATACTACTTTTGATGAAAATAGTTTTAGGATATTTATATTTAGATAAGTCCTCAACTCGCGCACAACTAAATGTCCCTAATTTTTCCTTGTAGTCGTTAATACCAAAGGACCTCCCCAATTGCCTCTTGGATGACGAACTTGCCCGAATCCTCATGCAGTATTTTTATGGAGCAAACCAAGTGATCGAAAAGATGGCAGGAGGACATTCCAAAATCTTTGCCCAAAGAGCTTTCTACGACACATTGGGAGGGTAGATTTTTGCGAAGATTCTCTCATGTTCAAGACCGCTCTAACTCAACCTCCTTTCAGATATCTAAAATACTACATGATTCCCATATCACGATACTCCTTCTATGCTGGTCTAGTAAAGTTGAAAACTGTCGAAAATATTCTACAATTGTACAGCCAGTGCAAAGAAGCCCTCAACACCAACGGAAATAGTTGGAGAGCTCCAATTACCGACTTCACGGATCTTGAAATCCAGATAGAACCACTTAAAATAATCGTACGCAACCAGGAAGAAGATACGTCCTGCATTCAGTTGGAATTATTGGATGAACGTACCCCAGAAGACGATAACATGATAGTCGCATTGCCACGACTAGACCCACAAGAGGCAGGCCTACTTGGTAACATTTGGTTGCCATTCAAACGGAAGCGAACCTTCAACTTACAATCGGGCATGTCCGCCTTTGTTCTCTTGAGGTATTTTGAGCTCACATCTAGATGTTACAACTTCCAGGGCATCTGCCAAGATACGTTCAACAAAAAGTTCAAAGAGTGGATATTGGAGAATCTGGAAGTACATTTTGGAGACGATGTACTCTATCCCGGGCTTGGAGCTATACTTAGAATCGCAGAGTCGCTTCGAAGGAAAAACAAAGGCACTGTCACGGTTGTTCCAAAAAACAATGCAAAGCGTCAGAAAACATCGAGTTTGAAACCTCTCGAGAGCTTGAAAAAACATTCAATCCTTGATGGTGTTTTTGGTGGATCTAAGAGTCCTGCTCTCTTGGCTGACTATCTAGAAGATACATTTATACAGAAGGAGCAAGAGTGTCGAATGAAGTACATTTACATCGCCATTGGGGTGTCTGTTATTCTTCTGATTATAGTATTCCTGGCTATTGCGCTCACCTTATTTAAAAAGTTTCGAGGTAAGCCGGGGAAGAAAACTGGTTGGTTTGGTAGAAAACCACCAGATGACGAGGAAGTGCTGTTGTACTCTAAAAACTCATCGTCTCGTAAATCAAAGACATCTAAACCTAAAACGGATTTGAGGGAGAAAGGTAGCTCACCACCGAAAACGACAAAATGTTTTGGACTATGTTCGAAAAAGGATAGTCCGGCTGTAATAGAAACTTCATCAATGGATTCGGATTCAGGAAGGGAGGCTGAAAAGAAAAGAAAGACCGACTTGCCATCACCAGCAAAATCGAAAAGAACCAAAACAGTGACTGTCGATGAGAGAAAACGTGTTGGCATTTCTAAGAAGAGCAAGCAGATATTAGAAAATCCGACAAACCATAAAATTGGCATCCTTAAACATTGACAGTAGATAAATCTGAATAAAAAAAGGCTTCTATTCTATCCTATCCAATCGACTCGAAATGAGTGGAATATGGAGGATCTGGGCCAGTTAAAAAAAGATTATAAAGTGACTTTTACTTCGCATGTATAGGTAGTCTCGCGAATCTTATTGTCACTGTCATATTTGTGTTCGTTTGTTTTATATAAAAGGACCAAAAATTGAGTCAAGACGAACAACGAGTAATGAAGCTATTTACCCGCAAATAAAAACCAAAAAATATATACGACTGGATGGGACGAATCCTTGCCGTTGATTGCGAGTTGATCTTTATTTAAATTGGAGTAGTATTTCTCGGAAATACTCAGGATTCAATTCATAGTTCTATATATTTTTATAATTTATTCAAAGACAAGCTGCTGCTTCGCCCCCCAAGGGTATAACTATCTTGAGAAAGCTTTTCAGCCTTTCGAATTAGGGCTTAGGGCATTGTTATTCCTTCCCACTTGCCGTGCCGCCTATTCTAGATGATAGGCCAAAGAAATCTCCAGAGTTTTTAAAATTTCTGTCAGTATCCAGTTTATAAGAAATGATTTTCCTGTTTAACTATTTTATGGAATTTTTGGAAGGGGTTTAACACGCATTCTGCGAAGGTAAACCATTAGCATTGCCAACTGCCCTGCTTCCTCTATAAGCACAACAAAGATGGTGTTTCATTTCCTTTTCTGTGGACTGTAGAGCTGTCAATAGGCAATTGATAAAATGGGTTGTTAAGCGACTGCGTATGCGAATAACGCTGTAACTGTCATCACTTAAAAATGTCCAAAAAGGGCTATAAAGCGTTTTCTTTAAAGATGGACTAATAAAAGTGAATTAGAACTTATACTCAATAAATCAGAATTAGTCTTCATCACAATGATGCAGAAAGTTCCACCGGTAGGTCATTCTCCACTCAATGGGACCCTTCATAACATTGAATTCAGAGGTTCCTTGACAAGGCTTTGTTTCTAACTTTCAGACGAGTGTTCAAATATCTGTCTGAGAATAGTACCTACACGAACAGAACTAATGAGATTATTCACACTTTCCCTCCTTACAGTCATTGATGCCAAATGACCTCCCCAGCTGCCTGTTGGACGACGAACTTGCTAGAATTCTCATGCAGTATTTCTACGGAGCAAATGAGGTGATCGAGATGATGGCAGGTGGACATTCCAAAATATTTGCTCAGAAAGCTTTTTACGACACTTTAGGAGGGTAATCTCCTGCATCACTATACCGTCCTAACACTTATAATCGCGGTTCCTTTCAGGTACCTACAGTACTACATGGTCCCCATATCAAGGTACTCCTACTACGCTGGTGTAGTCAAGTTGAAAACTGTCGAAAATATTCTTCAATTGTATAGCCAGTGCAAAGAGGCACTCAACACCAACGGAAATAGTTGGAGAGCTCCAATTACCGACTTCACGGATCTTGAAATCCAGATAGAACCACTTAAAATAATCGTACGCAACCAGGAAGAAGATACGTCCTGCATTCAGTTGGACTTATTGGATGAACGTACCCCAGAAGACGATAACATGATAGTCACATTGCCACGACTAGACCCACAAGAGGCAGGTCTACTTGGTAACATTTGGCTGCCATTCAAACGGAAGCGAACCTTCAACTTACAATCGGGCATGTCTGCCTTTGTCCTCTTGAGGTATTTTGAGCTCACAACTAAGTGCTATAACTTTCAGGGGATCTGCCAGGATACTTTTAACAAAAAGTTCAAAGAATGGATACTGGAAAATCTAGAAGGACATTTTGGAGACGATGTACTCTATCCCGGACTTGGGGCAATCCTGCGGATAGTTGAGACTCTTCGCAGAAGCAATATGACCACGATAGTGATGACAAAAACCACTGAAAAGCGCCATAAAACACCAAATTACAAAGTGATCGAGCACAAAGCGAAGCAATTGGAAAAACATTCCGACGACTGGCTTCAGAGTGTCTTTGCTACCAAAGGTAAAGATGGCAAAGAAGCTTCTAAGGACACACTTAGGAGGAGGTATATGTACCTTGCCATTGTGGTGGCCCTTTTACTCCTCATATTCGTCATTGTGTGGGCTTTTCTGCTGAAGCGGCGTCAAAAAAGATCGCCTCAACCAAGTTCAAGTATGGATGATGAGGAGGTCCTACTGGGACCTGAGAGTTCATCGATTGCATCGTCTCAAAAGCTAACAACAACGAAGCGATCGAAATCGAAGCGAGGTAATACTAGCTCCTCATCATCACCACCACAAGCGCCAAAGTGTTTCGCACTTTGTACGAAAAAGAATCACGATTATAAGGAACTAGTTTCTTCAATGGATTCTGATTCAGAAGCGGGCAACAAAACCCTAACGCCAGGAGAATTGCCTATCGAAAATCCAAAAGCGGTTCAACTGGGAATCGTCCATGGAAAGAAGGGTGTTACTATTTCCAGGAAAGCCAAAAAGAAAGATGACAACCATGCAAGTCCATCACCTAAAGTGGGTATTCTTAGAAAATAATGTTCACAATAAATGAACTTGGGTTAAAGTCAACGAATGGTACATCTTCCTTCGACTCCACTACTGCCTAAAAAAAAATCAAGAGTCATTAAAGGTTATTCATTTAAGTTCAAGTAATGTTTGCATATTTTTATAACAATGTACGCATAAGCAGCATAAGCTTAAGCTGACGTTTTTTTTTTTTTTATGTGGATTATCTTTTGTAATAATTTAAAAACAATTTTTTTTGCAAAATAAATATAATACATCATTAAGATTTAATAAAATTGTGTGGCAAATGTTTGAAATATAAGAAGAAACTAGGAAAATGTATTTTAAAAGAACGTAAGGTGGTTTTTAACTGCGGATGGTGTAGTGTTTAGACATAAATGATTTGAACCGTATTTCTTCTGAATGAGTTGGCCAATTGCGATGAAATATAAGCTAAATGTTGTTCCATTAAGCTCTCTGTTATGTCTGAGAAATCCATACGGGTTGGGTGAGCTGTTTTAACGTGATGCAATAAGGCGCTAATGATACATAAATAAATAAATAGGCGGCGCAACAGGCGGTAGACACCCAAGGCCTAGCTTCTCGCAACCACTCGTTTTGTGTGAGTTTCTATTTTTGGAACGAATGGAAGGGACCTACAATTTTATGCCGAGTCCGAACGGCTGAATTGAGAAGCTTTTTCAGGACAGTCATACTCTCGGATGTTTGTCAGACGTTCGCGAGAGGTGGCGCAGTAGAAAAAACCTTAAGATGTATTTTGTGTTTTTCCGGGGATCGAACCTATGATCCCTCGCACAGTAGTCCAGCAGACTAACCACTGCGCTACTGCGCCCACTAATGATACATACAAACAGAAAAAACAAATTTGTTGTATGTAGAGATTTTTGTAGACAGTTCTCAAGCTCGTGACTTTTGCATGGAATCAACTTGTTTGGAAGGCTGTCAAATATCGACTAGATATAGTCGGTGTCTTCCCAACAAAAATAAAGAGGTCCTGGAACTGTGAACATTGCACATGTCAGGAGTATAACCTTCGATGTTTGCTCAGGTGGGAGTCATGGTACTTACAAGTCGAAAGATGGAAAGCAGCGTAATGGAGTGAATACCATTAGGAGAGAGAGTTGCCATCAGGCAGTCGTCCTCTAGGTAGACTCAGGATGAGATTATCGAATCACAAAATATCTTCTCAACCCATATGGAAATTGCACTTAATTTAGAATCGGTGGCAGAAGATCGAGAGTTATAGAGGGTTCACTTAAGTATCCTACACCCGCGACCTTGTAAATGAATGAATGAATAACTGAACAATGGAAACATCAGATTAATGTACGAGTGAATGTTTTAGAGCAGAATGATAAATAAAGGGTCTTTCAATAGTGACTTGACAACTTAAAGCTTTCAGTGTTAACGCACCCTTAATCCCATTACCGAACTGTCAATGTCAAAATATTCTGTAAAATCAAAATTTTCATCATGGTGAAGTACACGAAGGAACAACGTTTACAAATAATTAAAATTTACTATCGATGTTCTGAGTCGGTGTTCGCAACTTTAAGAAGAATTTCATCGCAAAATCATCTTCAGCAATGAAGCGCATTTTTTGGTTAAACGGCTTCGTCAATAAGCAAAATATGCATTACTGGACAGATGAGAACACTCATGTGCTTCATGAAACAGCACTTCATCCGCATCACTGTTTGGTGCGGTTTTCATTCCGGTGGCGTCATAGGGCCGTTTTTTTGTGTCGATGAAAATGACCGTCACGTTACGTTGGAACGTTATTTTTTGAGCAATTGCATTAATTGGACATCAGATCAGTGATATGTGGTTCGAACATGACGGTGCAACAATCGAGTTTTTGAAGTCTCAGTTCGGTGAACGTGTTATCTCGAGAACGGACCCGTATATTGGCCGCTGAGATCGGGTGATTTAACGCCTCTGACTTTTTTTTTATGGAGTACATTAAATCATTGGTCTATGCCAACAAGCCAGCGACGTTAGAGGAGCTCAGAGCTAATATTGAACGAGAAATAGTGGCCGTATCGGTCGAAATGTGCAGCCGAATCATCGAAAAATGGTTTCAACGTATCGACCACTGCATACGTTCCCGTGGTGGACATATGAACGAAGTCGAATTCCATTCATAAATGTTTTGATAGTAATTGAAGCAAATACAATTTTTTTTTTAAATATCTCAAGTAGTTTGCATTTTATTTAAAAAAAGAAGTTGTCATTTGTTAAGTCCTTAATGAAAGACCCTTTAGTATCCAAAAGAAGACAGATTAACTGTGCTGCCTGAGAGTTGAGACGCAAGGGGAACATAGTAATGGATAACTACTTTCAATGTAGGACATTTTTTAAAGGGTTCTACACTGAATTCGTCGCTCAAATACTAGACCAAGAGCCCGAAGGAAATTTTCGGTCTGAGAGAGACTATACGATTCTAATTAATGGCAGTGAGATCAATCAATATATCTATACAATCACAGTCAGACCAAATAATTGCTCGATCAAACAAATGCAACAATACCGGCATTTGATGGACTCAGTGAATGAGTAAACCAAAACAGGGAAGCTCGATAATATATTTTGATGTTGAACCGGTGGAAGATGCAGTGAAGTTGAATGGGTACTATTTCTGTAGTCCAGGGTCCTTAACATGTACTTTTCAAAAAAATATCGTCAAAAAGATATTCTTCCAGGGCTAGAAACTGGGTGCTCAATTTGCTAGTTATCCAGTTTAAATTCCAAAACTAGAAATGAAACTTGCCGCTTATGAAAAAAATAGCTTCCTATGGTCGTTAGCAATTCAAAAACCATGTCGTCATAATATATGACATAACCTTGACTATAAAAGAAGAAGAAGTAGAGAAGATTAAGATATTTCCAAAAAAAACTAGTGGCCCCTCAGATTGGCTGCATTCTTTTATCTCTAGTCTAACAGCAGGCAATCTCTCGGTGCTCTCAATGCTGGTCACTTTAACCTTTCTTAGGAAAACGAAGAAATCACAGTGAAAATAAGAAGTCCTTTCTATCTGGCTGAACATTTTTAGGCAAGTCTATATCCGAGTAAGTTGCTTCTCTTTTCTAAGAACACTGAAGAGACAAGAGCCAAGAACTGGAGAGTATAGGCTACCAACAGTAGGTAACCTTAAATAGCCTCAACATGTTTGGTTCAGGGGAAAGTCCATAATCTTGTGTAAGACACAATTCTGAATTTCGATGTTAAAACTAATGAACAAATTCTGTTGAATTAGAAACTCCAAACTCCGTTAAAAATAGCACACTTTAGTCAAAATCTGTCACATCTGAATCATTCAACAGACTGGGTATCGAAGGCTTTGTAAGCAAATGGATAACGTTCATGTCGAAGCCCAAAATCACAAACCAGAGAGAATAGACCACCAGCTCCGCCCAAAAATGAGAGATCCATAGAGCCAGTTTCAAAAAGTTATTAGGTGGTTAAGTATGTGTGCCATGCTAAAGTAAATGGGGGGCGAATTGGTTACGCATACAATGGCACCTAATAACATTTACAGTTATTTCTGTGGTACAACACGTATTCACAGATAGAAAAAGAGGCGGCGCTACTCATTTCAAAACTGGCTCTATGGAATTCTCTTTTTTGCCCGAAGCTGGTGGTCTATTCTCTGTGGTTTGTGCCCAAAATGATCCAGTTACAATTAGGAAAGGGACTCATACCCAAATCCGTAAGCATGGTGACTGGACAAAATCATGTGAGAGTTGGGCAAGGCTGGAATCAATCTAGTCGCGTACGTGTGCAAAGTGATAATTATCAGACATGTTCGCTTCGCACAGAAAGTGCTGTCATTTAATTATGACCATTAGACTTGGTGTTAATGCGTGTAGGACTGCCTCAAGGAGTCAACTTAGAATGAAATAAGAGTTTTCAGTGACATTGCCAATAAAGACATCCATTCGCACACCATATCAAACGAATTACTCGAAATAGCCGTAGCATTCGGTTTAATACCGCTCTGGCAGGACATGGCAAATCTGTCATCATTAACCGCCCTGTTAACTTGCAAAATATGCAATCATGCAGTTGCATGCTCTCTGCATCGTCATCTGAAAACAATGTCCTTGTTGAATTTAAATTTGATTTGTTCCATTAATTGGAACGACACTCTTTGAAATTATTTTTCAACTGAATTCCCAAATGGGAACTCTACCCTACCTTCATATCTACGAGTATGCTTCCATACTGAATAATAACATCACTTCTGCTCTACTTAGCTTCATGGCTTTGATGGCGTTCCCTCAAAATTTTCTAATCTCCTAATGCACACATGGTTACTCCTCCAACCCGTTCACATAATTGCAGCGCAAATTATAACACACATAAATGCAAAACCATAACAGAAGAAAATTACATATTACAAAAAGTCTGTGCTGAGTGAGTGTTAAGTTTTTTTTGAAATAAAAAAAAATCATTATTTACAGAGAAAGAAAAAAAAGCAACCTACAAAAATTAGCCCAATCGCGTTCGTATCTATTTAAGCCTTGTGCAACATCGACATGATGATCATAACCTTTGTGACAATGTATACCATTGTTATCATCGATTTGATTGTTTGCCCTCTTCTTGTTTCTGTTCCTGCCTCCGTCCTGGATATCGAGATCCTGCAACTCCTTCAAGCACAACCATTCACCGTCCACCGATACACGAAAGTTGCACAAATAAATGGTGTCCTGAATGCCACCGGCTATTTCCTCGTTCGTATTGGCGTGCGAGGCCTTTGGCAGAGTAATTGTTGTCGACATATTGGAATTGTTGTTGGTGGCCGCCATCAATGCTGCTGCTGCTGTTGTTGTTGAAGAGCCACCCGATGATGATGAGGATGATGCCGAGGTGATGGTCGACGACGATGATGCCGACTGCATAATGAATTTGCCAGATTTATTGTGGCTGTTATTGTTATTGTTCGAATTGGATTTTTTCGTATTGGCGACAATGATAGCAGGATCTTCGCCAAGAGCACGCATGTTATTGGTTTCAGAACTTGCTTTGGAAATATTTTAAATAGTTTCCCTTATTGTGTGTGGTGGCTTCTTCCTTTTGTATTGCACTAATTGTTAAACCTGTCCCAGTAGAGAGCCAAAAGAGGATGAAAGAAAAAAAGGAAAAAAAAAACTCCCGAATTAGGTGTTTCTGCGAAAAATCGAAATCGTATCTGACAGATGCGTCGTTACCTTGTAGTCGAATTCATTTTCTGCAAAACTTTGAAAACCAATTACGGGCGAACAAGATTACCCGTTTCTCACTTTACACAACACACAAAGTCCAAATGGATTTTATTGAAAAAACCGATTAAGTTATTAAATTTTATAAGAGTTCCATTCAAACAAATGGAAAGTTTTTTCTCTTTGTCCTGTTTTTTAACGACCCTATGACTATTGACTGTGCACTGTGAAATATCCTTTCAATGACTGTTTTATTTTTTGTATTTGCACTCCCCCAGTCAGTTGAGTAGTAGGAAAAGGAATGCGAAGAACTGACTGAAAATGGAACTTTAGAAATGAGTGAACCATCGTCGACTACAGTGTGTTGAATCGAGAGCCTTTTCTGTGTGAGTGAGAGTGTGTGGTGGAAATGTGCGATATCGATTTTGATGTTTTCATACATTCGGTTCAGGGGATGTTCGAGTAGAGCAAAGGTGCCCAGCAGGGTTTGGTGCGGAATTGTTTTCCAAGGAGGCACCTTCTGATGGTACTCGACAAATTTGGGGGAGTAGCTGTAATTCCCTAGCGGAAAAACAATCGAGTGATTGCGTTTTAAGCATAGCATTTTCCAAGAAGGCCTTGGCGTCCTCATGGAAATAGGAACATAATAGCATAATAAGCATTGTCGTCGGTATGCATAGCAATAGTCTAACCTATGAATAGCTTACATGGAACTATATTCGGACTTTTCGAAGCATGTAGGAAGATAAACGGCAACAAAAGGTCCCGGACCCGATGGTATCCCGAATATGGGCGTCAGAGCGGTCGTTTAAAACAGACCGGAGGTATTTGTAGCAACCTTGGAAAGGTGTTCTTAGGAAACATTTTAATCTGGTTTTCGTACCAACAAAAAAAATATACCAGAAGAACCATCAGCCATCAGAATATCATATACGACAGACTACTCGCTGTAGCTGAGGAGTAACGAGGAGTAGCATAAACGACGCCATAATAGAGAAAGAGACCAACTCATCTCATATGTTATGGCCGAAATTTGACAAAAAGAAATCAAATATCCTGTTGGCAATAAATAAATCCTCTATCCCCATGAATAATCAGAATTCACTTTGCCATTAGTTCTTTAAATTGAGGATAGATTCTAAAGATTTATGTAGAATCTGTGCAGATGAGGAAATGGTGGATTCAACTGAGCACTTGCTTCACCACTCTACAAAAAAGGACAGGCGTATGATGAGGACAGGCACTGATTAGCATCAACTTGGTGGTGTTCTATTGGTGGAACAGTCTCATACACATCAATTGCGCTTATTGTATTGGACCCCTAGTTCAATACGCCCCCTCAGTTTAGACGGACTCGATTAGCATTTACAAGGGAATATCGCCTGGAAACCCTACTTCTAGTAACTGTAGTAATAGCTAGCACACAGTTTCCTAAAGAAACATTCCTGTAGCCTGATCAAAAACTGTCAGCCAAATTGATCTACGTAAGGCATTGTTACAGTGTTTAAGATGTCCGAATTACTAACATAGACTCGGACCACTACCTTGTTGAAACCCAGGAAAAAATGCGTATGTATGTATCGAGTATCCGTCAACCTAGAGGCATATACCGTCTTCATTAAGTACCAACAGCCAATCAACCAAATTGATGCCATACCCTTGGTTTGATGGAGAGTGCCGCCAGCAATACAACTCTCCTACATAAACCGGCGCGCTGCGGAGGACGCATTTTCCTCTCTCTGACATAATTTTCAAAATTTCTGCCATTATCTGATACCGAAAAAACACTTCTGCAGACTGTTAAAAAGCCAAGACGACCCAAATCAGACAGAACGGACCATTCAATCTGGACGATTAAAGTCAAAACTTCCGTCCACACGAGCAAACTGAAGTAAGGACAACAATATTTAAACTCGAGGCCAGCAAGGCTGCTGGACTAGATATAGTGCGGGCCGAACTACATATTTAAGGCATCGTAGACGACTTAGTGGAGAGCATACACCAATATCTCCAAGATTTAGTCAGACAAATGTATGATGGAACCTGGGTATTGCTTTTTTTTATAAAATTAGCTCTCCTAATTTTTTAGTACCAGATATTTCGGAGGGGGTTTGAACCCCCAAAACCGGAGGCAGCCAATGATATAGATGGCTAAAAAGCATTTCGTTTGAAACCTGGGTTTACCAATAATTCTAGAGCCAAAGTAGGTACGTAGGTCCTGCACTATTTGAGTGCCCTAATACAGATTGGGCAGAATAAAAACATGTTGATGGTACTGCCATAATCAACGAAGGCTTAAACAAGATTTTTTTGCAGGCTTTAAGAAAATTACAAATTTTGGTTACCAAAAATATTGTGTTAAGAAATAATTTAAGTCATACAGGATATGATGTCCAAAAATGGAATAATGGAACTTAAAGCCATTGCAGGGAGTAAATCGAGCCACCTGCCATCATCTCGGTTATTTCTATTCCGGGTTTTCGAAATAAAGCATTTGTTAACAGGCTTTGAATTCTATTCAATTCGTATTCAAGGCGTCTTCATATAGATAACCACAATCTTAGCTAGCGCAGTGCCTCTTAATTTATATTTACAGCCTGATGACTAGGGTGGATTGGCAGGATTGACTAGACCAAGATTGTTTATGTAGACGAAGGCGAAATTCTTTACCAGTTCGGTAAGCTTTTGACACCCCATAACCAAAATCGCTTGCTATCAATTTAATACGTTCATATCTGCACTATTTACTGTTGTAAATCGGCCTTAAACTTAGCGAGCGAAATTAATATGGAATAAACATTTTTGATTCCGATGAAGGACCACACTGTATGATGTAATAAGTAATAAACGTTTTATATGAATTCCTTTTCTTTGAAACAAAGTTTATTATTCTCTCCCTTTTCATTAACACCCCTGATTGGCTACACAGTATAAAATATCTTTCGAGGGTGAATAAAAGTATAAATCGATGCTTTGTGGTAGTTAAAAAAGGGGGTTGTCATTTTAATTTTGTATCACACAAAAATTCACCCTCTTCTGAGTGCAAAGTTTGACTGTCTCTCTATTGCGTGGGTAAGATACAAAAAATCTAATAAAAAGATGAGAACGGTGAGAATTGCAAATACGAGTAAAAAAGAAAATGGCAGAGAGAATACAAGGCTTGAACTATTAACCGCTTTAACTTGTTGTTTCATCCCATTTAAAGGTACTTTTACTAAGAGGACAAAAGAGGTGAATCAACTGCTTTCATAGATATAGATAACTCATGTATAAATAGCGCCATCTCTGGGTTATTACTTATTAAATTTGTATGTAATTTTTCTCGTTATTTGCATACTTTTGTGTTTAATATTCCACATGAGTGAGAAATAAATTGAGAACTCCACCAGGGAGTTGTCTTGTCGTTCCTCCAGAGAGGAAGTAAAATGGGTAAATATTGGACAGACGACGGAGGAAATTTTTGTAATTGCTTCTTAAAAATTAACGATGCTATTCATAATTGCGTCCGAGTATTCGTACATAATACTTATGTGTGGCTATATTCGACTATTGTGGAATTGCATATTATCTATATCCAACATACGAGGTAGATAAAATTTATCATTTTTTCTGAAGATGGCGGCGATTATCTATTGAAATGGAATCGAGCCTTACTATTTTTAGAATGAATAATATTTAGATGAATACGCGCATTGTAATTGTCAACACTGTTCAAAGAAGGAGAGGAAGCTACGCGTTCCATATTCAATGTTTGAGCAGAACCTATTTATATTCTTTCCTCAAAAACCGATGTTGTTCAAGCTTAAAGCGATACATTTCGTACCGCTGAGATATGATACTGTGTTCCTGTCACTTTTTGAATGTAAATTGAATGTAAAGCGAGCACTACTCGTGAAAATCACGCAGAAGTTTGTAGGAACAAATGGAGTGGTAATGGTACTCTTACCAACAGCACACAGTGGGAACATTTTCTTAGAACTCTACGGTACAGAACTAGAGTACGATCGAGTAGAGTATATGTCCCAACGAACCACTCTCCTTATGACAATAGAAGAGATCTTCTACGACTAGAAGTCGCTAAAATGAGCAGCGATTATTACTTAGCACAAGCTGATACTGCAACAAATCATTGGTCGCAATCAATCGCAGAAATTTGCTGCATTAGGTGATGAGACTTAAAACATAGCTGGAAAAGAATAAAAGTCAATTATTGTCGAATATATACACCGTGACGAGGACATGAGCGATATTTGAGAATATTTTTAGAAACAAATTTTACAGGAAAGCGATTGATTAACAAATTGGTCAGAGGCCGCTCCCCAATTTAAGCAAAAACCGTTTTTACTCCCCCGTTCAACTATTTATGAAACATGAAAACACGGTTTTGCGCCTAAACATTCTTCCCAACAATAATCGCATGAAACTGTGTCTTGCGTTAAAGAAGAAATGAGAAGAATACTCGAGATATGTACAAAAACTTTGTAAGCAAACAAAAATGCATTCCAATTGTGAACATATCTGTTGTATTCAAGTGTATATCATTCAGTTGGCGAAAGTGGTATTTGCTTGGACAATTGACGTCGAATCGAAGTGCAGATTCGCTTCCTGGCAAGGCGAAAAATAACAATGCATTTCCAAGAGGAATATCTACCTAGGATAAACTTTCAGAATTCAACTTTTCAAGCAAATCACTTAAAAAACTTGATGAATTAATTGAGTAAAACGAAGTATGTAGCTATAATTCCAACCAAAGTGTTTGTTAACAAAATTATTGTTGTCTCCAACAGCAAATAAAATCCAAAAAAAAGGCCCAACTTGCGAAAAACGTTGTCAATTGTGGCTTCCCGCAACTCAACTAGTTTTCTTGAGTTTGCCGCTGCTTGAGCGACGAGTTTCATTGAGTTTCAGAAGCTTAAATGAATGAAAACTATTCATTAATCTTATATTTCCATTGCACTTCTCACAGATTCAACTTGTAAATAAGGTTGACCAATGTAAAACACAAGTCATTGGCTACAAGGAGAAGAGATCCATATGTTTATGCTATAAACATAGAAAGAACATTATCCATGAACAAAAGCTTACCTTATCAATTCGTTTTCCAATTATCAATTATAAATGCTCATATTTTTAGCCACACATAAATACATTTGTCTACAAAGCACCGTACTTGGCTCGCATATTTTATTTAACTTAATTTACTTCAGCTTCAGTTTGGCTCATGTCCTGATTCAGTTGTTTGTTTCAAAGTTATGATTACACTATAATCTCGTTGCTATCAGCTTCAATTAATCGTTGACGACAACACTGTCAACAATGTTCAAAGTATTTATATTATCTACTTAATTTAAATTGATTGCACATTATGTAGTTATTAATCAAACATTTTCAACCGGCAACCACCTGCAGTACCTGAAACAGATTTTTTTTCTCCTCATCCTATTGTCATTATTATTCTCCCCCTTGATTGAACTCGCCCTATAAATAAGAAAATCCTAACTTACCAGACTTCTTCTTTGGTTTAGATTCAGAGCTATTTCCATGGCTATTCGATGAAATTATTGAGCTTATTTGTGAGGTAATACTTTCCGAACGTCGGAAAGTATCGCGAAGACGATTCAAAGACGAAATCGACGGTGAATTTGATATATTAGGAGATTCTTCGCTTTCAGTGCGAAGGATTAATGCGCGACTTCGGTCGTTGCTCATTGTAGTTGAGATTTGGCGTATTAATTTTGTTTGGCAGCTACACTTAAGGAAAGTTTTTAAAATAGTTTTTTATAAAAGAAATGCAAATTAATTATTGATACTATATTGAGCAACTTTCCGAAACACTTTGTATATAAATATTTTTAATTATCATAAAATAACAACAGAAAAACAACTTTGCACATAAAAAATGTAAATACGCCCGTCCGATTTTGACTTTTATATTTTAGCAGGTGACAGCTGTGAATAGTTGCCAACGTCGTTCAATTTAGTGGAGACTTGTGACTCTCAAACTGTTTTCCTGGGTAGGTAGGTTATTAAAACGAGACGAACAAAGCTATTGGAAAATTTGTGGTGCTGCAACAAAAATATTGTGAATGAAATATTTTGTGGAATGCTTAAAAAGTTATGTAATTGTATAAGAAAAAAGTAACAAAAATCATAATACATTTGCCAATAACATAATGTGTACGTCTCTCATCTATATTTGATATTACAAATTAAGCGAGCATTTATCTTGTGCTTGGAGAGAAGGGTGACCGCTAAAATTTAGCGGAAGCAGGATTCTAAGCCCAGCCCAGCTTACAGGATACTACAATACTGGGCTTAAATTTTGATATTTCGCGGGCAAACATAAATTGTGAATTGATGATATTGTGCCAAAATTGATCTCCCATACAAAAATGTATACCAAGATAAAATTTATCGACACAAGCGCCAAAATTGATCAATATTATAAACTGTAACTGTAATATTATAAACTAACTGTAAAAGTTAGTAAAGCCGAAACGGAGATCCGATTTTTACATCCTCAATCTATCAAATGAAGATTTGTATCGATAGCCTAATGTTACTGAGAAGAACCTTCTTGACTATGCGAGAATTATTTAATATTTATGAAAGTGAATTTTCGGTGCGTGTATGGCTCTAAACTATGACCATACATGCCGTCCAATGAACGATATGTTCAGCGAGACAGGTAGATTTTGAGTGAGTAGAAAGGAGAAAAAGAGATGACATTGGTACGTTTACAAGAGTATCAGCAAAAATGGGATTAGTGGTGAATGAGGGCAAAACAAAATATAAGCTGTCAACAAGAAGGGACACACAATATCGACGAATCGGACAGAACGTCACGATAGACAGCTACTACTTTGAGGAATATCGGGGCTTTGTCTACCTCGGCTCCACTATTAACTCTGAAAATGACATCACATCAGAAATCAAGCGAAGAATTACACTTGCCAACCCCTGTTACTTCAGCCTAAGAAGGCAATTGATTAGTAAGGTCTTATCGAGAAATACCAAGGAGACTACATAAGACCCTCATCATCCCAGTCCTGCTTTATGACGTAGAATCATGAACGTTATCAAAGGCGGACGAAGATCTCCTTGGTCGCTTCGAACGTAAAATTCTTCTAGTGATTTTCGGTTCCGGCATTTGCGTTGACGGGCTTTGGAGCAGGAGATTTAACAGCGAACTGTACAGCGACATCGACATGGTCAGAAAAGTACGCATCAGTCGTCTAAGATGGCTGGGACATGTAGAGCGAATGGACACCAACGCTCCGGCCCGAAGACTCTTCGATTCCAACCCGGAGGGACAACGCAGTGGAGGAAGACCTCTCCTTAGGTGGCGCCCACAAGTGGAAAGAGACCTCAACCAACTTGGAGTGCACAACTGGAGGCGGTTAGCCAAAGATCGGACTAACTGGAGAGGCGTGTTGGTTGAGGCCCAGGTCCACCCCGGAATGTATCACCATCTAAGTAAGTAAGTAAAAAAGGAGAAAAGTAGATGGCACAGAAAATGCACCGAAAATCCACTTTGAGAAATAATTCCGCATGAGTATGAAGGTTCCACAATTACACTTTCGATAGAAATCCTCATTTGATATTTGTGTTGATAGAATGAGGACATCGAAAACGAGCTTTAAAATAGCATTTGTTTGTGTTTTCGATTTCACTATTTCTTTACCTGGCCAATTTCTATTTCAGTGCACTCTCGTGTGGCCAATTCGATCATGGCAATGAAAGTCAGAGAAAGACATATGTGTGGCTCAGCACTGGTAGCATTTTCAGTGGTGTGTACCGTAAATATTCCTTCCTTCTATCTTCAGTAGTGCCCGAAATTCAGTGAAATGGCAACAATATAATATTTTTCGTTTTATACGGATGCACTATTTTTTTCTAACGCATTTTTCGTTTTACTTATCAATTACCTACTGTAATTATTTCCGCAACATTATTTTCTTAATCTTATTTTGATTAACTTTTTTGTGTCTTCTGGAACACACCCATTCAATTGAATTTTCGAAATCATTTGCCTGGGCGCATCCATCGGTTGAAAAGTCTCCACTTCAAAGAAAACAAAAATCAGCTGAGTATAGCATTATACTCGTCTCGCTCATCGCTCCACAAATGACTTTTCTAATGCAAATTTTTGTTGTTCATTGTGTGGTTTGGTCGTGTGTATTCTCGATTCTCGGAAAAGAAATTTTTTAATGCGCAAATACTAGTGCTTCGATGAAATTATTCAATTAATTATCGAGTTGTAGACGCTTACATTTTTAAGTAAGTTTACGTGTTAACCGCTTGAATTGTCGCTGTTAGCCAGCTCCTAAATCGAGCTGATTTTTGCACTCAATCTCAGCGAAGATTAGTACAAGTTTCGAACCCATCGTTGTTTACAAAAATTTAAATTTTTTTAAAATAAAGCCAAAAATAACCACAAATCAGATCAGGTAACCATTTGCTTTTGCTTAATCTAGTGCTTTTATCAATTTTGTTCATAGCTCAAGGTACCACAATTCACAAGTAACCAATTTCCTTTGTTTAGCAAAATGTCAGATTATGACTGTGCTTCGATTTATAGCAATCAATCGGCCATGTTTTTGCCTCCGGTACTGATGTCTATAGAAAAACAATTTTCAGAAATTCTCCCTCTGTGTCTGCGCTGTTCCTGCACCCATTGGAAACAATTCGACAAACACGTTTTATGATAAACAACAACAGAAATCTAGACTAGAGCCACGGCCAGTTCATGTGTACAACCATCTACATACGGTACGGGTATTATGTAGCTTCTCTATAGTGCAGAGTGCAAAACAACGTTATGCGCTGTAGATATAGTCAAATATAGTCGCACACAGTTGCTTACTATGGGAGCGTATCACAGCGTCGTCATCGTCATGGAGGAGTTAAATGGCTGCCTCTGCTTCGATTATTTATTGTCGTCGAAATGGAAAAACATTAGCAGCAGTCTCAGTTGGTAGTCGGTTAAATTAAGTATTAGTCGTTTGGATTGAAACGAATTTTAAATTGCTGTGCTTTGTGTTTTCATTAAAACTGGTCGCCTTTATGTTAATCGCGGTAAAGTCGATAAGTTAGTTTTGATTATCGAGTTATATTTTGGAGGCCACAAGTGAGTAATGTTTGTTTATTTACCTTTTCGCACGAGGTTATTAAATTAACTGTTGTAGTGTAGGTACATTATTAGCTTTACCGAAATTATGGTGATAAAAATACCTGTCTTTTGCAATGGTTTGGGAAATGTCTGAGAAATCGCCACTAGAACTTGTTTTGTTCTTCTGTGTTATTCTTATCTATGATCATAAAGTTGACGACACGTTTTGATGAATGGTGCACTGCACTGGTAGACAATTGCTGGGTTACCTATAAAAATACTTTCTTGTAGCTGTAGCAAAAAGTCTTACAACATCTTAAACTGTAGAACAAGGTATTGCTGAACAAAACCAGGACAGCAGAATCTACAGAAACTCTTAAATTCTCGTCTCTTCCTTTGTTCGGCCCAACTGACCCATATAGCTCCCTAGCTTCTCACAACCATTCATGGAAGGGATCTACATTTTTTTCGCCTGAATTGAGAAACTTTCAGGACAGTTATACATTCGGATGTTTGTCAGACGTTCGGCGCAGTCGAAAAACCCTAAAGATGTCGTTTGTGTTTTTCTGGAGATCGATCCTGGGACTCTTCGCACAGTAGTCCACCACACTAACCACTGAGCAACTTCGCCTAATGTGTCATAATCAGTTTTTTTTCTCGCTAGTCTTTGTGCTGTGCTGTGCCAGTGCTGCGAGATATTCCTCTTCCTTATCTATCTATCTATATTAAGCAAATGTTCAGGTTTTACAACCATAGCGAAGCTTTTATTTGATGAGCTTTTACGTCAGATGTAAGCAAATTTTACTGACAATGCACACACTTGAATTGAAGATATGGCACATAGTAGTACTCTGCTCATTGGAATCGTTGTTAGCGTAACTGGTCTTCGGTTGATACCATTTTATTGCATTTACATTTAGTCCAGGATGGTGGTTGGTTTGATTCTTTGACCGACACGGCATTATTTGTGATTCTCTGTAGTTCTGTTGCATCTTTCTATCCTTTAATGTTTTTCGAACTTTCTGTAAATCTGTCTAATCTTGTTCTTCTATTGAGCTATGTTAGGCTTATTTTCTGATATTTTCGGAGATTGACGTGTAAAGTTTTTTTTTGTGGACGTCAATCGTCTGCGAGGTTATGTGACAAGTGTCGGTATTTAATTTTTAAGGTGTTAAATACGGTTTCTTTCTTCAAAAACAGATGGATCGACAATTTCTTAAGGTGGGTCCTCTTTGAGCATCACTTAGCAACAGCCATCCGTAACTGAGCAGTTACCAGCACAGACTGATGAGTGATGACCACACCGTGCGTCCGCATTTTCTTGAATACCACGCAATAATTTCTACTACCTCTGCTGTATGATTAAGTTGTCAGTTTGGTTTTCGGTCTGCTCATCAGACGACACCCGACACAAGTCTTTTGTTATCACAAGTTTTGCCATGTTTTTCATTTCATATTCTAGACAGGTGTTTTCAGAAGCGACTTTAGCTTTGAAGATTGAATGACTTTGATGTTGTATAGAAAACGATTTTGTTATGCTCTCTGCTGCGTCATTGTAGATTTGTGCTTACATTACTTTTGATGCCGGTGCATTCCAATCGGACATGCGCCTTAGGTACATTATCAGTGGATGTTGGTAATTTTAGTTTGAAACATCACTCTCGCAGAAATTGAAATCCAGGAATCGGTACTGCTTCCTTAGTTAACATGATGCCTCACCATGTAATATGTGATCTCCTTCTCTCTGCCTCATCCCCGACACCATTGTTGTCAATGTCTCGTGCATAGATTAATTGTGCTAAACCCAATCAAATCAAGTTCATACACTAGTTCGTTAAGTGCCTCTTCTTTGACTAGTCTAACGTCCCGTAAACACTTGACCAGCTAAATATTCTCAGCAAAGACCCAACAACACTTTGCCGCAATTAACCATCAACAAAGCGAGATTCTGAATAATTTAGCAGCGAATTCATCTTCCGAGTCATTGGCTTTTGTTGTGCTATTGAAATGCACAACACTCGTCATCATCTTTCAGCATAAACAAGATTTATCTACGAGAAGTATGAACTACGTATGAGGCGGTGCAAAATACCTCTCAATCTCATCTCTGTAGCTGCCAAAAGTATCTACGTCTATTCTCCGCAGGCAGGAAATGTGCCGGCTTTTGAAACGCGCTCTCACTCTCTCTTCCTTTGTGTATTGAATTGAATTTTAAAATACACGATAATTTAGTTCACAGTCGATCACAGCTACTGATTAGACGTAGCAGTATATTTTCAGCGGTCCACGGGTATATTTCGAAATCCAATTTTGTATTTTTTTTGCGAAATAAATTTGCACATTGTCAGATATACGCATGAACGTGATCAAATATCATATTGCTAATTGCGGTGTAGAATATCGTTTAGCGTGAGGTTGTCACAGCTAATTTAATGGTTAACCTTCCGATCGCAGTAACGTACCCTGTTACATATGAGGTAAAAGTGAATTGTGCCGGTGTAAATTGAGACCTCGTCATTGGGACTGATCATCGATTTTAGAAGTGTATCGATTTGCTGATAGACACGGCTAAATAAAATTAGAGTGGCATTTTGCTGATATTTGTATGTTTGCTATCTGCTCTGTTACAGCTATAAACAAAGCGTTGTGTAGCTTATCAATTAATCTCATTGGTGACATATTCCTCTGATAGGCTTGGGAATTATTTCATCATTTGGTTTATTCCATCGAATATAAATCAATAATATTATTGCGAAAAACCAAAGTCAAACTGATACGATTTGTTCTCTGTTCTTTTGTTGTCACCTCGATCGCGAGGGATGACTTTTAATTAGTCTGTCTTACTCCAAAGCTCGTGGTTAATCTGGCTTGGGCTTGCCAAGTGCTATATTAGTCATGTAATCAGAATATAACTTTTAATTGAGCGTGCGATTAAGAAAAACAGTCGTAAACGTATATATGTGGTTGAGTGCAGTGAGTGTTGTGTGCTGAGGTCTTTAGTTGTTATTGTCGAAATGAGGTTGATCTATTTCTTTTTCTAGGCTCGTGTGGTGGTTTTTGTTTCAAATATAACTACGTGTTTATTAATTCAATCACATATGTGAATGAATTAAACGATTTCATAAATGAGTAGCCACTTATGAAGAACGAACGAGTATGGCGTGCGAAATATTTGTTTGTTGAACTACTCTGTTTTGAGGTACCTGAATGAGTAAACGTTTTGAGTGATCGGTGCGAAAAAATTGTTCTGGAACCAATTGATAGCCCTGTCCTACTCTCTCTAAGAATACGAAATTAATTCGAAAGCTGGGGGCAGTCAACAGAAAGTCTGTAAGAAATCAGCGGCATCTTAGTGTGCTATGTTTAAGAGACGTACTGTCTGTGACTATTATGGAGAGGGTGACGAACACGATACTTCGGATCTTTTCCTTTGTTTTTTTTTTTCGCTGTGTACACAGATTACTCGTAAAGAGCTATTAAACAGATTGTGTTGTTAGGCTTTAAAATCGTTAGTCTTTTTGAGAATTTGCCTTTCACCTTAAGAACTGATCTGACTTCCTCTGATTGCTTTTAAACGGAGTTTTTTCTCCTTTTGCTGCCCACACGCACTTATCACCTATTATGAAGAAGCTGTTGTTGAAGCTGTTACGTCTATGGTATCGTGTTGTCGTCTCGTCGAAGTTGTGCTATTAGAAAATGTTTTTACAGAGTAGATTCCTTGATAAAGTTGTATAATTCTTCTTCGTTGTAAAAATTGTACATACTGAGCTAATGTTCTGGAACGTTACTTGTCCCGGACCGTTTATTATTTTTGAATGTGGTGACTTCCGTTTCAAATTACACCGACAGCAGAATCTCCAACGTACAATGCCAGTCGTCGTTAACTATGTGCGCAACACATCAATTGCGAATTCAATTCATTCAACAAGGCCATGAATTCCTTCCTACCAACGCAACGCTTCGACATCGTTTCTCAACAAGTAGTACCTATATACTGTGCGAAATCCTATTTCAAAATAATATGCTGCACATTATCTTTTTAACGCCTTGCTCAAAATGTATTCTTTGGCGTGAGTTGTGTTGGGGTCGCTTTCTGTCATACGCATCTACATCTACTGTGTTCGTTCAATGCGTTTTTTTACTTTCAAAGTTTTAAATCACTGTACTCATCACTCATTTGAATGTCAAAATCGTACAAGTTGATCAAATGGGTTTACGCAGTAAATTAACCTTTGAATATGTTGATCAACTGTTGTTATTTACTTAGGTGGCGCTACAGTGCGTGGTCGACCTGGACCTCAACCAGTACGCCTCTGCAGTTAGCGCGATCTTTGGCTAACTGCCTCCAGTTGCGCACTCCAAGTTGGTAGAGGTCCCCTTCCACTTGCGCGTACCAACTAAGGAGAGGTCTTCCTCTACTGTGTTGTCACTCCGGGTTGGAATCGAAGTTTTTCAGACCAAAGCGTTGGTGTCTATTCGCTCTACATTTCCTAGCCATCTAAGTCGACCGATACGTACTTTCCGTCGATGTCGCTGTACAGCTAATAGAGTTCGCTGTTAAATCTCCTCCTCCAAAGCCCGTCAACGCAAACGGGACCGAAAATCACTCGAAGAATTTTGCGTTCGAAGCGACCAAGGAGATCTCCATCAGCCTTTGATAGCGTCCATGTTTCTGCTCCATAAAACAGGACCGGGATGATGAGGGTCTTATATAGAGTCTCCTCGGTGTTTTTCGACAAGGAATTCAGCGACTCTGCGAAGCAATTAAAACTAGCCTGTCCCCTCTTTTATACGACACCCCTCGATATTGACGGATCACAGAAACTAGTGACGAATATTTGATGGCTTCTCTCCTTCTGTTCCTAATCACTTTAGCGTAATATGGCGATAAAAGAATTCGTATCTTTTCCCAAGGAATACATGATATTCACTGAAACAGTCGCTATAAACTTTGTAGAGTGATACCTGCAGTGCTGCCAGGCATTTGACGCCTCTCGACCGTTTAGAAATAAAGTATAAAAAAGAACATTACCAAAGTTCGAGCTTAGTTGCAAGTGCTTAACGTTTGTTGATCAGGGGTGGGATTCTGTAAAAAACGAAACGAAAACAGCTTTCGTTTTCACTAAATCTGTCTCTATCATATCTGTGGCAATAGACAGATACTGCTATTGTCGAAACGATATCGTTCGATCGTTTTAGTCTTACATAATCTGGCCCCAGAGAATTGAGTAATTGGAATCCTTCAACCAATGGCGTCTACCGCTCAAAATCGGCTGGTTAGCATTTTGCTGAAGACATTTGAGGGTTCCCAGTTGGAATGACTATTGATTTAAGTTAAAGAAGAGTGAACAAACTGGCCAGAGTATAGTTCAAGCTAAGTTGTTTTTTTGCCGACAATATCGCTAAAGGTGCCTTCATATATTGGATTTTGAAGATTAACCAACGCATTTCAAAAACTGTCGTATGTTTCGACTGATGGCTGATGACCATTTTATCAGTATTCATAACGTCAAGTGCGCTTAAACGATCACAGAATTCACTAGTTCATTGAAGGTTCCACGTATCATGGTTTCGCTTAGCATTTTACTTTCTGAATTGAAAACGTTCCTACGACAATTAGATTTATATTGCTAATTCACTTAAGAAACGTTCCGAATACTCCCAAGGTCAATTGGATTCGCTGAGATATAGTCTGTACAGTCGACAATAAAATAAAATCAAAACAAACTGATAAAGTAATTGTGTTTGCTAATTTTGCATACGATTTCCTAATTAAACGTGTAGGTGAATATTACTCATTTTAATACCTACTCTCATGGGCGCATAAAATCGTGACTATAAGAAAATAAAAAGTCCGCGTGGTCAATGTTCTATATTTATTTTATTACCAACTAGAGCGTACAGTATCAATGGGAGTAGAAAGAAGAATTAAAATAGAAATTATGTGCTGTACATAACAAAGAACCTACTACCTACCTATTGGCTTACATTATACTGATATGAACATTTTCTTTATTTTTATGGGATGAAGTTCTATGTATATATATTTGTATAATTTAAACAAGATTGTGAAATAGAAGAGTTTAAGCATGAAACATGTTGGTTGACAAAAACAAGGCTATTTTTGGAATGGCTACATGACGTATGTACTTGTAGACGTTTTTTTTCCCTTTGTTTTGTGGGTATACCCAGGTTCTTAAATTTTGTTTTGTTCCAAAAATACACAGACTGAACTTTTCGCTATTGGAGAAAGTTCACAAATATTTTGTACCTACATAATTGCACAGTTCTTTATTAAACTGAATATTACTGATACGCATACGGCAATTAATTTATAGGTGAACTTTTAAAGCAAACCTTTTATTGTCTTGCATGGTGCAATCAATGAATGCGTTTCATCAGACAAATGTTACAATGCGGCTCAGTCTGCAATTCCGGTGCATGACGCATGAGTGCTAATCTTTTTTATATCCTACAAAGATTGAGGTAGTTATTCTTATGTCAATTCTTTTGATTATGTAAAATCGTTTGCTGACTTGGCATCATTCTGGATACAAATGGTTGAATTGGGAAGAGTTGGGACAGCTCTGTATAACACTAAAATATATGTCTGTCGATTTTAAATTCTTGTCGTAATGTGAAGATCTGGGCAATGGCCTAAAACCAACGCCAGTTAAACACTATTTCAGACAGGGTTTTGATACGATGTTGAGAAGACTTTCGTATTTCTTTGTAAAGGGTGTCCCATAATTCAAAATGTAATTTTGATAGAAAATACAGATTTTTAATTAGAAAGCTTACATTTTTTATTGATTCATAGAGTGTATACAGATTGGGGTTATGTTTGGAATAACACATCGGATAAAAAGCCGCCACGGCTTTTCTGGCAAGTACGTAATCTTTTATTGAAATTTTATTTCTATGACCGTTTCGCATAAATGTGACTGAATTTCATTAATACACCCCCCAATTTCCTCTTTCAATGCGTTGGTGGGTGGTCGTGGGCTTGTTTGCATAGAACTCCCAAAGAAAAAAGTCCAATGGCGTTAAATCGCAAGACCTGGATGGGCAATTCTAATCGCAAACACGGCCGATTACACGATTAGGAAATGACTCATGCATGTGGTACCGTCTTGTTGAAACCACATCATGTTGGTCACATCCATATCTTGTAATTTAGGCACTAAAAACTGGGCTATCATGTCACGATAACGAACACCATTTCCGTAAAATAATGGTCCGATGGCGATAATGCCTCCAGCCCAAAATCCGCACCAATAAGTCAAGCGTTGTGGATGCATTTGTTTCTCAACAATTACTCGTGGGTTTTCTGAACCCCAAATGCGACAATTTTTACTTAATGAAGACATCAATATTAAAATGAGCTTCATCACTGAAGATGATTTTGTTCGAACAAACCTTTATTATTTCTAAAATATTGCTCTACAATGAAAATGCGTCATTCTTTCGTAAAGCGCTCCATTTTTACTAACTCCGAACTGTCAGCTGTCAAATTGTTATCTTTTTTTCCGTTGACATCACTGTACTATTAAATGGCGCACAATTCAATTTTGCGTAAATTATGGGACACCCTTTGGAGCCGAGGATACAAAGATTGGATCAGGGACAGGGATACGTCCATCCAACCAGCATTTTACATACATATTTGCTCCCTTTTAACTCGCCACCTCTAGCTTGAATTGCCTTCACAATGCTGATTCCATGTGGTGACATTTTTGACCAGTTTCGCCCTTCTTACCTCAGACGTATAAAGCTCCGACCGGGTAACACATAGATAAATATTTAGACGATGAGCAATTTATACTTATTCAAACGACATTTTCCTTCTTTGGTTTGAATGGGTCTCAGTAAAATTATGAAATTTGAACTACCCAATGCAAATTTGACAGTTCATCATAATGACGTACATATATATGGTGCCAAATTGATAAAAAGTAGAAACGCATTCATTGACAAGCGTCGATCGTAGCAAATCATAAATAGACATGTACCTGCGTTTCTAAACTATAAATGAACCTATTGGTTGAGAACGGATTTCTAGAGATATGTCGAGTCCTCAAATTTCCAAAGCGTGTTGGCTAACTACATAATAATAATTATGTAATGTAATGTAATTATGTAATTATAATATAATGTACTTATGTCATTTGTCACACACTTAATTTTCTTATTATGTACATTTATTCTACATATAATATAATGACACGAAAACTACACAAGTACGCGAAAACAGTCGAAAACTTCATCGAAAACAGAAGTTTTCCCATACATATTGCAGTTTTCAAAACGAGTTGTCGTTTTCCATGAAAACGCCACGAAAACGAGTACAATCGTTGGGTTGTTGAAGCAGACACACCTTTTGCAACATTCAGCGAGCTCAGCAAAACTGCTGACAGGATAGCTCTCTCTCTCTCTCAGTGCTGTCGTTTCTTCTAGTTTTTTGTTTACAAATGTGAAATCTCTTGTTATCTTTGCACCATAAAGAGCAAATTATTCAGTTTTTTCTATAATTTTAGAACGGGAGCACTACCTGCCACAACTAAATGGTATTTTCAGATGTTTAGATTTTGATTCTTGCTTATGTTAATTATTTTATGCATTTAACCATAAGTTAACGATTATCAAGTAGCTTAAATAATTTTGTTTGTATATTATGTCAATACGAGCGAAGTTTAGTAACTAAAATAAAAGTCTAGTCGCCACAAAAATTTCATAGCTAGTTTCACAGCTAATTGAAACGTCAAACGAAAAGGAGTTGGTGTTCGGTGTGAATGCATCCACGAGTTTTCTAAACTTTTTTGACGAAAACTCGGTTTTCGGCTTGGTGTGAATAGGGTATAAAGCTACGAGTACACGACATGCCAAACACGACATACGCATGCCAGTCTGTCACAAAATATTTCGAAATGTCAACAGCACCAATTTGTCGACTCGTGCTCATAAACGTCAACTGAAAAACTGATTACGTGACGAATTCAGGCCAATCAAAAGAGTGGCAATTACTGTCATATTGAGTAAACTTCTGTCGCTTTCCGTTGCAGGGAAGTAAGTCCCCGGGAACTAAGTCCACTGAGGGACAGTTCCCACCTAGTGGGAAATAAAACCACTTTCGTGAAGTGGACTTAGTTCCCATGTAAGGTGGGAAATAAATTTCGAAAACTCTTGAGTAATTTTATTTCCCTTTCAATATACCCAATTTCGCACATACTGCAAATCTGATGGGCTCAGTGGTTAGTGTGCTGGACTACTGTACGAGGGGTCCCAGGTTCGATCACACAAAAACACAAATGTCATCTTTATTTTATTTTTTTTTTCACTGCGCCACCTCTCGGGAACGTCTGATAAACATCCGAGACGATATCTTCCATGAAAAATCTTCTCAGCACTTCTGATAATTCTAAGAAGAGGATTTTGTTTCTCGATTTCAAATCAGAATCCACTCGAGACGCACTTGCATAAGCCGCGCGATATATTACATAATTTTACCAATACATGAGTGGAGTCGACCATGACCAGAATCAGTTTTCTTGTTCCATTCGATTGCAGAATGAGTGAAACCAAAGAAGTATTCCAACGAAGTCAGATATCTTGGAGTGATCCTGGATAAAAGACTAAGCTGGAACTCCCACATAAACAACAAAATCCAAAAAGCAACAAAAGCTTTCTGGGCCTGCCGCAGCATGTATGGTAGAACCTGGGGGATCTCTCCAAAAATCACACAATGGATCTACACAGTCATAGTCAGACCCATTATAACGTACGCCTCGATAGTATGGTGGAACTAAGCCACCCAAAAAACAGTCATAAAGAAGCTTAATAAGGTACAACGGCTCGCTTCCGGTGCCATGCGTATCTGTCCCACTGCGGCTATAGAAGCCTTAATATGACTAACACCCGTCCACATTCACATCAAAAAAAGTGGCAATAAGCAGCTCTGCAAGTCTGATACAAGCGAAAGAGTTAAATATTAACGAACATCTAGAACTTATGTAACTACTTTCCGAAATTCCAGAACTTGACATGATCTGTGCGGTTACAAACCGCCTACCTAAGACACTATGCTTCAACAAACTTTTCTCCACAGAAATCACAAATAGAGAAGCATGGGTTAGCAATAACCCACCAAATTGCCAAAACGGCCTAAAGTGGTATACGGATGGTTCCAAAATGGACTCGGGAGTAGGAGCTAGTATTTATGGACCAAATCGAAATGTCTCAATACCAATGGGAAAAAGTCCCAGTGTATTTCAAGCAGAGTTCCATGCCATTAAAGAATGCGCAAACCTCATACACAACTCGGGTATAAAAGGCGCAAACATTCATATATTCACGGACAGTCAATCAACTATAAAAGCCCTGAGCTCACCAACTATTGACTCCAAATCAGTACTACACTGCTTCAATTCCCTCCAAACACTTAGTACCAGCAACAAAACCAGTTTATGGTGGGTCACCGGGCCTTAAGGGGATTGAAGGAAACGAAAAAGCTGATAAACTAGCCAGAAAAGGCTCGGAAATCCCTTTCATAGGACCTGAACCCTTCTGTACAATCCCCAAATCAGCTACAAAATCTGCTATAAACAGCTGGGAACGAAACAAAAACATTTCCTATTGGGATAACATCCCAGGTCTTAGACAGGCCAAAAAAGCTTACAGCCTTTCAAAAACGATGCCAAAAAGTTGCTAAATCTAAGCAGGTATGATATCAAAAATCTACTAGGTTACCTAACAGGTCACCGCGGTCTGCGATATCACCTAAACAAATTGCACTTGGTCGACTCACCGGAGTGCCGACTATGTCTCGAGGAAGACGAAACAGCTGAGCATACACCATAATGTGAATGCCCGGCTCTCTATGGTATTAGAAGGAAATCATTTTTCAGGGAAGTAATAAGTACCGAAGAATTAAGAAAATCCTCTGCTGAATGCATCATCAGCTTAGGAAAGTAGAGACGCTACTAACCTAAACATAAACCTGACAATTTTTAAGCACAGTAGATCTTTTAGGTCAGCGTGCATCACATCGCTCTGGCGAGTCAGTTTAAAACGTATCCAATATAAAACTATTCTGAATTCTGAAATTCGGCATCAGAAACACTGCATATGGGTACTCCTTTAACAAATTTATGCTACAGCTCGATACAAATTAAAATATTTTTTTTTTACTACATATTTGTGGTTTTCTTACAGGTTGACCATATATCATTTCATTAACATCTCAAAAGAGTTCAACAAAGACTAATAAACTTCCCAATAACCTCTGGCAACCAGTTTTCTACGGCGCGCAGTCGAACCATTCGAAAAATCTTCAAAAGGTCAATGTGCGCTTTATTATTCCGTCTACCATTTGCCAGTCCAATCTAAAACTTGAAGAATAGAATATTATCGAAATCATCACAAATCACTGGAATTAGTTTTAAATCCCAATCACTTGAAAGTGGCATATCAATCCCCTACCCGATTCACACTTGTAACGTGTGCAATGTTCTTTATTTTTTGTCTGTTTCTGTGCAAAACGTTGACTTCGAGCCTCCATTTGTATTAACATCCATTTTTGTTACGTAAGTGGCACCCAGTTTCTGTTAGTTGAACTTCCTACCAAAGCATCTAGCTCTGGCTGTCCATCAAAAAAAAAGATGGGTTGTCGAATGTCGAGCCTTCTTTAATATCAAAAATAAAATTGTTTTTGTAATTTATCCAGCCAAAGAAGATAAACAAAATATTCTATTGATTTGCGAATACTAACTACTTACTTCGTCCCGCATTTGTGGTCAAGTTTAAGACACAATATGTATCTTATCAAAGATTAAACCATTGAAGTGATAACGAACGTCAGAGGGGCCTCTGCGTCAGCCGGAAAATCGAATTGACGTGGAGTCTCAAGATTGAAAAGGTATTCGTTTCAGTCGATGTGCAGTCATTCATCGAAGAAGTTCAAGGCGGAATAATTGTGTGTATGTGTTTTTTTTTTCCTTCCGCTATATCGTAACAGAATTTGTTCAACCGAAAAGAAAAGGTAATTAAAGCGGCAGCGAAATGGCAGAAATATCTGCATTTCCCATTGTAACTGCGATTCGGATCTTATTTTCCGGGTTCATTTGAAATTTTCTCTTTTGAAGTAATTATGTTGATTCAAAGTGTTCGAAAGCAAACAAAATTAATAACAATATCAAGTGGTGCAGTGCTCTTTGTTTTCCAATCGCAAACAGCTGGTGAATAGGTATTTTGAGGTGACATTATCGAAAATGTTTCAAAACGTTTTAAGTAGGTTGCTGTATATACGTTTCTCAGGTGGTGACTTGGTAAACCAAATTTGAATATTATTTGTTAAGCTGCAGAGTGTTTAACTGAAGTAAACTTTAATCTATTGACTAATTTATTACCGATTGAGATAAGTATGTAGCATTTTGGTAAATATTTTAAGAGCTGTCATTTGCGTTATTGTTGGTGTCAGGTTGTGAAAATTAAATTGAATTTCACTTCGCCATTACTTTTCATACGGTTTCTTAATACTGACCTATAATAGAACAATTATTCGGTGCGAATACATTGTGTTCAATCACAATGAACTATTGCACATGCACAGTTTCGTTAAGTTTTATACCACTTCCTCATTCACAATTTCCATACGAAAATTTGACAACCGGCAAAACTACTCGTCGGTCGCTTATGTTCACATAGGCTACGTCCATAGTGAACCAGCTTCTCGCTTACCAGCTTTTACCGGAATGCATTTTTAATTCTTGTCTAGGGTGAGAAAGCGAGAAGCTGGTTTCACTATGGACGTAGCCATAGGCGCCGCAGGCCGATCATTAAGCTAAAAAAATCATTAAGCAATTGACACCATTTTTGTTGTTGTTTCGTGCTTGCTTTTGCCCTGGAAACAAAAATTTAAGCAATTAATACAAAAAAAATTAAGTTGCTAAAATGTTTATTTCTTTATTGCTTTCATTTATCAATACTTCACTGCAAATCGTAAACAAATTCCGCTACCAATTCCTGTCGGAGCATATCGGAAGAAAATTCGTATGAAGCTGTCAAAAATATTAGTAAAAACGCACTTGATCGTAGAATTGATCTCCTCGGCCCAATAATAAAAATCCCACAAGCGAATTTTTCAGAATCTAGGTCTAACATCCTATACGAACCTGTTGCGCCAATATTTTTTTTATTCTCCTTGGCTAAATAGAAACAAGAATTTGGTAGCACTTTTTTTCCAACGAATCGAATGGCAGATCAAAGAAAGCAGTATGATCAAGTGGATGAATTTAATAGTAGTCTCGCGAAAGTCTGACAAACATCCGAGAGTATAAATGTAATGAAAAAGATCCTCAATTCAGCCGTTTGGACTCTGCATAAAATTGTAGGTCCCTTCCATTAGTCCCTATAAATAAAAATTCACAGAAACGAATGATTGTGAGAAGCAAGGCCTAGAATGCTTAACGGACCTGTTGCGTCTATTTTTTTTAGTCTAGTTGAGTAAATGTCCGCATTCAAAAGTCTAGTCGACTTAAATTATCTGGATTCGATTTACCTTGAACGTAAAAACTAGATTGGTCCGGGAAGTCACTTTTTCTGACACACAAACGAAGCTTAGTACTCAGTCGAATAATTCTTGACTAGATTTGTCGACTACCCCTCCATAAACGTGAACTGAGACAACTTTTCATGTGATCAATGGATAGAATACACATCAGTTAATGGAGGGTGGCCGCTGCAAATGATAAAGTAAGTTTCTTTCTACTTTTGTGTCCATTGATTCCTTTGACAGTTGAGATAAGGCACACTCATTGATGAAAAATGAGACTCCGGTCACAGTTTGAGGGTTGAAAAAAAAAAAAAATGCGAACGATTATATTGGATTACTCCTTCCGTTTCACGTGGTTAATCAACTCAAACAAATCGCATTAACCAGTTGTCAGACCACCCAGTTGTTTTCATTAGGGCCATAGTTATCATTCAAATGCATCTTTGAAAATTTGGTTTTCTTATTTACAGACGAGTCTAAATAGACTTAAACCAACTTCTAATCCTCTTGCTTGTTTATCTCATCACTGTCATCAGTTTTTGATACAATTCGCCATTTTGCTTTCAAATCCATCATACATACATTTTGAAGTAAGGATCAGTTCTGTCAGTCAGTAAACAAATTGTTAAGACAAGAAAGACTTTTTTTTTTTGTGACAAGAATTATCTATTCATTCATTTTCAAATGGTCCGCTTGTCCATTAAGTGGGTCGCGGGTGTAGGTTGCTCAAGTGGACCCTCCAAAGCTCTCGATCCTCCGCCATCGACTCCAAATCATCAAGGGCAATCCCCATACGGGTAGAGGAGAGATTATGGACTTGATCTAACCATCTCATCCTAGGTCTACCTAGAGGACGCCTGCCTGATGGTACGGATTCCATCTATGTAGTTATACGAATTTGCACGTAGCAACACTATCCCTCCAAATACTAATTCTAACAGAGGAATTTTTAGCAAATAACTGTCTGTCATTCTTATCAAAGTTGAGGGTCTCAGTATAATTTGTCTCTGGTTTTGACGATCAATATGTTTTTACAAAAAAAAAAAACGTAAAACTTGTGACGATGCCATTTACAGCAACAGATGCGAAAACACTTTCCTCGAATTTGTTCCACTTCAGAAATCAAACGGTATGTGCACAAAATTCTGTTAGCTTCCACACAGGAAATTTCCTCATTGAACACGAAAAGCTCTTACTAACTTACTAACTTAGGTGGCTCCACAGTCCGGGGTGGACTTGTGTCTCAACCAACACGCCTCTCCAGTTAGCTCGATCTTCGGCAAACCGCATCCAGTCCCGCAAGGTCTACTTCCACTTGTGCGAGGTCTTCCTCTACTGTTATGTACCTGAATCGAAGACTCTTCGGCCCGGAGAGTTGCGGTCCATTCGCTCTACATGCCTTAACCATCTTAATCAACTGAAACATACTTTTCTGACCAGGTCGATGTCGCTGTACAGCTCGTAGAGTTCGTTGTTAAAACTCCTCCTCCTCCAAGGCCCGTCAAAAGGTCTACTCTTCTTTTTTTGTACAGTATAGAATCCCCAAACAGACATTTTAAATTCTTAATTCAACTCAACTGAGTTGTCACGTTAAGCCGTGTGTTCCTCAATGCTTAAAAACAAATATGTTTGGTTATTTTTAGGCCAGCAACCAAAATACACACATGAACTGCCACCCAAATAGATTTTCTTTACCAAGTAGCAGCTTAAGGACTTTTGCACTTCAATCATTTTTTGTTTTAAATGCTTTGTGATCCACTATAGACTTCCTGATAAAAAAAAATATCGCAAACTAAAGTTTTAATCACCTCGTTGCCACTTGAAAGGAAAGCTTTAAAAGAGATTTTTTGCAATTGAATAAATGCTTTATGAGTGACAATTGACATCGGCTTGCATACTATAGGATGTACATATACTTCTGAAGTCTTTTCAACTTTATGCGTTATCGCTTTATGATTGTATGCTGAGTTTAGCCGTTTTACAGTAGCTCTTAGAACCGCAACGTGACCAATAAACGTTGAAAGATGTAATCCCATCGTTTGTCCATTTTATTGTCAATTCAATTACAAATCAAATAAATTAGTGGTAAATTAAAAATTCTCACGTACAGAAGATAAACGTATAGAATCAAGGCAAATCAAACGGTGCGTTCGGTTATGTCATAAAAATTGAATAATTGTTGTTAACGAGGCTCTTCAGATGGTAGATAGCGTCTTATGATTTTATTGATCACCGCAATTGTCATATCATAGGTATGCATATAAAATGCAGTGTATATCTGTTAAGTGGAAAGTTTGCACTATATACTTTTGTATTGGATAATTTGCAAGTTTGCAGTCCAAACATATCGCCGATGATTTGGTACGATTTCAGAGTTAGCACTGCCCTCTCTACAGATATGCCTCTGACATGGACGGGGCTCATTACATCAACTTTATAGTTATTAACTTACTGATTTCTGTGGGCGAAGTGGTTAGTGTGCTGGACTACTGTGCGGCGAGGGTTTCCAGGTTCGATCCCTGGAAAAACACAAATTACATCTTAAGGTTTTTTCCACTACTGTCCTGAAAAAGCTTCGCAAATGACCCGTTCGGACTTGGCATAAAATTGTAGGTCCCCTCCATTCGTCCCAAAAATAAAGACAACTCTCAAACGAATGGTTGTGAGAAGCTAGGCATAGAACCTGTTACGCCAACTATTTATTTATTTATTTATAACTTACTGATTTCTAGTTTAATCTAGACGGAATTTGTCACTCTTCTGATTAAACTAGATTTATTATCACGTCGCCAGTATTTCAGCTGACGTTTGGGGACGGATGGCCGTCAAACCTACCTGCCTGAGTATGTACCTTCCTACATACATACTTAGGGTTTGCATTCCCAGTTTCAACCTTGTTACATATTTTTAAAGCCCTTCTCTAGCCGTATGGGGATCGCTCTTGAGGGTAAGAGTCGGCGACGGAAGATCGAGAGTTTTGGATGGTCCACTTAAGCATCCTACAACCGCGACTCTTTTAATAAATAAGCGGGCAATTTAAAATGAATGAATAACGAATGAATGAACTTGAAGTGTCAACTAGGCCCTCGTTCCAAGTTGCTTTTTGTTTATTTTAAATTTACCTAGCGTTGAAATGTTCTTCCCCTTTTAACTATCAAGTCCTAAGCATTTTTCCTAATTTAGTTATTTACAAGGAAAAGTCGGAACAGAACCTAGAGCACATTTTTGATCGAAGCCTATTATTCACTCGAGCGCTCGTACTGCAAAGCCCAGGGTTTCAATTCAATGTTAACGTCTATGAATTATGCAGATTACTTCGTCTCGAGTCATGGAAGGAGCAATGCTGAGTTTTCCTGGTCAGGCTGGGTCAATTTTGAGACAGCTTGGTCATTCTGTTATTAGGAGGACTGAACTTGATGTCAAAGCTAAGTTGTCAGTTTTTAATTCGGTGTTTTGCTCCAACTCTTACCTATGGTCATGAGGTTTGGGTAATTAGAATTACCGAAAGAATAAGATCTGGAATACAAGCTGCCGAAATGAGATTCCCCGTTGTATTGCTGGTGTGACCCGTAGAGATCACATTAGAAATACCAGAATACGTGAGGAACTCAATGTCGAGCAGCTACTTCTCCGGACGCAGCGGACCATGCTTCGGAGTTCTAGTCATGTTAAACGCATGTCCCCAACCAAGATCCCACGACGTGCTATGTAATCCGTACCATCAGGCAGGCGTCCTCTAGGTAGACCCATGATACCCAAGATGAAATGGTCAGATCAAGTTCATAATCTCTCCTCTACCCGTGTGGAGATTGCCCTTGATGATTTAGAGTTAATGGCGAAGAATTGAGAGAGCTATGAAGGGTCCACTTGAGCAACCTACACCCGCGACCCAAATAATGGATAAGCAGGCCATCGAAAAAGAATGAATGAATGTCTTTGTCTCAAATGTAGCCTAATCTAGTCGTTTTAAAAACGAAGTCGTTCAGACGATTATTATCATTCTACAAATAGTATATTATGATATATAATATATATAATATATATTTTTTACAATAAAACAAAATGGCTTCATAATAATTTCAATATTTTCCGACGATCATCATTTTATAACACATTCTTTTCTCTTTCTCGTTTCAGATCGTTGTAAATTTCTAACATCCAAATCGTTTCGTATTACAAAAATAACCTAAATTATAGCTCTGCAGTTAGCTATACTAAAATATTTAATATATCATGACATGACAAGGACATTATAAATAAAATAACAATTTAGACAAATTTAAAACCTCTGGTGCTGCCATATAAATTTCTAAGATAAGCTAAAAATTCAAGTTCGTGATAAAAATTTGTTGCTGTATTAAAAACAAGATGAATATATCTACAAGTTTCATCGATCAACACATTGTATATGTGTACACACAATTGGTAAACACTTATATGCCAGATTTTGTAAAAGCATTCCAGTACACACCATGGGTATTCTCATTGTTGGGATCAGTTGTGATTGGATTAAGTGGGATATTGCCGTTGATAATAATACCCACACAAGATGAATCGAAAAAGGGCGAATTTAAAGATCGTAAGTATTGTTTTTTGTTCTCTCTTTTGCATTCATTAGGTTTAAGTCATCAATCAATTGTCAAAGCAAACTGAAAAATTATATTAACATGGTCATATTGCTAAGAAAATATTTTCAAATTGTTATTTTCATCCTAACAATTTCTATTCATTTGGCTTTACTTTGGTCCTGTCGCTTAGAATGTAAAAGCTATTATTGGCCATTAAAAGACACTGTCTGCAGCCTTCTATCCTTGTGATTCCCTGCTTTACAGTAATCCAAATCAACTCGTCAACTGTCAGCTCTCTCGTCCCTCTTAAGTCATAAGCAATGGCTTGTTCTTTAAACAGAGGTTCGGTTTGCGCTAGTTAGCTGTTATATCTTCTCCTGCATCCTGCGCCCTAGCGCCTATGCTGTAACATATCCAGTCCATTAAATCTTCGGTATAGTCGTCTGTTATTGCATGAATGTAGCTTTAAAATGGTATTCCAAAGAGTTTCTTGGCGGTCGAATTGAACTGCATAGTTTGAGAGGCTCAGGGTTATTGTCACCACCATTAGACAGAAAAAATATCTCATTATAGACGTGCGTGGTTTTGTTGGGTACGTACTACGTTTTTCAGTAGCTCAAAATGCTAATGGCTACAAAATACCAACAACTTTTTAAGTCAATGTTCCTTTAGGAAAAAGCCTCATCTACTTCTTCCCAGAAAGCCGCTTTAATTTGTCTATAACTCTGAACGCGGCACCATGACGCTGTCGTCTAAGAGCTTTTGATATCGCAGTTTGCTTTATCTCTGGACTTATCCTAGTCCCTAAGCTCCTGGAAATTTGTATAACCTTTTTTTTAAACGAAAAATCGCATGACTCCTAACAATTTGAATACACATACGACGACGTTAGTCTACAGTGCAATGTCGCAGTTTCTTTAACACATTCAAAATGTTCCTTGGGAGTTTAATTTGTCTATTCAAGCAGGGAGCTGTGATATCGATATAAAGAAAGTGCCGTGCAATCGCGGTCTCTACGACCATCATGTTTAACACTATTTTTAGGTACGATAGCTTTATGACAGTTACATGCATGCACAGAAACTACTGTCGCGTCGATAGGGGTCAGGCTATATAATCGATTTACACCCTAAAAGCCCAGGTCCTTAAAATAAAGAAATGGTACCATAACATAAGACGGCTCTTCCATCTACCAATATCTATCGGAACTTTTACAATCGGGCTATCGGTGTAAATCCGGTTTCAGATAATCAAATGCAACTGATCCAAGGTGTCACCCAAGTCCAAGTTATTTCGTCTATGCTTACGAAAATCGTTATCGGCTTTGTAATGCCCTCAACTTAAGTTGCGACCTTGAGCAAACTAATCGGTGACTAATTATCTTAAATCGAAATTTTATTTTTGATGTGTGTCTAAATTATTAAACACTTTCTTATCAGCCGTTAAATTTATTTATGATCACTGTCTCATACGAAGCTATGGCTAACCTTATTGTTTACTTTTTTTTTGTTGGTGGTAATCTTTATCACTTGACCGCAGTGCTCCTAAATGAAATGTTTGCACACGACATTTGTGTATTGAGAGTTCTATTGCAGTGGCTATTCATTTTAATTAAGGAAATCTCCGCAGTTTGACAATGCCGTTAATCTCTTCCATATTGAATGCTTTTCATCTTGATAAGTTGAATAAATTAATTGATTTCCAAAATCCTTCCCCCTCCATACAGCTGGTGAATCAAAGTTCCTGAAAGTTCTACTTAGCTTCGCAGTTGGTGGTTTGCTTGGCGATGTATTTCTACACCTCTTGCCAGAAGCCTGGGCACATGACACACAATCAGGTAAGGCCAATTTTCAATCTCATCTCAATGAACCGATGTCAAGAAAAGTATTTTCAGAGTCTGGTCACCATTCAATGCGCAGTGGCCTATGGGTTCTGTCCGGCATTTTAATCTTCACAATTGTCGAGAAGGTCTTCTCCGGCTATGTAAATGCTGATGAAGAAAACCCCCAACCGAAGTGTGTAGAAATTGCGAATTGTCTGCTGCGAAAGACTGGTGGTAAATTCATCGAAGGACAAACATCGAATGGCTGCACTGGGTCGTGTGATATAGAAGACGTGCCAAATGGTTGCTTCTTGCGACAACGTGAGAAGAAGAGCAAGGAACAACCAAAGAAAGTTGCCGGCTATTTGAATCTGCTGGCAAATTCGATTGATAATTTCACTCATGGATTGGCAGTGGCCGGGTCGTTTTTGGTCTCATTCAGGCACGGCGTGTTGGCGACATTTGCTATTTTATGTAAGTTGATCGATGAATTGAATTTGGATGTAATTTTTGATGATTTTTATTTTTGTAGTGCATGAAATTCCTCATGAAGTTGGAGACTTTGCCATTCTATTGCGTTCGGGATTCAGTCGGTGGGATGCTGCTCGGGCGCAGTTGCTAACAGCTGGTGCAGGTCTGATGGGTGCATTAGTGGCTATTGGAGGATCAGGGGTCACATCAGCTATGGGTATGTTATGAAGTCTATGTGAAGCACATTTAGTGTAGGTAGTTACTTAGTAACTCGGGCAAAAAAATTCTAGATAAGACATTGATAAATGCACAATGAAGTCAATTAGAATAATGTCACGTAGAAATGTTATCGCTCATTTAATTTCCAGCTGTCATCATTCGTATTAACGAAAAAAAAAATAATTCGTTATAATGCAATTTAGATGGCGCAGATTAGGTCTTCGATGGCAGTGTGCACGTCCTACAGTCGAAGCACATTCCTACATAAGATATAGTAGGTAGGATGGCTGTCTACGAAATATTAGACACTTTGAGACCATAGGTTGGTGGTACCAGTCAGTGCTATTAATATAGTTACAGGGGCAATCTGAGCTTATTATTTGCCTATTCGCCAAGGATCCGCGAATGGATAAGGAACAGTTACTGAGAAAGTGGAGTGTGGTCTCATTCTTCTCTTCATTCATACAGCTCCTATAGGAGCAAATGCATTTCTAACGTTATTTGAAACTTTGCAAGATGTGATGAATAGCGCTTTGGCATTGACAAAAAAGTCGGTTATCAGGACGCTGTAGAGCTCTGCGTTGACCTTTACGTTCTTGTCATCTTAATTTGTGAAAGCAAAATCGGATAATCGCCGGCCGTTCGAAAAACCACACCAAAGAGCCACAATTAATATATTTCCTGAGCCCACAAGACGAACACGACAAGACTCACACGGCTCACTATCAAAACTTTACAGTCATTGCTAAATTCGCTAGTGGAGATCTCAGGCATTCAAAGTTGTTAAAGTGGATGAAAAAGATCTCCTGTTGCTATTGTCAGCGAAGGGGCGCTGTTAAAGCGTTGTAGCTTTGTAAATTCGCATTCCCGAAAGAAGTATTAAAAAGAAGTTGGTACCTTAACTGTCAATGTAGACAGTATGTGCTTAGGATGTTAAATATTAAAAAAAGTGTCGATAAATAAATAACAAGCAGCAGTGTTTCTTTCTAATATGGACTTTGACTAGGACCTGGGTAGACTACCTCTTAGTGTGTAGTGTAGGAAACGATCTGATAGAAGAAAGTTGACAATAAATGATTACATTATTCGGATCGAAGGCTTAATAGTAGCGCCAATCAATTCGAATTAAAACTAAATGCTCTTCTTTTTTTTTAAATATTTTCAGAAGCGAGAACATCCTGGATTATGCCCTTTACAGCAGGTGGTTTCCTACACATCGCTCTAGTTACAGTATTACCCGATCTAGTCAAAGAAGAAGACACCAAGGAGTCCATCAAACAAATACTCGCCCTCATCTTTGGCATTGCGTTAATGGCAATGATGACCATACTCTTCGAGCATGAGCTGACTCAGTGATCTACCTCTGAATATTTTTTTAGAACAAAGGAAACAAAACAAATATTGTGTGCATCACGCGTCAGCCCACCAGCACTCTCAAAACTATACTCATTGCGATGAAGTGACATGCGTAATAGTACAAAAACCCCCCAAAACAACTAAATCAAAATGATAAATAAATGTTCTACCGTATTGCGCAGACGTACTTGTTATAAACCACTTTATGAATATTATTATATTTTGTTAATTTCTATATATTTTTATTATATACATAAACGTGTATTTATGTACACATAGTATACTAGTTGTTAATATTATTATTTACTATTTAGTCAACAGAGCATAGTTATTTCATTTTCTCTCGCATAGGATTCATTTATTAATATTTTATTTGTGCTAAACGTGTAAATAGTTTGAAGCGATCATGTGTAGGACATAAATGAAAGCACAAATAAAACCAACTGAAATTAGAAATGTATTAAACAAACGATTTGAATAAGTAAAATGTAAATTAATTTATTAGGCATTTGCATTGTGATACAATTTAAAATTATTATATTCCTATCATATAAACAAACAAAATATATCATTTAGTGACGATTTCTTAACTGGTCAGATTGGACTGATGAGCTTGCTGTTCATTAAGAAAAGCGAATATGAGAACAAAAAAGAAGCCAATGCGATGAAAGTAAATAACTCTGACCATTGAAAAATCAGACTGTTACGGAAGAGTTGAAAAGAGAACAAACATTCGGTGTTTTTGTTTTTAAGACATAAGACAACATCGAAAAGACAACTCAATAAAAATAAATAATAATATATAAAAAATGGATTTTACTTATTCCCAAATCTACCAGTTGTACTTTGGTTTAGGATCAACTGAATTGAGAAACTTTTCTGGTTCGCGTAATCAAAGAATTTGTAGCTATCGATAACTTTTTTGGAGCATCCATATTGTAAGTCACCAGTAAGCGAGTTTTACAGTTTATTAATTAATTATCAAATCATAATGTTGGAAGAGGAATCCGCAAGGTGGCGTATCTCATAAACTTGATGGTTAATGAACCTCTAATATGGCTAGAAGCGAATACCTCGAACTGAAATTAGTTCGATTAGCCTGACTATGAGAAAACTGGAACGCAGCGCAGGCTCTTCGAGAGAGGGAATAGTAGATGTGTTTAAACAGCATTTCCAGCAGCTGCTTAATAGGCATCCGTCCAGCTGCTGGGCTATTGGACGATATTGGCATCATCGGTCGCTCCCAGCGTGCCGTGATAGAAGCGTTCACGGCGTTTGAAGAACAGGCGAAATCCGTAGGCCTTGAAGTAAGTGAGGGCAAGGTTAAGTACATGCTATCAACAAACAAACAAGCATATGTCCACCACCTAGGACAAAACTTCAGCATTGATAGAAAAAATTTCGAGGTAGTTAAGGAGTTCACCTACCTTGTAGTAAACATAAACTCCACGAGTGACACCCTAGTGGAGATCCGGCGAAGAATTACCCTAGGAAACTGTTTTTTTTTTTTATTTCTTGCCTGAGCTTGGTGAGCGTAGCGTTTTCTATTACACTGTCGAACACATTAATCACACCTATTCCCGTTGGCGTTTGTCGGGTGTCGTTGTAAAACGATGTTCCGATTTTTAACTTTTGTTAACAATTTTATTTCCTTTTTTATGTGTTCACTATTATTTCAATTCATTTGTCTCAAAAAAGTTAAAAACACCGACTAAAAATCGAAGTGAAAAACGAGTCGTTTACGACAAACGGGTGAATATTTTCACTTATCGCTTGACAATCGAAGTGTTTACAAGTTTCCTCTAAAAAGTGCAAAAGCGAAAACCTGTTTCATTTCGTTTTGATGTTTCTTGTTGTAAACATAAAGCAGTGTAATTTAAATTGCATACTATCAGGGTCATTTTGACAGTTCGAATAACTTTTGTTTTTGACAGTAGCAGCTAAATGTACCTTTTGTACCTTTTGATTTTCTGGTTCAATATTAGGCCAAGTAGCGTCTCCGCAATTTCGACAGTTGATATTATTTGAATCGCTAAGCTTGGCTGCGTGCGTGACTATTGGCGAGCGGACCGTACTTATGCCATTGTATACATGTTTTTAAACTATATAAGACTCTTTGTTCTACCTCATTTGTAAACTGACCAGATATTCCTGAAACATGCAGTGGAGGATATCAAAGCATGGGCCAGGCCGATGGTAACACTTCTACTTGTTTTCATTTGATTTAGGCCATGTGTCAATTGGGCTAAATAATTATCCTCGGATAATTTTCTGATACTATCGTGGTGGAAAACGAATTTTCAGTTGTCGTCAAAAAAATATCCTGCTCCGAGAGGATTTTATTTATAAATTAATAAAAGAAATAAACTAACTGTTGTCCGCTTACCACTACCGGAACCCATTTTGTTTTATAGGACAGCAAAACTCCGTAGGCCAGAGTTGGGCTAAATAATTATCCTCGGATAGTTTTCTGATACTATCGTGGTGGAAAACGAATTTTCAGTTGTCGTCAAAAAAATATCCTGCTCCGAGAGGATTTTATTTATAAATTAATAAAAGAAATAAACTAACTGTTGTCCGCTTACCACTACCGGAACCCATTTTGTTTTATAGGACAGCAAAACTCCGTAGGCCAGACCATTATGTTGATAATTCGTATCATATGAAAATGTAAAAGCCGTATTTATAAACGTGTCGTAGAGCCTGCTTAACTTTACGCACACCTTAAAATGCCCTGACGCAGGAAAACGTTATTTAAGCAACAATTTTCGAATTTAAGCAACGTAGTTTTAAGGCCGCGTAACTTAAACAGCGTCTAACCTATTGCTCTTCCTTACTGTGCGTCAACTGTATTTAATATTTAGACTTATGGGGATAAGTTATAATTTTGAAAAATCGCGGCCAAATCTCCCTCCAGCATTCGCTGCGATGCCAATCACTTGACACGAAAAATGTATCGCCTGGAATTCTCTGCTGAACTCCCCAACGAATGAAATCTTCATCAATGAAATGTCAGTTGATATTTCAAAACAAATTCTAATCGTTTAGGTATGCATTTTATTAAAATAGTACCTGATCAGCATAATAATATTAAATACATAAAAAAAATTTGTACCAACCTAAGTAATTTTGCTAAAAAAAAAACCCATACCGTCGCAAACTTTTGGCCTCTACTATATCTATCAGCCTATCATATGTCATCGGCACCTGCACTTCACCTACCATCTGTTTGACATATGTTTTCATTTTCACCTCGAGCTTTTTTCGCTATTCGATTGTCTGTCATTTTCATTCCCCCACCTCAGTCCATTTATAATTTTCATCCCCAGCGCGGGTCCAAATTTATTGTTCCCGAATGAATTTCCGTTTTTTTTTTTTTGTAAAATTAATCGTTATTTGTTTGGTTCTTGAAATTGTTTCGTATTTTAATGGCATGCGTGTATAAAGTGAATAAAAGAAATGTTTTACAATAAAGCAAAGCTTTCTCATTTTCGGAATTCTTTGAAAACATTCAGAGATTGTGTGTCAGCATAAAAAACAAAAAAAAAAACTCGGTTTCAAACAAAATCTGACTCAAAATGCATCAATTCAATATTCTCCTGGTGAAGCATCATATCCTTCTTTAGTCCTGAATGTGGTAAGTTCTTAAAGAAGCAAAGAAAGCATGCATGCAAATGCAACCCGAATTACTCCCATTTGGAGCAGCGAAAACGGGATTTTTCCCACCGTGTGGGTTGTGGGTGGTAATTTTGTGATATGCTCTACGATCTACCGTTTTTATGTAAACAAAGATTGCGGTTAGTTGGAATAAAAATCGTAAAGGTTTGCAAAAAAAAAAAAAAAAAAAATAACAAAAGAACTTTGTTTACATTTTCGCGCTCTCAAACATAAAGCTGTTTAATTTTGGCGACTTTCTGTCGCCATACCGACGTCTAGTAGTCTGCAGCATGACTGATTTTTAACCGCCATTTAGATTTGGCGGTTACCAATGGGATTGGTTAATGGAAAAGGACATCTACATGGGGAATGGGACTAGAGAAGACATTCTAAGAAATGCGTCTTATCATGTTTAATTCGATATCAAAATTTTCTGAAACTTAGGAAAACATGATTTATCTTTTTCGAAGGGATTCACTAGCCGACATATTTTTTACGGATTCCTTGTACATATATAGGTACTATTGCATATCGGACACAACTGATCAGAACAGCATGTCCTGCAAGTTTGTTCTTATTGGAAAACAATTTCTATAATTAGAAATCCTCTTGCTGTGAGCTTAGCATCCGTACAGATGCAGAGAAAGCGGGCGATACAAGGTCGTACTTGTAGGTAGGAGTTTCTTTGATTGTTTTTATATCCATAATTCGCCAAGTCAGCCTAGCTATTTTGACGTATCATGCTAGATGATACTGACTAGTATTTCAAGGCGATCAGAGGATGCAATCATGATCTGTGTTTCTCGACTGTTTGTCCTCCCTTGTCCTGATTGCTGATGAAGATTATATATTTATAGGCGAAAGTAGAGGTTGGAGATATTCTTACTGCACCTGTGATTCTCAGGTAAACAAAACATGGAATCTTCTCCAGGAACCTTCAATTTAAGCTTTTCTCCAGACCCGGCCAAAATACAACTATGTACATATACCTACCGTGAAAAGGTGCCGCGGTATAGAACCAGAAACTTTTTACTGAACTTTTTACTGGTGTCTAACTTAACACAATGAATATGAAGATACCTCAACAGCAGAGCTGAGATGTGAGAACGACAGGGGCCTACACTAGTCACTTAATCACTTTGCCTGTATTGTTTTAACCTATTTCGTAAACATTTATAAAGGAGTGGTAGATTTTTGTAGCTTTTGCAGTTCAGGAGTACTGAGAATTGTTTCCATTCTCATTGACATATTCGGTGCGGTTTGAGAAACTTAACATCGCTCACAGTGTAAGTAAGCACGTGTGCCGTATAGGTACAATCATTGACATACTTACATGGACTGCTAGTGAAATGTCAGTTTCATACAAACCTGCGAGGAAAAATGAAGCAAACATAAGCACTAGCCCTTTTAGTTCAGTGCGGCGAAAGTATGAAACCTCTGCGCGCCATTGCTATTTTTTACATAGAACACATTGTCATCTATTGTAGAAACATTGCAACTGAGCAAAATAACAACTTATTCAAATTATTTCGAACGTTCTATAACAGATGGCACACTCAGCAATCAAACAAAATCACATGAATTGCTCGATGACATTTGAGTGTTTTCGTTTCTCTCCACCGTGAACCAAAAGAGCTAGTGCTTATGTTTGGTTCAACGAAAAATTGGCTAGCAGTCCACGTATAGTATGTCAATGTGTACAATTGAGTAGATCATTCTCAGCTTAAGCCGTTAAGGATTGCTTAGGCAATGTTTTGCTAATAAGCTTTCCAAAAAATACTGTCAATTTACTTACGCATGCCTTGTTGTTCTTGTGGATATTTTTTCACCGGGCGAGCCTAAGAAGCAGGATATAGAAAATGGCCAGATAATACAATTTGCTGGTTTTCTCTCTGTCTCTGTTCTAATAAAAACAATTATTCGTTCAGGGATTCGGCATCATAATGTTCTAGAACATACATCCATTTGTAACGTTACACTTCACTTACTAATCACCTACTCTAATTTTACAATAGAATAATTTTGTTTGTTGACTCCTCTTTTCTTTGCAGATAATGTCAACAGTAATATTCGAAAACTTTTCTCAGTGAAAGCAGTTTGATATTTTATTTTCTACATCATTTTTTAAGCCTTTATTTGAGTTTCTTAACAGTTTAATAATTTTTACCGTCGTCGCGTTATTGTTACCGTTACCGTGCATGAAACGCAATTTTCCGTGCGCTTTTATTTTCAACACTTTTGTGCGTGTAGATTTTACAACATCAACTAATTCTATTTGCTCGTTTAACAGTTTAACATCTCTATTTGAAACCCATTTTGTGCGTTAGTGTTTTTTTTTCGTCTTTGTATTCCTTTTCTTTTTGTAATTATATTTTTCGTTTTAAACGCGCGTTCTAGTTGGTTATAATTTTAACTGTGGTGACCATGAGTGCAACAACAACCAGCACAACCCCACTCAACCACCGAAATTGGAAGCATCAGAAACGTATATCGGAATATTCAGCTGACTATGTACCGAATGCTGAGGATGACGAAACTAATCATAAGGATTGTGGAAAAAATCCCTCAACCAAACGATTTAAAGTTGTGGGAAAAGCTAGTGACTTCGAATCACCAGTTATTATGCACAAGAATAAACTGTTCGAACTAACCAGAGAAACTCATGGTGGAGCAGTGCTGTCTCCAATTACAGAGATTTCGTTGAATTTGAATGATACCTCTTTGGGAACACCCATCAGATCACGGATGAAGAATATCAGTCGTGAGTGGAATGAAAGTCATGAAAGTAACAAAGATGATGGTAAGTGGTTAATTGAATTTTTGAATTGATTTTTAAAAATTTTAACGGATTGGGGAAATCGGATATGGATATGACGATAGCAAAGTTCGTAACCATTCAACTGGTAGGTAAGGTTTTGTCACTTGTCTGATTGTTTCTATTTACCGATAGGTGGCAGTAGTTGTTGACGGAAGTTGGGAATAGTTTCCGTTGAATTTATAACTTTGAAAATGTTGTTACTGGTGCGTATATGCACACAATCGAATTCGTTTGCAAGTGCATTGATGTGTATTCGTTGCCTGTCTTGTAGGACGCTCATATGGCGAGTTTTCATATTGTTGAGTTCCTTGAAACTTTTGGCGTTGAGTACCTATACAGAATGGGAATAGCGCATACATCAGCAATAATTATTGTAGATTTGATGTTAGGTGAGAAATAAATAAATAAAAAAATTAATGAAAGCAATATCCGAACAGAAGAACACCTGCTTCGGACCAAAGACCCTCTTTGCTCTAAATAGGTAATTTAACTACCGCTGATTTTAACTGAGAATCCAAGAAGTTGCATGGATTCCATGGGATGGATGGGTTAGTCGTCTGTGTTACATTCAATCCATTTTTCTTTCTAAAAGTTATTGAGATGTGTTTTCTGTGCATTAAATACAATCAATCTTTTTCACCCTGAAGCATTTTTTACAGATCTTCATTCAAAGAATTAATTTATCGGAGTATTCAATTTCGAGATCTACCTAGTTGCATAATTACAGAACAAGTATACAAGTTTTTGTACTAATCGATAACAAGCTTAGTAGAGTTATATGCCAGACCCCATCAAAAACGTTTGAGATTTCCAAAGCTCCTTCTCTGGGATTCGCCATGTTGTTCGAATGTTTATGTTCATAAGTGGATATGATAGCTCAATAGGTCCTTTCTCGTTTGTTATACTTGAATATCATAGCCAATTCATATTGCGAGCATTGAAGTCGCAGAGAAAAGTAACTTCAGCGGTCGGATTGTGAATCTGTATCTAGTCAACCCTATCGAATGATTGATGGAATTATCTGGGAGGATCGTTATCAGTAGAAGACGATCTTCAACCGTAAAATGCCATAATTTTAGCTAATAGGTTACCCTTGACTTGAAAATGAGGATAAAGTTTATATTCGGGACAGCGAAGCTATGTGGTGGCGGTTAATGAACTTATTTGAGTCTCGTTTAAGACTAGGTTGGGAGGCTTCTTTTCTTTCAAACGTTTGTGTACCCAGTTCTTTTAGTTTCCGTGTTGTGCTTGTTGCCTGTCCTTTAGCTTGCTGCTGCGTGCCGTCAGCTATTGATTATTTTAATGATCCGCATAAAAATCTAGTTTATTCCTGGAATGCTTTAACTCGGGTAGTTGTTTAAAAATTACTTCATTGGTCCTTGCTCTAAATATGTCAGAGTAGCTTATTTAAGATGGATCCCATCCTGACTGTTGACTGATTTAATCTAGTGAAATTATCCACCTTCAAAGACTTCTGAGACTTATACAGTCGGTCATTTTCTTCTTCGTCATACCACGATGATATCATTTAGGTAAGGTTAGGTTAGAGGGACAGTTTGCATTATATGCAATTTTCACCCAGAAGTCATTTAGGACCATTGTGATTTCCCTTTTATAGGACATGATAGGACATGCAACTAACAAAACTATTCCGATATGTTGATGAAACTACTTAAATCTGGTAGATGTATCATTGCTAGATCTTTCAAGCCGTCAAAGAACCGTGCTCCCATACAAGAGTAGCTGCGTTCTTGGAGGACTGGGCAGTGACACAGGAGATGTTCAATAGCTTCTATTTCCTCTTCATCCCTGCAACTTTTGCAGAAGTCTTTTGAAAATATACCCAGTCATGACAGTTTGGTCATGTTTCAAATGGAGCAGTCAGGTTATTACCTTGACGAGCATTCGAATTTGGATTCTTTCAAAAGATGTTAGGATCTTTAACAATTGCAGGCCACAAGCTTCGAGTTATGATACAACCGGAAATATTGTTCCATCGTTCTTTAGCCAAGTTTAATTTGTCATTATCGATGATGCTTTAAGCTGCGTTGAAAGTGGGGAATACTTGTCCATTTCAGAGCCGCATTTGGTCAGTTTATCTGCTGCTTCGTTCCCCTCCACGCTAACATGTCCAGGAACCCAGCACAGCAGTATTGTGTGATGATTTATTGCTCTCAATGATGAGAGGCACTGACTTACGGATTTGGAGTTTACCAGATTGGTTAATCGCTTTAATTACTGCTTGGCTGTTCACATAGAAGATAATTTCCATTGCTGGTAATTTCCTTGCTAAGACTGTTTGAGTCACTTTCTTAACCGCACAGATCTCTGACTGGATTTGGACTGGCTGATACTTCATTCTTCTGAGAAGATTCTTGCTCCCTTTCCATTTTTCGTCTTTGAAGATGGGTTTGGGGTACTCGGGGAGAGCCAGGCCTTCCTGTGTGGTATACAGACTTTAAATTGTTTGTCAAAGGCCCCTATTGTGAGTGTCGATTAATGATCGTTGATCGACCAACTGTCGATCGATAGACAATTGTGATTGTCGATTGCGGTTGATATTTGTCGATTTAACAGTCGCTTGTAGTCGATTACAAATGTCTGGTCGATGCTTTCTCTTGGAAGTGAAACAATTTTGTGCGTACGAATAGCTAAAATCAATCGACGCAATCGACAATTGTCGTGACGATCGCTGATCGACAATCACAATAAGGGCCAAAGTCACACCTTGGTTTCTTATGTCGTTTTTCTTTGGTTTCACTCGAGGATTCACTCATTCTGAAAACCAATGGAACAAGAAATCTGCATCTGGTTGACTACACTCACGTATTGGTAAAATGACAAAAATTATTGTATGGCTGCTGCCAACTGGGTTGTATTAGAATACATTGAGTGGATTCTGAGTAGAAATCGAGAACCGAAATTCTCTTCCCACAATCAACAGAAGAATATTTTTTGCAGCAATGGAAGGGTTTTAGAAGTGATTTTCTTGATTCCGAACGCTTCTTTTTGTCCAATGGAAAACGCCAATATAGTCCGTTAGTGGCATAAGTCCGCTCTGATCAAAGATGTGAAGTATGCACGAGTGACCGAACGATTCGTGCTCCCAAATTTTGTTCTCTCGTAATCTGAGAGCACTTTTGGTTGCCACGTTCTTAGTATGTACAGTGGTGGAAGCCTAATTAGAAACAATGAAAAAATCAACATGGAGTTGTCATTGTGTCTTTGTTTACACAAGTTTCATACAATATATATGGGCTGGTTAAGTGCCGTTGTTTTGCAGCAGCCTTGCGCATTTTTTGTACATTAAGTAGATCCGTTAAAATTTCTCGCGAAGTATTTGGTGGACAAAGTTTACTAAGTGTTAATATCGATATAAGAAATTCTGTGGAAATTTAATTAGAAACATCGCATACAATTTTGAATACTTTGTTTTTATTACGGTATAAGTTTGACTCTGCATATTTTTCCTGTTAATACGTCTTAGTAATATTATTTAGTTTAGTAAAATGGGAAAAAACAAGAGCTGCACACCGGAAATACGAAAATTGATCATCCGAAAATATTGTACGGCAGGACCATCTATGGATTCCATCGGCAGGACCTGGAGTGCTCCAAAAAGATGGTCTATGGCGCAATAAAAGTTTTCAATGATACAGTTAGTATAGAAAACCCCAAAAGAAAAAAAAGGACAATAAAAACAACCGCTAAAGAAGACAGACTCATTTTCCGTTTGAGTAGGACAAATCCTTTTCTTACCAGTAAAGAAATTCTGTCAAAAATGTCTGCGGGGGTGCATCACACGTAAAAAGCCACACGTTTCAAAAAAAAAAAATGTTAAATGTCGGTTGGAATTTTCGAAGGAATATGCACTTAAACCCCTCTCTTTCTGAAAAAAAGTGCTTTGGAGTGATGAATCAAAATTTAAAATGTTTGGATCCAATAGAAAAAAATGTGTAAGGCGCCAAAAAATCAGGAACTCAACCCCAAGTACACCATAACAATGTTCAAGCATGGTGGTGAAAATGTGATGGTTTTGGGAAGCCTTTTCCTGGCGCATCAGTGTTGGTCCTATTGTGCGTGTTGCTGGATGAATGGATCAGCATGTGTATAAGGATATACTAGCAAATGTTATGGAGCCATATGCTTTTGACCATTTGCAAGTGTCTTAAATTTTCCAACAAGACAATGATCCTAAGCTCACTTCACGGCTTGTGAAGAGTTGGTTTCCGGAAGAAAAAATAGATGTTTTGAGCGCAAAGTCCCGACCTCAATCCAATTGAGAATTTGTGGACTGATCTGGAAAAAGAAGTTTGGGAAAGAAAACATCGAAAAACGTCCGCGAATTGTTCAGCAACATTGAACAAGCTTGGAGAAATATGCCCGTTAAGAGATGTCAAAAGTTGGTAGCCATTTTACCAAACCGATGTGCTGCTGTCATTGCAAATAGTGGATATCCCACAAAATATTGATCAAATTTTATAATTATTAAGAGTTGGACTCAAAAACTTATTTTTTTATATTTATTTTTAAATTTAAATTATAATTAAATTTTTTGTTTCTAATTATAATTCCACACAAAAACATACCTTCTACTCTTTTTTTTTAATTTGTTTCTATTTCTTCTTTATTTCTTTATTTGAATCCCATTTTTATTACTATTAATACGCTATTATTTATGTATACTAAGGTCGTATCGAAATTGTTGATAAACCAGCGGTAATTAAATCCTCAAAAAAAAATTATTTGTTTCTAATTAGTGTTCCGCCACTGTATATCTCGATGGGTTGTAGGTTCAGCAACGTTTCTAGGCCTAGTTGTGGTGTCGATTTGAGTGAACCCGTTATACCTATGCAAGAAATTCTCTGTAACTTGTTCAGATTCTTGAGGTATGATTTAATGTTAACAGCCTCCCACCAAACAACCGAGCCATAGGTCAGAATTCGCACTGTACATCCAGTGGACTATGTTCGGTTGTAAGCCTCACTTCTTTCTGAAAGCCTTTGTGCAGGCGTAAAATACATTAAGTCCTTTCTTCATTTTTTTCCTCCGTATTTCGTTTCAAGTTTAATTTGGAGTTTAACACGGTGATATCATTTAGTCAAAGGTCTTATCACATCCATAATAAATATGGCGATGGCATAGTTTTAGTTGTATAATTCACTGAGCTATTTATACACACAACTGATGGCAACTGAACTGGTAGTCATATAGCCATACAATAGGGTTGTTCGCGACAACGTCAGTGTCAAATGAGAAAAAAAAAAAAACAAAGTGATAGCTAAAAAAACTTGTAGGAAAACAAACGAAATTTTATATGGCGGGAGATAGGGTTTAAATTAATTTTGGATTTTTTGAAACAATCTCTACAAATTTATTTATTGAACTTTTGTAAACACTTTTAAGAAACTCTAAATTTCAAGACTGCAATGTTTTCAATTTGTATTTGGCACTTTATTATAAACTTTTCACAAATAAAATGGGCAAAACCTATCTCCCGCCATGTAAAATTTCGTTTGCTTTCCTACAAGTTTTTTTGACATTTCAGTGAAAGAGAAAGCATACTTCTGAAAGGGATAGCTTCGCGAAATACCCTATCAGTAACCATCAAATTAGTGACTAAACTAGAAGTGCCTATTTAATAGTCATCTTTAGTGTCGTTTTGTTTGTCCCAATCCCAACCGAGACCCTCTATTGTTGCTTTCATATTCGCATGCACTCCCCATGCTCACATTATGTGTTGTGTGTATTCTCAGAATTGATTAGTAACATAAACAAATTTCGATTTAACTCGTTCATTGGCCTTCTACTCTTGTATTATGTTTCATATTTGCATGATACATAATGATCTCGCATCGAATACATTATAAGAAACAGAGTCGCCCCCAAGCTGGCAAGAAAGTAATATATGAGTCTTTTTAATCGCACCATATGGTGTTGAAAATATTGGGTCACACATTTCGACGACATGGACCACATCAAAAGAAGAAAAATAAAAATTAAAGTACCCCATACAATGTCATTGGAACTTTTCTCGGCTTAATGGTTTCAGACAACGCGTTTTATAGTCACGCACATGTGTGTTCAGCTCATATATCGGATTCAAATGGTCATAAAGTTAATTGATATAAATACCGAATAGGAGCCGTTGAGGGTGCCAACAAGAAAGGGCAAAATTATCTAAATATCAACATCAACAGAAGTCTTTCTGTTGATTTTATGGTTCAGTGGACTATGTTGATCTATACATTTTTGAACACACTTAATTTATTGTTTTGTGAACTTAATAAAATGTTGTTTGTTTATTTATTTAGTACTTGAAAAGGGTTTGTGTGGATGGTTAGCAGAATGGTTGGAATAAAACTAAAAAAAGTTGACGTGCAATATAGAAAGGAATACAATTTTCTTGCAGACAATTGAATACTGAATATAAAAGAAGTGTGACAAGAAAATATATATAATAAAAGGGAAAAGAAGACTAGAGAGGTGGCTTAGTACTTGCTCACAAAACCAAGTTTTGTTAAAAAAGAAGTTTGAATGATACGGAAGCATTTTCTGGCATATCTATTCATGACAATTTGTCAAACTGTACTGGAGCCAAATCATGTAACTTTTAAGATGGTCGTCGTCAAAATGATTGAAACTAACTCTCATATGCTAAAGCCAGGGGCAATCGCAGACTGCGGTCCGTCGTCTCCTCATCCTTTTCGCGGCAGGAGTTGGCTGATGGGATGGTTCCATTTTTTTTCATATGTTACAAATTTGTAAGTAACCCGTGCCCACAACCGCCTGCGAAGAAAAGTATGAGATCGCCATTCAAATACACAAGCTCTTGTTTATAATATTGCATCTCCTTTCCTTTGTTCCCCTCTTCCAAACAACTACCCCAAACCCTACCATGTTACCTCATATCAAAGTGAAATCCATACTAGCGTGGCGATAAATCCATAATGGATGTACTTTACTGTATTGGATATACATATGTATAATGTATAGCTTTCTTTCTCCTTTTCTCTACGTTATATCGCTATTCTCCCTCGTGGAACGTTACACGTTACATTTTCTTGAAATTGTAATTTGCATATGCACTAATATGTTATATCTTTGAGACTAAGAAAGAAGCCTCAGAAAGGTTTTATGGAAAACGAAGTCATATGAGCAAGCCTCGAATCACCCTACAACCTACATACATAGTCTGGTTCAGTTAATGTGATATTGTTCTTTGGCCTATGTAGCTACATTAATTTTATGGTCCTGTGTGCGAGGAGGGCGGATGGAGGAGAAAATACAACCGCTAACTCTATGGGCTGTACCAAAATGTGGATGTAGTCCAAAAAGCCAAAACACGTCGACTACATTGGCTTGGCCACATCGAGCGAATGGACTATAATGCTCCGGCTAAGAGGGTCTTAGAATCCCAGCCCCCAGTTTCGAGGAGACAAGGAAGACGAAACCTCCGTTTCAAGGACCAAGCCATCGCGGATGCCAGAGCGCTTGGTCTGGATAACTGGAAGCAGTGTGCCCGGGATCAGTCTGTAGATCCAGACCTAAAAGTGTCTATACGACTACCGGATACAAGCAGTGTCTTCCAATCAGAAGTTCTGGCTGTTCTGAAAGCGTCAGAGCTAATGCGGAGGAGATCTATATCGGGAAGGGATATAGCCATCTATATCGATAGCCAGGCCGCACTCAAGGCTTCCAGTGCCTACGAACATCAATTCTGAATTAGTCAGGACCTGTCGCACAATGCTTAAGGCATTATGCAGTCAGAACCGAGTGAGTCTGCGCTAGGTACCAGGACACTGCGGTATAGCTGGAAATGAGCAAGCTGATGAGCTTGCGAGAAGAGGCAGGGAATTGTTAGATGGAGTAAATGCCGACCGGTGAACGCAGTATCTAAGGCACTTTGGCCGCAATACGACCGTAAAAGATCTAGGGAAATCCTTAAACTAGGCAGGGAACAGCTCAGGACACTGATCGGCATATTATCAGAGCACTGTCTTCTCAGAAAACATGCCAAAAGGCTCAGGATGGCAGACTCGGACACTTGCAGATTCTGCAATGACCTGCAACCCGAAGAGGACATAACACATATACTCTGCGAATGTGAGGCAATATGTCGCAGTAGAAGGTAATTTCTGGGCAGGTATTTCTTCGAACATTTAGAGGAGATAGACAATACTAACTATAAGGGGCTACTTGGTTTTTGCAGGGAAATTGGGGCTTTCACAAGGGCAAGGTGTTTTTCCAATTGTAGGTCCCTTCCATTTGTCCCAAAAATAAAAACTAACGAATCCGAACGGCTGAATTGAGCAGCTTTTTCAGGACAGTTATGCCCAAAACACACGTGCAGAATTCACTGCGCAGCAGGATTAGAATACACATGTTCTTATGTGGTGAAACAAATGTAAATTCTGCAGCCACCGCAGCACTGCAACATGTCTCTATTTCTAAATCCACTGCATAGCAACGCAGTGAATTAAATTAAGTAGACTTGGCAGCATCCAATTTTTTAATTCAGCTACTTATGCATATGAGGAAAAAGAGACGGGAATTATTTGTCGCCTTTGTTTCACTCACATATTTTTCCCCTCATTGACAGCAACCGCTGCAAATTGAATTCTGCACATGTGTTTCATCTGCAGTACTGCATGCAGTGAAGCATTCAGAATTTCTGCACATGTGTTTTGGGCATTATACTCTCGGATGTTTGTCAGACGTTCGCGAGAGGTGGCGCAGTATAAAAAACCTTAAGATGTAATTTGTGTTTTTCCAGGGATCGAAAAAAACACAACATCGAGTTAACTATTTAGGTTTATTATTTTTGGGCTCTATAACATTAGTTAACGACTCCATTGGATCTAAGAAGACTGATGACACTTCTTCTTGGTTTGGAAGCCCCCTCAAGAAAATGTGTAACTCCAAAAAATAAATTCCATAAAAAAACGTTCGTAAATCCCACCGAAAAAATAAATTGTCCTTTCTCAAACTCAAGTCACATTTAATTGACTCCATGAAATCATATCGCACAGTGGCAACTGTCACTCCTGTCACCCTCAAACAAAACACAACGGCAGTTGTTTCACTATCATTACATCGTCCCCCTCAAATTATCCGCATGTAACGGAGAAAAAAATTAAAGAACACTATAACATCTCACGACACAAGAAGAAGAAAAAAATCAAGAAAAGGACGAAAAAATTGGAATCTATTATCCTGAGACTCCCGAAATAAAGTAACAAAACTTCCAGGTGTTGTATAGAAAATTCCCTCTTCTAGTTTTCTTTTTTTTTTTCTGTACAAGACTTCCTTTCTTCGGTTCCTTCCTTGACTCGTGCCAAATTTTTGTAAGAAAAAAATAAAATAAATGAAAACAAAGCTGTTTGAAGGAGGAAGGAGCATTGAACCACCGGTCTTCCCGAAACTATTTCATTAGACTTTTTTTTTTGAAAGAATTTTCATCTGGAAAACTACGTTTCAACTATAAGGACAAGGATCGCGTTTTGTTGCGCCCATTTCTCCTTCGATCCACATCAATGAAAAATTTGATTAACTTGTGGAAAAAAAAAAAAATAAATGTCCCCCTCATAAGGGTGGCGTTGGTGTCTACTGTAGCGTGGCCACGCAAGACAGTCAACTGAAAGAATTTGGTTAACAAGAATTATATGTCGTCATTTCTTTGCAGAGGAACTTCCTCTATAGTAGTTGGACGCTAATTTACAATGGTATTCGTAATGACGGGTTTCGGTGTTCCTGGTTGACCGTAAAGGGTACACCGGCCAAGCAGGTCAGAGGGCTTTGCGTGTGTGTGTGTGCGTTGAAAGGCGTACATGCATGGATGCATGCAAGCGTCTCCTACGGACTTTCGATTTGATTACAAAGAGGGAATACATGTTTTTTTCTTGACATTTGACGCCGCAAAAGGAATCAAGGTTCGCTGCCTAAAGACGTTAGAGATTCAAAACCGGATAAATTGTCAATGATTATTACGGGAGTACTTGGTTTCGATAAAAGGGGAGAAGTTTTGACATTTGTTTATATATTCGGAGCGTATTCATCGGAAAATGTCAATCACAAACAAAAAAAAAAACAGTCAATTGTGCATTAGTTTCAATATTTGCATAAAATTGCGAAATCTGATGGTATACCTCAAGGCAGACAACTGGGACCAGTTCTTTTTGATGGTTCCAATGTACTTTGGGGAAAAACAAAGACAGTATTGTATTTACCAACATTGCACGGGTCAGTTAAGTCGAGGTTTGGAGCTGAAAGAAAAAACAGGAATGGAAAATCTACGATATGAAATAGAGAGAGACAGAGAGATAGATAGAGAGAGAGAGAGACATACAGACAGAGAGAGATAGAGGTAGAGATAGAGACAGAGATAGAGATAGAGATAGAGATAGAGATAGAGATAGAGATAGAGATAGAGATAGAGATAGAGATAGAGATAGAGATAGAGATAGAGATAGAGATAGAGATAGAGATAGAGATAGAGATAGAGATAGAGATAGAGATAGAGATAGAGATAGAGATAGAGATAGAGATAGAGATAGAGATAGAGATAGAGATAGAGATAGAGATAGAGATAGAGATAGAGATAGAGATAGAGATAGAGATAGAGATAGAGATAGAGATAGAGATAGAGATAGAGATAGAGATAGAGATAGAGATAGAGATAGAGATAGAGATAGAGATAGAGATAGAGATAGAGATAGAGATAGAGATAGGATTGCAACCAAATTACTTCCAACCTAAAGTGATAGTAAAATATAAAGTGTTGCTTACAACCATGAAACACGAGGTCTAATGTAAGTGAAAGATTGGCCTACATACTCAGCCAATGACACCAGCGCTGAGATTGAACGAAGAATAACTCATGCCAATCGCTGTATCTTTGGGCTAAGAAAGCAACTGAGTTGCAAAGCCTTCTATCGAACAACTAAAGTGACCCTTTATAAGACCCTAATCATCCCAGTCCTTCTCTATGGTGCAGAGGCATGGACTCTATCAAAAGCGGATGGGGATACTCTTGACTGTTTCGAGAGGAAAATGTTTGAAGTAATTTTCTGCCCCGTCTGCATAGACGATGAATGGAGGAGAAGATACAACGATGAACTGTACAGGCTGTACACACCCGAGGGACGACGCAGTAGAGGAAGACTCCGTCTCAGGTGGCGCACGAAAGTTAAAGGGGACCTTAACCAACTTAGCGTGCGGAACTGGAGACAGCTGGTCAAAGATCGTGCTGTTTGAAGACGCTTGTTGGTTGAGGCCCAAGTCCCACCCTGGACTATAACGCCACCTTAAGTAAGGAAGCCTAACAGCTAGTAGCACGAAAAATTGGTGTGAGCTGGTACGAGCTAGAGATGAGCCCCAAATCCATCGGTTCTATGGCTTCAACGTTGACGACGACAACGGAGCACTGTTTTAGATGTGGCAAAATTGAGCCTCAATGTGAAAAGTGCAATCGCAACACTGAAGCGCCATCCAGCCCTTAATCTGGCGACCGTAGTTATACAGACAAGCCTCCATTACTGCGGAACAACCTCTGATTTTATACCCAACCAGATAGCCTGGAAAAACAATAAAGTTCTATAGCTACACACAACAAGAATAAAAAGCGTTCAAACAAAATCCACTAGGGTAAAAATCAGCGGCATGAACCCTCTCACAAGTAGATCTTGAAAATAAGGCTGACAACATCACATTTTAGGACTCTCAGGAGAGAAAGACGTACAAATCTTCGTCATAGCGGGTAAAATTTGATTGACGAACTACAATCTCCAGAGGAAACATACATCTTACATCGTTGGATGTTGCACTCTGGAAACGAGGGCACAAGATGAGCACCTAGAAGGCGATCATAGAAATGAGTTTGAAAGAGACAGACTTTGATGTCGAGCAACCACAGGTGATTATCGATAAAGAAAAGTGTCCAAAGTGCAGCAAACGAACACACTTTTTTTATTTCAATACTACTTGCGGGAAAGGCGACCCTTAGCTCTTCAAAAGCGCCCTGGATGCTTGGAGATAGGTGTTAGTTCTGGAAATATTTCGTAGAATGACTGCTTGTAATGCATAGACGCACGGAACAACTAGGAATACTAATCGTTCTTATCCTCAGTTTCAACAGGCTTACATACCATAGCCTACTTACTTACCTACTTGCTTTCATAGATGGCGCTACAGTCCAGGGTGGTCCTGGGCCTCAACCAATACGCCTCTCCAGTTGGCCTGATCTTTGGCTAACCGCCTCCAGTTGCGTTGTCTCTCTGTGTTGGAATCGAAGACTCTTAGAGCGGGAGCGTTGGTGTTTCTTCGCTCTACATGTCCTAGCCATACCAGAGCCTATAGAAGGGTTAAAACTTCCTTCAAATTACTTCTATAAGGATCTGCAAAAGAAATCAAGGTTGGCTGCATCAAGACGTTATAGATTCAAAAATGTTTTTGTCAACTGAGATTTTCAAGAGACGAAATCTCAGAACAGAAGAGACAGAAGGCATCATTCATTTTCGTACTTTTACAGTGATTCAGACCGAAGATCAAACCATACACTGCAGAAGAAAAATATGTGTTGCCATGTCAAAATGTCAATGATCCTAATTAAATTCCATTATTGACTTTCAGCGGAACATATACCACCGTTCTGTGTGTCATTGACACCTGGAATTCTTACAACTGCCGTCTTGTCTATGAAGGACTTAATTTTATAGTATAATAGTTCATTGCACGGCCGAACGAAGGTGAAACTCCCTTAAAGACGCAAAAGCGAAAAGCATATGTGTTCGCCTTAACGCCATCGTTTATACAAAAACGAAAAAAAAGAACCTTTTGTGTATGCTTGCACCCCCGAACAATACGTAAACCCAAAACATTAGTCGCACATTGTCCCCGTGAACAATGCAACGGAGTCTTAAGACCCATAACCAAACTATATAAGCCAAATTCGTTTAAATACGATCAGGGTGAAGAAGTCAATGGAATGCATACACCCCCTTCATTGAAGGAGAACACAGCACAAGATGCACAAACATAGCACGCGCCAAAATGCGGGAATTCCTCGGCTCAAAATATAAAAAAAAAAATACACACGGAAGCCTCATCAAAAAAAAAAAGGACGAACATGCAATGCAGGGGTGGTTTGAGCGAGTCTCATCCTTCCCCTACGATCTGGCGTTGATAAGGAACAGTGACGCGCCACTATAAAACAAATCTAAATATGGGACTAGAATATTTTCTTATGACGCAACCAACTGTCGAGCATTTTCACGCTCTCTGCGTTTTTTGAATTTTCTAAATTTGAATAAACTCCTTTTCCTTGTTAGACAAAAAACAAATTTTGGAGAAATGACAAAGAGATGCAGTAATTAGACCGCTGACAGATAACAGCGGCAGTATCCCGCGCAGCACATGTCCTCATTTGTCTTCAGAAAGTGTTAAAGGATTCTTCCCCATTTAGCCATCTGTCTAATCAATAGTTTTCTTTCAATTTCTTCGAGTCAATATTTAATTAATTTTCCTACATTCTATTGAGTGAGAAGGAGAGAATTATTGGCCAGATTGCAATAGATCGGGTACACCTCCCAACAATGATGGCACGAGCCGCCTGATTCTGATCCTGCCCGATACTCTCATCTCTCTGAAGTGAAAGAAATACTAATTGCAATCTATTGAATGCTGACCGCATTTCTCTAGTGGCTATCTCAATAAATATCTATGGTATGACCGGTGCGAGGATATAGGTGACACCCGCGCACCTGGACACACAGCGCACAGCACACACACATCAGGGTGAAAGGAAGTAGAATGAGGATCAGTTTCTTTGTGGGTTTCCGTTGTCACGCCTTCGGAATTGGCAGGCGATTTATTTAATTTTGTTTGCTTTCCTCAGATATTTGTCGCAATTTATTATTATTTTTTTTTTGTTAAGACGGCTGCGGCAGAGATGATCTAAGGTTCCTTGAAAAACACCTTGGGAACGATTCCATTACATATTTTGATATAGAAATTGAGATAGCTAAGTTAATCTGAAGGCAATTATAACTAAGTTATGTGATGTTACTTGAAGGACCAACCATTTGTTTGATTTAACGGAATAGCAGACTTAGGGTTCTTTTCAGTCCCCTAGAATGGTGCATTCTATAGCAGAGATATCAAGAGTCTGTCTTGGAGCTGCACTGGCAATGCGATGAAGAAAAGTGAATCAGTTTCGTCTTTCTCTGAAGAAAGTCTGACCATTGCAAAGGCGTTTTTAAAAGTTGATTTTTTTAAAATTCCGACGACCAGTACTTTTAGCTTCCAAGACGTATGTCCCAAATGACCACTCTGTACCGTTTGTCGTCAGGTCCTGAAGATTGGAGACTCTATGCATTCTTCTTGCTCGTTAATCCATTTCGCGCGGTCTTTACATAACAGTCAGTTGTAGACTCCAAGTTCGTTGAGGTCTCCCTAGACTTGTGCACGCCACCCACGGCATGGCCTTCCTCTACTTACGTTCCATTCCATTCGCTCTATATTTCCTATCCATTTTAGACGAATTATTCGCACTTTTATGACAAGATAGATATCGCTGAACAGCTTGGCGAGTTCCCTGTTAAATATTTTTTCCAAAGCCCCTCAACGCTAGCAGGACCGAAAATCGTTCGGAAAATTGTGTGTTTTAAAACGATCAAGCGATATATTCATCGCTAACGAATCGTCAATGCAGCTGCCTTTTAGCAAGACTGCTATGATGAGGTCTTATGTAGAGTCTTCTTACAGTTCCCTGACAAGGCCTTACTATTCAATTGCCCTTTTAAGCCAAAGAAACGCGATAGCCAGTGTAACTTTTCTTTTTGATGTCTGACGTGATGACATAGTTTATAGTAAAGCCCTGAGTCCCTAACTACCTTCATGTTAGAACTGTATATTATGACGTTCCATCCCTTTCGTCGATATGTCATGACTCCCAAGTTTCAAGTACCAAGAAGTAACACGGCAGCGAATAAATCCTTTTTTGACTTCAAAGGTAAGACTAATGGAGCAGTGACGCTATCGTCATTCTGAACAACCTGACAAGTTTGACAGATGTCGAAACTAGACATACAAATCGTCTGTATACCTAAATGCGGCTTTAAAATCTGTAAGCAAATATTGAATATCGATCTTCTTGGCTTTCCTCCACTTATCTGGCCTAAAACCGCACTCGTATGCGGGCAATAAGTTCATTTACCTTATTAGTTAAGGACTACATTAGGATCTGTCATCGATATCACCTTTGTAAGCAGTAGCCTGCTACCGCTACCGGTGACCATTACACGCATAGTGACCATAATGCAATTTTATTCAGCGCCAGCACCGGACCATCAAATCATACAAACCGAAGGACACTAAAGAAATTTAAATGAAATGTCAACAGACTACACGAAGGTCTGCTAATGTTCGTCGTAAGTGAGGCGATCATTGAAACCAGAACTGGATCCATAAAAATCGCAATGAAAACACGAACCGACTTTAAACTCGAGTCTCAAGGAAGGGGATTATTCCTGAGGCTTAAAAGCGTCAAAAACATGCCCTATTGTCGAAAGAAAAGAGGAATCTAAACGAACCATCCTCTCACCAATCCATTTGGTTACTAGATGCGTCTTGTTAGATTCTGGAACGGATCATTTAGAAAAGGCTCCACCTCCAGCCATAAATTGAAACGGCAGGAGGCCTCTCGGAACACCAGTACGTTTTTCGTAAGCCAAGATCTACCGTAGATCCAATCAATGTGGTGGTAACAACAGCTCAAGCAGCTCTAGACGGCAGGGGTTGATGCAGACTAAGCCGCAACCAGGAGGTGCAAACAAAGATAAAATTTGACTTCCACAGTCACCATCAAAGTAAGACACCCAAATTCGCAAGTAGCAAAAGAGTTCCCACTGTACTGTCCGGCACATCGTTTTTTTTTTCTGGCAACTTCCGCCCCCTCCCCACTATGGACCAAATAATTTGGTCTAAGTGTGTCCACTTTAGGTCAGCCACCTTACCTAACTTAACCTAACCTAAACTTTAATTAGGAACGTATTAGCAAATTGTTAGTTTTTTTTTTTTGTCGAGGTCAGTCTTTGATAGCATCACCTCTACGAATTGCCTTTAAGGCGTTCACTCATGTGTCGAAAGCTCAAAAGTCATCGTAGTAGATATCACTGATTCGGTTCATGGCATCGCACTTCATAGCAATCCAACCCTTTGGAAGGTGGTGATATCTGCTTCATAGCAATCTAGGACCTCTGCTAATTTTTCAGCAACACTCATGTTTCCCTTCTCAATAAGTTGAAAAATCGCTAACACTCGCCACCTTAAATAATTAATCAGCACCCCTACACAAGTCGAATGTCACAAGCCCACACCGGGCTTTCTTGACTTACGAATAGTGAACGCCTTGCTGGTGATATTTGAACAACATATGAGTATGTCCTGTCCACACAGCACTTCTCCCGCTTCACAAGAACAGTACTCATGGAACATTAAAGTATATGTACTTCCCCCTTAAAATATGTGCAGTATTTCTCCGATTCTTACAGTTGTCCCGGTTGTCAAATTGGCAACCAGACGTCGAATTTTCTTCTTTCTTCCATTTTTGGGATAAGAAACAATAAGAGATTTAGAAATCAGAGCACACGGACGACGATAGCGACAACTGGGGACTTCCTTTTTGGCATTGCACAATGCGAACAATGAGCACATGCAGTGCAAAATTGCACAGTTTGAGACATTTTTCTGCTGTGTGCCCATACGTCTTTCTGGAGAGCCAAGGCGCGCCATATATGAATGTCTAGTTCAATCACCCTGTTTCCAACCAACATTGCCGACTTTTTTTTTTTTTTTTTTTTGATTTTTGGCACATGGACAATAAACACCTTTTCCCCCGATGATTTATCGTGCAATGGAGAAAAACAAATAAAATGTGGAAAATCGATTTGACAGATCGTGGTTTTGTGAAAGAGAGAAAGAGATCCTGGCTCAAGAGGGGAGACTTGGACGGGGGAACCCCCAACTGATTTTCCAATATATACGAGTATAATGTGCGGTGAATATTGGAATGAGAATATACGGCCTGATTTGGAACTGCACTTTAAGAGTGCGAAGTGAGACTACCCGCTGGTGTAGTTACCTTGCAAGGATGTATTATCCTTGAAAACTGCAATCGAAAGTGGTGTTTGGAATTAATTGGGAATTTGATTGTCCTGTTTTGACTTTGATTGACTTGCTTATGTGTGATATTGAAATGCATTGTCTGGATGTTATTTCTGAATCAGTGCATTTTGGCGCGATCGGTTTAAAAGTATCTATACAATGTTGTTGCGCTGAAGTGGAAATATATATAGTTGACTCTTGCTGAAGGAAATAGGTGTATTCGGTTACGGTACAACAAAAGTTCATATACTTTATTAGTGCTTTGTTCTTTAAACACTGATTGTCAAGTATACTGTAGGTAGAAGTACACTCGTGAAGAACTCGCTTAAACAAAGTAACTGACGCGTCATAAAAATAAAGTCCTCACTTAGGCTCAGAGAAAAATGTAAAAACAACAAACCAAATGCCAAGACATGTCTATTATATCCTCTGTGTGTTCCTAAGGTACGAAGTGCTGTACCAGCAGATAGTAGAATATGGAACCAGAACGCTCTCAAATTCTTAAGTTCGAAATTCGATTCCTCGAATTGTCTCTGCGGAGACCTATACTCTCAGAAGGGTAATCTTGATGTTGCTATAGCCAGCGCCAGAGGTTAGCGAAAGCACGTCGTCCTCTTACAGCTGTGACAGGCGTTCCGTCTTACTTTAGTCCCCACTTCAGATAGTAGCGATGTAGTATGTGTTATTGAATCATCAGCATAGCAGCGCCTTGCTTCATCCTCTATGTTGAGTGGTTGATCTGATGTGTATATGTTGAAGAAGATCGGTCCAATTCTTGACCCATGGGGTACTCCTGCGTTGATCCGTTTCCTTGATGAATTTGCGCCATGTACCGGTACAAAAAATATTTGTTAGAAAATTCGTTCATCGTATTATGAATGTCCGGGGAAGTATTTGTTGTAGTCGTTTCCGTAGCCGTTGTCTGTGAGCGTTGATTGCCTATGTATATGCTGTGGCAGGTTGTCATATCTGTCTCTGGTGATGCAGGGTCTTTTCGGTCTCTCTATAGCTGCGTTCACTGCTGTTTCGAATTGGCTACTACTATATTCCGTCGGTTCTGAAATATGACGAAGATCCGTTCCTTTCGTTGATAATTTTACAATCTAGGGCTTCCAGTTCCGGTAGCGGATTTATGTTTTCAAATGCGAATATCTCGAAACGTTGAAAATTGTGTAGGGGTGGGTGATGTCATTTGAATAACAGAGACAACAGTCAGTCACAATGCCGCAGTGGCCGGAAAAGTATCGTGCGTTCGCTATCGAGGTGCTTTTTAAAGTGGCGATTCTTACGTGAGTAGATACGCGCCGACAATTTTGTTCACCTTTTAATATTCGGCGATTGAGCGATAGACCAAATGTAAATTTGATTCGGTCGTGGATGCAAAACACTTCTCAACCAGGGCCCAGCAGAACATCAAGGACCAACGAAAACATTCAGGCGGTGGAACGAAGTTTTGCGTGAAAACCCACGTCTGTCAGTGCGGAAGAGAGCATCAGCCGGTTTGGCACTTCCAAAAAGTATTGTTCACGAAATCCTAAAGAAAAAGACTTAAAATTTCATCCTTTTAAGATTCTATTGGTGCAAGAACTTAAAAAAATTACTTTAATGTCTTTAATTTACGCAAAAACTTCTGTGAAACAATGATGGAGAGATTTCGCACTGTTAATTGCATTTTTTGGAGCAACTAGGCACACTTCCAACTGAATGGTAAAGTAAATAAGCAAAAGAGTCGCTACTGGGCTCCACGAACACTTAATCCGCGAATGAAACACCAACGACCCCTATATTGCCCAAGAGTTACTGTTTGGTGGACGAAATCATCAGGTCCTATTTTTTGAAAATTCTACGGGATAAGTCATAAATAAAATGTGAACAGTGAAAATTATGGACGCATGATTACCGATTTTTTCTTACCAAATTTCCGAGCACATCCACCTTACCCGTCACACACGTGATTTTAGCAAGATGGAGCAACTCGGCATACTGCCAGAACCTCCATGAATTGGCTCCGTGAATATTTTCCCAATAAAGCTTATCAGCCGCTTTGGGGACGTCCCGGGGCCACCAAGGTCACAAAACTTAGCTTAACATTGTGTGCAACTAAATGGTCGGCATTTGGACGACTACTTTAAAAAAAATAAAACCCGCATTCTCTTTAGTTTTCAAACTGATAACACGTTTAACAACAGTTCCAACACAGCAGAAGAAACTCGAACAAATTCCTCGTGCGGCAGACATCGTTCGAGATGTTGTGCCCTGATCACAGGCGTCAAAATCGCAGTTTCCCGGCCTTCAGCCATGTCAAAGTACTTATGTTGAAAGCGGCAGTCTAGGCCGGCCCACCTCATCATTCTTTATAGTCGGCTAGTGAAACACGGTGACAGAGTTTCCTCTGATAATATTGCGCTTAATAGCGCTGGCGTTCTATTAACTGAGAGCCTAAAGGGGGTCGTGGTCATAAAGGTTCTAGAAATCCCTTGTGACGTCAGATCTTCTTTCAACATCCATTGGGTGTTGTAATGTGGTGGATGTCCACATCCGCACTTTCGCTGCTCTACGAAGTAGTATTGTTGTTGTAGTTATTGTGTTGTTGTTGTTGTTGTTGTTGTTGTTGTTGTTGTTGTTGTTGTTGTTGTTGTTGTTGTTGTTGTTGTTGTTGTTGTTGTTGTTGTTGTTGTTGTTGTTGTTGTTGTTGTATATCCAAGATACTGAAGCCATGCTCAACGAAAACAATTTGGTTGGTTCTTTGGGGACAGCCAGAGGACTTGGCGGTGTATATTGAGGTCTGAGAATTGTGTGGTAACAATAATTTACCTATAATTTATAATTTTTACTACCCTTGGGACATTGTAGTATTTTTGCCTCAACTTTTGGTCATATGAGAACTTGACAGGCTTTATGGGGGCATTGCAATCATTTCTGGCTCGTTTAAACTTTTTTCGATTTTCCTCCAGATGGGTTGGCTTTGTAAGACCGAAAACTCAACTCCCTTAATCTAATAGGGATTAAAATTTTAAATTTTTGTATTATGGTCACCAGCATCAATGTTCAAGCCCATGATGTGTTTTATTGACACTTTTTCATGTGGCTTTAGAATGTGGCAACGGTAGCCTTGCTTGCTATTAGGTATAGGTACATAAGGTCGGATATCGAGGTAGGTAAATTACAACCGGTATTATTGTCAATAACCCTATAATTTGTTGTCTGTGTGCGGTACCTCTCCATAGGCACTTTCCTTTTCGAAGAATAACACCTTACAACACTTCGTCAACTGGTAAAACTAAATATAAATGCAACTATACCCCTTACCAATAAATCACCGCAAATCTTCAAAGAGATCCGTTCAATTGCATCAATAAATTTGCATAACAAAACCTGCCACCATATATTTCACTTCACAAATGCAATTCCAACCGACATTTAGAGTGATCCGCCCATCATACCATTGTCTGTGTTTCCCTGACAATATATCCTTCCCAATTGCTGGGCAATAAATCTCCAAACACCTCGAATAAATCGGTGCGAAAATCCCAAACCTTTCGATAAATCAAATATTGAATAATCACACCAAGGCGGGACAAAAGAAAACTCAATTTCCAATCCCAACACGCAATAGAGAGAAACCCTTTTGATCTGATGCAGGAGAATCGCAGCACGTTGAGGTCATTCGTTAATTTCATTTTTCACACATAGGCCAACCATTCCACCACCGCACGCGGACTTTCTCCTAGGATCCTTTGAACCCTGTACAATTTACATCGCGCAAGTATAATAAAAATTTAAAACCTAAGCGCAACGAATTCTCACGGGATCTCATAAATTCTCGGCCCAGTATCCTTTGCGCGCAGTTTTTATTACTACACGCAAACTAATTTATAATGCACATGCGCGATGGTCATTAAACTGTAAATCGTTTTTCACACTATATTTTCAGCGCGTAAACTTGTTCTATAGTCCTATGCCGCTAGTGTATAAGGACGAACGGTCAGTTCTTAAGAAACCCAACCACCACAATGACTTTATAACTTTTTTATTTAATCAACCGGCGGTTTTTTTCGCCGGTTACCCTATCCTGATCCTTGATTTGGAAAATCCACTTTCGCCGAAGCACAAAATGAGCGATGACCCACAGGATCTGCATTACATTGTAAATCATTTATCTTTATTGCATCGCCAGCAAGTAGAGCGGAATAAGTCCTCGCAGTGAAAAGGATTCCCTTTTGCCATGTAAATTACTATATCCCAAGGGACGCTGATCGCTGACCACTGGTCAATGTTGATTTTCTATTAGAATGCAATTTTTCGGAAAAAGACAAGAGGTCAGCTCTCAAGGAGCGCAAACATACCCGCACCGTGACCTTATTGAAAATATCTCCCGTTATACCTGTGGATTATAAATGATCGCGCACTAAACAAACATATCCTTTTCTTTCTGCCAGCCAGCGCAGCGGATGGATCCTTTGTTCTTGACTTATGCACGGTCAAGTTATTTGAAGATGTGTGGTCATTATTTTAATTTTTATTATCGTTACCCCAAGGATATACCTACACAATACTTTTTTGAAACATTTTATTAGTGTTATTATTGCTGGCAGTAACCGTTATCAAGTGTTGTTTGCATAGGATTGTCTTACCGAAGATTACATCAGCGATTGTATATATGGATATAAAAAATCCTTTTTTATGGTTCCTTGGGTCTACTAAATGCGGTTATTGTGTCAATTTCATTGGGTTCGGGTTAAGGCTTTTGTTTACTTTTGGGAAATTTCACAAATTTAATTAGAGGCTTTGAGGTGGCGACCTGATTTGAGGCCAAGATAAACCGAATTTATTTCATCGGTTATGGGTATATTTAAATTTGCTGAAGAACTTGTTTTCTCGAAAGTCGCCAGAAATCAAGGTGGTCATGGAATTATGTCATCTACGGCATAAGAGTGGCGAATCTCAATTGCTTCGTGAATAAGATGGTTCAATTGTTTGTCCACAATAAAATAAAAATCGAGTAAAATATTGAATTATATGACGATTTTTTTTAACCTTTGAAGTAGTGAAGGACTTTGTCAACCTATAGGTTGTTTAATTACCTCGCAAAATGGCATTGGTGAAGAGAGATTAAGCGAAGAATCAGTCTTGCCAAAGCTGTTTGTTTGCAGCACTCGCTCTCTCATAGAACTAAAGGAGATATTTACAAGATCCCGAATGGACCCTGTAGAAAGCGGACTTGTGGGACGCTTTGAGGGAAAGATTCATCGAGCGACGTTCGGTCCAGTTTGTATCGATCTAGTGTGGGGAGAACATTCAATAACGAACTTAAATGGTTAAAATTCTGGGTACTGCTAAGGCGACCATGGGGCCAATTTTGATTAAGGCAAAATTAAGGCTGTTTTCATCCACTTCAAAAAAGCCTTTAAAACCATTTGCTATACAAAAATATTAAGAAACAGATGGAAAAAGTTAAGATGCTCGGTAGTACTACATAAACTGGTTTAAAAGCTACCTAAAAGAGCGAACATTAATTTAATGGCAACTAATAATAGAAAAATTCATTTTAAACAATCTCCTGCAGATAAGCCCTATGGCTTCGCAGGAATCAAAGATTTTATTGTATTGTATTAGCTACATAAATAAATAAAAATTAAATTAAATTAAAATTTTAGACGTACACTCAGAGAAAAATCGCAAGCTAAAATCTAGTATGATCAGACTTGTTTTTAGATTTTTTTTTTATTCTTACAAGAATTGCTCAATCCAATCCAGGTCATTGAGGATGACAGATCCATCGCCTTGAGCAGGGCGGAAAATAGTCCCACGGTAGAGGAAGACACTTTTGCGATCAAATCCATCCAGAAATGCTCAAGGCTTTAGGTGAAGAGGGAGTTAAATGGCTCTCTCGTGTCATTAAAGTGGCCTGGAAATGCGGCGAAACTCCCAGTGATTTGCGTGATTGTGCCCCTTTTCAAGAAAGGGGATAAAAGGGATTGCTCCAATTACAGGGGTATATCAGTTTTAAGACTCCCCGGAAAAGTCTTTGCCAAGGTGCTGAAAACGGCTACATGAAATTTGGCCCCAATGAAAATGGCCCCAAACTGAAAATGATAAATCACCCCAAAATTGGGGCTATTTTTCATAATGAAATATGTAATACCCCAATTTTAAATATGAAATAAGGCCCAAAAAAAAAAAATGAAATAATGCTCCAAATCTGACAGTAAACCCAAGCATAGGGGTTGCAGGGGGCAGCGTGTCCCCCTATACGTTTTCGTTTTTCGTTTGGGGTCTTATTTCATTTCTTCTTTTGGAGTCTTATTTCATAATGAAATTTTACCCCAAAATGAAAAAAGGCCCCAAAATATGAATTTTACGCAATTTTCTGTTGTTGTTGCCTTTCATGTAAATTTTTGGGGTGATTTTTCATTTTCAGTTTGGGGCCATTTTCCATTGGGGCCAAATTTCATGTAGCCGCTTAAAACGCGTTGCAGAGCTGTGGTCGAGTCACGATTAGGAGATGAGCAGTGCGGTTTTCGTCCCGGCAGAAACACAACCGACCAGTTATTCACTCTCAGAATGGTACTTGAGAAGGCTTGGGAGTATGCTACACCTGTTTACGCATGCTTCGTAGATTTGGAGAAAGCATACGACTGAGTCCCTCGAGGTAAACTCTTGTCTCCTCTCCTTTTCATTACTTATATGGACTGGATGTTACAGCGCAGTCTTGGCGAAGAACGTTTCGAATTGGGAGATCTGAGGATAAGTCATTATTGCTCTTCGCTGATGACTTGGTCATCCTTGGGTCCTCTCAGACTGAACTTCAGCGCGCACTCGATCGGTTTGTAGCCGTTTGTGTTGAAGCTGAGATGAATGTTAACGTGAACAAATCTGAAGTGATGGTCTTCTCCAGAACGCGTGTTCAATTCACTCTGCATGTTAGTGGAGTCCCATTGAAACAGGTGGAGAAGTTTAAGTATCTCGGGATCTTATTTACCAGTGATGGAAGAAGCAATGCCGAGTTTTCCTGTAGGATTGATCAGGCTGGGTCAATTTTGAGACAGCTTGGTAATTCTGTTATTAGGACTTAACTTGGTGTTAAAGCTAAGTTGTCAGTCTTTAATTCGGTGTTTTGCTCCAACTCTTACCTATGGTCATGAGGTTTGGGTAATGAGCGAAAGAATAAGATCGCGGATACAAGCTGCCGAAATGAGATTTCTCCGTTGTATTGCTGGTGTGACCCGTAGAGATTGCATTAGAAACACCAGAATACGTGAGAACCTCAATGTCGAGCAGCTGCTTCTCCGGACGGAGCTTCGGTGGTTTGGTCATGTTCGAATGAAGCACAATCGTGAAGACCAATTTTCGACAACTGTATCAAGAAACTGGGGAAATATCAGCAATAACCACTGCGAATGTTGACTTCTCCAAAGTCTCTGGTTTATCAGTGACTTCACATACCTCCAAAAAAAGTAGGTAATCTAAAGGTGTGAGATTACAGGATCGTGGAGGCCAGTTGACAGGTCTGTTACGCGACATTATGAGCTCAGCAAATGTTTTCCGCAGTAAATTGATGGTATCGCGCGCCGCCGCGCCGTGTGGCATGTTGCGCCATCTTGTTGAAACCAAAGCTTTGTCACGCCAATGCCATTCAACTGAGGAACGAAGAAGTCAGAAGTCATGTTTCTATAGGGCTCTCCATGGACGGTAACATTCTGGCTGGCATTGTCCTTAAAGGAATATGGGCCGATGATTCCACCGGTCCATAAAACACACCAAACAATGAGTTTTATTGGATCTAAAAAAGGCTTCTGGGTTTTGTCCACTCCAAATTCGTCAATTTTACTTGTTACATCTAACCAAAAATGGGTCTCATTGGAGCTGAATCATGTTTTCGGTTCATTTACCGAACCTACGAGTCTATAATGGTCACGCGGTTTCAACTCTTATACGAGCTGGATCTTATAAGATTTTAAGCCAAGATCTTTCCGTAAAATCTTTGACAAAGTGGATGGCCATAGCTCTAATTCCTATATCGACTCATTCGGATTCTGCTCAACACCACGATCCACAACGGCAATAACGTCTTCTGTTCGCATTGTTTGTCGTCTTTGGGGATGCGTTTTATCCACTTAGAGTGTGCTGCGAAAATGATTCATCGAGTTCAGAATAAATTGCTCAGATGGACGATTATGTCGACCGTAAAATGGACGTAGTTTGGCGAATCGAATGTTTTTCAAAATAAGTTTGCACAATTTATACGCGTTGTTCTGGCGTTAATCTATTCATCGTAAAATGGCTAAACGTACTAATCACAAATCAACTTTCAACTGTCAAATTGACAATCTGTAGAAAAAGTGTTGCCAGTTTAAAAGCCAAGCCTCTAAGGAAAACCCTTTACAGTCTAGAATTGGACATTTTTAAATACCTTTTCTAACATGCACATAAAAAAAAACCTATAAGAGGCATTTTCCTATTTCCAACTAAGTACCCTTAATTACTTTTATTCGACCTCTAAGACATCCCAGATTTTTTATCTACTACCAAAGAATCATTGCCAATCCCAACTAGGTACTTGTCACTTAGAAGTCAATATAGTTAAGTACGGAACTGCTTAAATTCTAACCAAAAATTGCCGAAACTAGCAATCAAAAAGAGTGAAAAATACAAAATGAATTACAAACTTCACAGGCAGACACGCTGACAGTTAGAAAACCCACTTTAAAAATTCACATGATTCAACCTTTAACCCATGACAAAGTATATGCGATCCACAACAGCTCAATACGAGAAAAGGGGGATAAAAGTTATGCAAACATCACAAACCATCCCTAATGACAGTATTTTTTCAATTTCCTTTAATTTATATACATTTGCCAAATGCACGCATCATCAAATCGATATCCTGATTCCTTCCCAAAGGCAAATGGAACAATAAAAAAAATGCAAATACACCAAACAACACCACTCCAGATCGTGAAGAGAAAGCGCACCATCTTCATCACCCAATTGCACAATGCACGCATCAAATCAATAAAATTATTTATGCAAGGTTGCATTGTAATGCTAATGTCCTTTCTGCCATCATCGCCTTTCATCTGTGAGATCTTCTTGATGATGCACATTGTAATGTGATTGTGAGTATACAACATCGCCAGGTGCCACCACTGGTACGTGCTCAATTTCCAATGGGAATGAAAAAAAAATTGATTTTCACCCAAGGATTCAATCAATCGATCGATGCGATGCAATTTTGCAATCTTCTTCGCGTAAATAAAAAAAAAATATTACTAATCCTGTTGCACATGGTATACGGTGTGGCATTGGCGCCAAATTACCCTTCGTGCAGGCTACAGCTACATCTAGGGCCCTTCCACTTCCATTTCTCCCTTTTTGCTTCTTTCCCGATCATTGCTTCGTCTTCTCATTTTTCATTTCTTAATCTCTGTTCTTTGAGCGGAACAGACGATAGCAAAAAAAATAAGTAAAAACCATCCTTTCGTGATTTCCTTGCTGCGTTACGTGCTTGGTCAGTCGATTCTTCTTCTTTTTCGACTAATATCCGTGATCTTGCAGGGGTTCCTTTGGTGAATTAATTCCGCACATAGAACCATTGCATTATGCGTCTGCTGTGTGTGTGCATAAAAGTTTCACTTTGCCCCATGTGTACTTTGTTTGACACATTTCGACAGAGAAGATAGGGACTCTGGACTCTCTCTATCATCATCGCACTTGGACACTCTATTGTTGTCCATATAGAATGTCCAAGATTTATGCAAAAGATATACACACAACCCTCCATTCTTATTCGGAGATGGGATCTATCCCTCGTCTGGCTTTGATGTAACCCCTCAAAACTTGGATGGGTTACACATCACAACTTCTCGAAGCGGTGTCTTTGTTTTCCGGAGACAAGGAAAATTCGTGATGGATGCCAAGTCAGAGGATAAGTTTTCAAAATTCAATTTTTCTCACATGCGTGACGGTGCGCTCAGTGTTGAAGTTGGATTGCAATTTATTTCCTCTTAAATCCTTGCGCAACAATGCAAAGGTGTTTTGTACCTAATGATTCTCAGGAGATAGATAAATGTCATGTTGCCTAGGAGGGGTGGATCTATGGATGGGACGTTACATTCACTTTCGCTCCTCGTTGTTGATCGGGAATATTCATGCAATTTACGAGTCTTCCGGGTATAGATTTGAATTTTTCCGAATGCAGATGCGGGACGGTATATGAACTTTTGGGAAACGGTTCCCATGAGATGTGTTTGCGAAAAAAAATAAACCAAATTGCGTTTTGAATTTATGGAAATTCGCTGCCTGGATCTTTCAGGTAAGTGATCACTGATCAGTGATCAGTATTCTGTGTAGCGATAAGTTAATAGACGGTTTTTTGGTGTAAACTGTGGGAACACAACTCATTAGTTTTGCATTGCAGATTAGTTTTCTAGATAAAATCACAAACATGTAACTTTCTAAGGGCACCTATGGGACGAATTTATGCATCATAGAAGAGAAGGGCTTCTCCTATACTGTGATGGGAAAATTGAGTATAAACTGGCTCTCTAGGGACATTGACTAGAGAGACCTTCAATAACTGCCACAGTGGCGATTATTAGCAATCTTGCGATTATTAGTAGTCTTGCCAAAGAACAATCGATCCCATCAGGGGCGACTACATGAAATTTGGCCCCAAACTAAAAATCACCCAAAAAATGGGGCTGTTTTCATAATGAAATAATACCCCAATTTCAAATATGAAATAAGGCCCCACTGCGATGAAATAAGGCCCCAAATCTGACAGTAAACCCAAGCAGGGGGGTTGCAGGAGAGCAGCATGTTTTAAGGAGTTCATGTGGAACCTTTGAAAATGCCGACTTGTGGGTATACATTTACAAGTTTAAAACCTATACCTAATGAAAATCCAAACCTAAGACCTCATTTTTGAAAATTGCTCGTTGATTTGCCGACTCTTGAAAAGGGGAGTTAATTAAAAAAGCGCCAGATCTAGCGCCGAAAGCGTTAAACTGACAGCACTACCGTGAGGTCTTTTCCGACGAAAAAAAATTAATTTGGAAGGCCCCGATGGCTATAGCTACTATTTCCATAACCTCCGCAAAGAAACTCATCATTTGGACCGGCTGAATAGCAGAGTTGAAGGTGTGATGGTGTGGGGGCCGTTTCGTATTATGGCACCCGAAAATTACAATTTTTGTTAACCACAATGAATGCGTTGTCTTACTGATATGGTGATTTTTAGCAAACTACGGAAAGATTTTACTTGCTTGAATACATTTTTGCATAACATTTTCATTATCAATGTTGAAAACAATTTGAAACGGGATTCGAAGTCGTTTTGGTCTTTTATAAATCAAAAAAGGCGATCAAAATCTTTGCCTAAAGAAATGTATTATAAAAGCAATGTGTCCAATGACGCTAAGGATTCTGTCGAACTAGGATATAGAATCTAGAACTAGCACAATTCTTTAAATCGGTTTTTTCTGAATCTTTTATACCTAGTTTGCCGGAATCATATACAATTCCTAAAATTGATTTTGGCCAACTGGTACTAGAGATTCAGGATATTGAGTCTGCTGTCTGTAGCCTAAAACCAAATCCTAAGCCTGGCGCTGATGGCATTCCTGCAATAATCTTAAAAAATTATTGCAGCTATATCAGCAAACCTTTACTTATGATATTTAATCTGTCACTAGCATCGGGTTTATTCCTGGATGAGTGGAAGGTCTCTTTTTTAGTGCCGATCTTTAAATCTGGCTCCAAAAACGACGTAGAAAACTACAGAGGTATTTGCAAACTCTCTGCTATACCAAAGCTTTTTGAATGTGTAGTTAAAAACAAAATAAATTTTCATATTAAGGGCAGCATATCAGAGTTTCAACATGGTTTTGTTTCGGGTCGTTCAACAACATCTAATCTGGTCCACTTCACATCTTTTGTTATAAATACTGTTGAAGGCGGATGTCAAGTTGACGCTGTATATACGGATTTTAGTAAAGCCTTTGACTCTGTAAACCACGTACTACTGATAAGAAAGCTAAAGCAATTTGGATTTCATTCTGCTATGCTGAAGTGGTTTTCATCATTTTTGATTGGAAGGTTTCAGAAAGTCTGCCTTGATAACAATTACTCAAGATTAATATCTTGCACTTCTGGAGTTCCACAAGGTAGTCATCTTGGCCCGCTCCTTTTTATAATATTTATTGATGACATTGTTCAACAGCTGCAATTTTGCCGCTGTTTAATGTATGCTGACGACCTCAAAATATTTTTAAAAATTAATTGCTTAAATGACTGCTTAAAGGTCCAGACTGATCTTAACAATTTATCAAGTTGGTGCGTCACTAATTGCTTAAAGTTAAACGTTCGAAAATGCTTTGCTATCTCGATCATAAGATCCCAAACGCAATATTCGCATACTTATTGTATTGATCGCATGCCATTAATAAGAGTTGACAAAATTAAAGATCTTGGTGTATTCCTTGATACGAAACTAACCTTTGTTACTCATATCGAGTATATAGTCGCTAAGGCTAATTCTCTTGTCGGATTCATAAAAAGAAACGCGAAAGATTTCTCTGATCCTCACACATTTATATCGATTTTCAATGCCCTAGTCAGATCAATACTTGAATACGCCGATGTTGTTTGGAATCCAAACTATTTATCGCATTCGGACCGTATTGAAAGAGTGCAGAGGCGGTTTACAAAATACGTCTTCTTTAAAATGCGTTGGGATTTTCAGCCCTCTTATACAGCCAGATGTCAACTGTTAGGTTTAATGACACTCAAAAGCAAGAAGGAATGCACATGACATAATGTTTGCGAGAGACGTACTGTGTTCACATATCGATAGTTGTACACTTTTGTCCATGTTTCCAATTAATGCTCCGGGAAGGGTTTTAAGGGATCATCACTTCTTTTACCAACTGGGGCATAGAACAAATTATGGTCGGAATGAGCCAATTACTAGATGCCTTAATTCATTCAATGTTGTAAGTAGACATATGGATTTTCATATTTCGAGAGAACGCTTTAGAAGCATTTTATTTAGATTGCTTTCAAACTAATTGTCAAAAGTATTATTTATTAGCTAAAAATTATAATTTTTTTCCCATTAAACTAGATGTATTATTATATATAAATTCGTAATCTGTAAGCTAAGCTTGTTGATGAAACAAATAAATAAATAAATAAATAAATAAGTATCTAATCTAGTCCAAGCCCCCCCAAGAAAGGGGGCTCAAAACACAATTGAACAATTTTTTTAAATCTAAAACACTCCAATTACCTTAAATATAAGTATGTTTGTGTTAAAAAGAAGCAGAATTCTCTAAAATGTTTTTTTTTCGTTTAAGTGTGCTATTCAAGTGGCGCAAAATGAGGGCCCCACATTTTGCCAGTTCATAGTTAATAATTTTCTGTTAACACTTAAAGTTTAGTTCTAAATCTTCCTTCTGGTCAAATCACAACAAATAAATGAACTTTAATTTAAAAAAAAAATTAAGTCTCTAGCATGCTTGGTTTGGGAGCAGTGGGCGATAGAAAACCGACCTTAGGGGTGTGCTATTCAAGTGGCGCGGAGTGTACTTTGTCACAGGGGTCGCACTTGAGCTAGATTAGTGGGGCCGTTAGCGGTGCGTCCATGAGTGGCGGCTTATGGTCGGAGAAGTTATTGTTACTTATCTAATTCGGTAAGGTATTGAATCATCTGCGTAAGAAAACGATGTCGATCAGTTTTTACAACACGCAAAAAGTTGACCTAAAACTTATTGGACGATATAACTCCACATATAGAACCTAACTTCTAACAACCTTTCGTTGGTTTGCATTTAATTTTTGTCCAACTTTGACTTACTACCAATATTTCAACGTTGTAGCTTTGTGCGCACAATTGTTGATGCACTAACCATTCGCAACCACCATCCTACGAGCATGAGAGCTATTTGGAAGAAACTAAAAACCGTGTCCTGCATAATGAAATTCAATTTATTAATTTGGCTGCAAAAGCTATACATCAGTCACTGCACTTCTCACAAGACTTATGGGCTAAACAATGGTATCTCATTTCGAAGACTCCATATATATCCACTTACTTTTAATAACTTGTCTTTAAAATTTTGCGCGGGCTTTGCACCCTTCGTTGAGGGGTGCAAAATGCACGTTAATATCGCACATATACACTCACTTATACTCACAGAGGTATACATAAATCCAGTTTATAGTTTCTCAATGTCCTTTGTGACCCTTATTTTTTTGATTTCTCCTTTATTCATCGTGTCCATTCACCGGCGATTAAACATTAAAATGCAAAAAAAAAAAAAAAACAACAACAACGAAACAGCGAAGGCAACAGAAAAGCACAGCACAATGGAATACAATTTCTAGAATATGTGCAGCACAATCTCGTTATTATGCAGATCGGTACAACAACTACTGTTTTTAACCCCCCGTCAAAAAGCCTCCTCCTGTCAAAATTTACCATATCTTCGAATACACTATACACATGCGCGAAGATGTACAGTACAGATTTTGGCGCGCGAATTAAAACACTTGTTTCTTACTTTTAAAATTAAACAATATTTATTTGGAACTATGTCCTTTATTATTGAAATACTTTTTACTAATTCTAAAAGGAGCTTAAGGCTACTATGTAGTTACAATAAGACTATCGATAAATTCATCATACAGTCGTATTTATATATTTTTCTTATCTATCTACAAGGAGACCCAAGCGTACAATCGTCTTGCTTGATAATGAAGAAGAGATAATATTCCAACATTGTATACAAACGATATTATCTCTTGTACATATGTTATCATTGTAGCGTTGTGTGCAAGACTGTACTAGAGGCTAAAGATATCATTGAATACAAATAATGTTATCTTTTTTTCTCAATATGTTTTGCTATGGATACTTAACTCCCCCCCTTGTTAAACGAAATCGTCCCGATTTTTCGACGCTATTTTTAACATTTCTCTTTCATAAGTTTTGTTATATGCGTCAATCTTTTTTTGTTTTTGACGATCTGTTATACATTGTATAGTTTTTATCATTACGTACGTAAATGCTAGAATAACAATCAGTGTTACAATTGTGTATATAGTTGATAATATCGGTTTTTCTTCAAAAGGAATAATTAGTTTTTTTAAAGTATCTATGTTATCGAATTTGTACATTGTATCTTCTTTAATTATTTGGTCGATGTAAGACTCTGAATTATGATTTCTTAATATAACTTCTTTAATTTGCTTATGCATGTTTTTGTATATTTTATCGTCTAGATTTATAGTATTTTCATAAGTAACTAAGTTTATACCATTAATTGTTTGATTATTTAACTTATGCTTACCGCTTAATAACATAACACCGGATTCAATTTCTAAGTCGTAATCGTATTCTTGTTTAATGTTGCATTTTGAAGTTATATTCTTTAAAAGTGGAATAAGACAATTTTCTTCTTCAAAGTTAATTTCACAAATGTTTTTACTTAGATGATTTTGACAATTTCTTGTTCTTAAATAAGTTTGGTTACATAAGGCAATTGTTTTATCTGTAATGATTTTTCCATGTTTTGAATTTAAAGGTGTTACTTTATACAATTTACATGATTTAATTAGAACTGGATATTTATATATTGTGATGAAGAATTCATCAGTTCTAGCTAAAAATATTTTAGAGTACTCAAGTATATTTATTATGGGTACTTGAATTATTTCATGTTGAATAATATTTTTAATGTCATCTAAGTCTAGGCTTTCTGATAAATATTCATTATTTTTTGCTGCATTAATTGTTCTGGTCAATAATAATAATTGTTCGTACACTTGTTCTATTACTAAATGTTCTTTAAGGCTCTGACCTTCGAATTGTTGCAAAATTTGTTCAAATCTAGAATTTATAGTTTTTTGTTTATTATTGTTTTCTATGAGATTATTTATACTCGTTTCTATGTTAACTAAGTCATAATGGTCAGGATTACCAAACACATATTTGAAAGCTGTTCCTAAAAAGTTAATTGATCTAGTATGCCTAGTATGTTCTTGTAATTGGTCTGCTAAATTCTTAATTTTACTTAACCAAATTTTTTCTTCCTGTGTAGGTTGATATTTACTAGTTACGATATTTACGTAAGGTTGAAATATCGAAGTCAGGTTGGTGGCATGTAACAAATAAGTTTGTTCTTTGAATAAATACACGTCATCTGTTTGCGTAAGTATAAACTTCTTGTTTAGTAACTCAGTTATTTGAACGTTTCCTTGCCCTTCTTGACTCTGTACAATTCCTAGTAATGTTAGGAATATTAATATTTTCGTCATCTGAAAAATGATAATTCTTTATGTTATCCTTGTGAATTTTTATTCCTTCTTTAGAGATTACCGTGTCTCCTTTATCTTCTTCTACTATTCTTGTTATGTATCTAGCGTTAGATTTCTTTCTAAGACCTGTGATTCTTACCATTATCTTATCTCCTTTTTTATACTCTCTGTGTCGAGTTCCTTTATTTAGACGTTCGATCACTTTTTTGGATGCTGAGTTTAGTTTATTTATTATAATTTCACTATTTCTATATTTATTTTGATTAAAGAAAATGTCTCTAGGTTTCAAACCGGTAACTGAGTGTATAGAATTATTTAATTCACGCACTGTTCTAAATATTTCTTCGATAAGTCTTGTTTTATTCTGAATTGTGAATATTCTAGACAGTTCAGTTATTGTACCGTTTACACGTTCTACCTGACCGTTAGCTGTCGATCTGTATACTGGAGTTTCTACTTTAGTTATGTTGTATTTCAAACACATTTGGTTCACCATTTCTGTTTTGAATCCCTTCTCGTTATCTGTCATGAGTCGTTCACATTTTGGGAAATAATTAGATAAGACCTCTTCCATAACGTCGTACAGTCTGTTTCGAGTTTCGATTTCCCGAAGGATTGTATATTTAGAATACTTATCTACTGTTACAAGGAAAGTATACTTGTCGTTGAAGTATATGTCCATATGAATGTGTGTTCCCACATGTGTTGGTATTTCTGAATTATTCAGAGGTTCTCTGATAGGTTTTCTTTCATATTTTCCAAATAGACATGCTATGCATTTTTTGTTGAAACTCTTTGCTTGTTTATTTAGATCGGGCCAGTAATATTTCTCTGAGATTTCTTGTATATTGTTACGTAACCCTCGGTGTGCTCTTTCATGAGTTACCCTTACAAGTTTTAGTTGTTCCTCCAAATTTGTCACGTCTTGAAGTTTTCTTGGTGTGAATATAAATCTTACTAGTGGGAATTCTTTTTTTATGTTTTCACCATATTTGTATATGTTTTCAAATTTCGTATGCAAAGCTACAATCTTTTGGGGTTGTATAACTTCTTTCATCTGCCTTAGTAAAGAGTCTTTGTCCTTAAACTTTATTATGAGTCTTATTTTGTTACCAAAATAGATTTGTGTTTCGATATTATTTGTTATATCTTCAATAAGTTCGAACTGTGCAGTGTATGCATTAAAAGGCTGATTCACAGTTTTTATTATATCATTAGAAGAACTTTCAGCTGAATGTGCTGTTTCTATGGTAGAAGTATTTATGCGTTGACGTGATAATGCGTCAGCTACAAGATTTAGGTTTCCTGGTTTATAAACTAATTTTGCTCCAAAGTCTTCAATGATTCCCTTCCAACGTTTCAGCTTTGTGTTGGGATTTTTTTCTGATACAGAATATATAAGGCTCTGGTGATCGGTATATATGGTTAAGTCTGCTATACCATATATGTAGTTTCTGAGTTTTTGTAAGGACCATATGATCGCTAATAGCTCTTTCTCGTTTGTGCTATAGTTCTCTTCTGTCTTACTCAGTGTTCTTGACAAGAAGTGTATAGGTTGCTTATTCTGACTTAGTACGGCTCCAATAGCTATGTTGGATGCATCAGTAGTAAGCTCGAATGGTTTACTATAATCCGGTTGAAAAAGTTCGACTTGTTCTTTCAAATAATTTTTTAAAATTCTAATCGCTTCTAATGCTGAATCATTCAGATTTAACTTAATATTTTTACTTTGTTTTTTGTTTACTTTACCGTTATCTCCTCGTAAATATAATGTCAGGGGCTTGGCTATGCTTGCGTATCCCTTTATAAACTTACGATAGTAACCTGTAAGACCTAAAAATCCTCTCAAATCCTTTACCGTTTGTGGGACTGGAAAATTTTCTATAGCTGCTATTTTCTCAGGGTTCGTAGTGATTCTACCATGTCTGATTATGTGACCTAAGTATTCTACTTCTTCTTGAAAAAACTTACTTTTCTCATCAGATATTTTTAATGTGGCTTTATTGAGTACGTCGAATACTTGACTTATGTGCTGTATATGTTCTTCCTCAGATGAAGAATATATCAATACGTCATCAATGTAAACGTGTACGAATTTACCTACAAAGTCTCTCAAAATGTCGTCCACGCATCTCTGAAATATGCTTGGTGCATTTTTGAGCCCGAAAGGCATTCGTTTAAATTGATATTTTGCGCCATTTATAGCAAAAGCTGTTTTTTCTTTATCATCTGTTTTGATTTTAATTTGGTGGAAACCTGACTCCAAATCTAACGTTGTAAAGTACTTGGCTTTACCTAAATTTTGAATTGTCATGTTGACATCCGGAATGGGGTATCTGTCTGTTACAGTGTGAGCGTTAAGTTTTTGGAAATCAACAACCATGCGCCGTTTTGGTTTTCCTTTTTCGTCCAAACCTTTTTTAGGTACTGTCCATATGGGACTGTTATAAGGACTATGGCTTTTTTCTATTATATCGTCATGTAAGAGTTTCTGTATTTCTTTGTTTACGAATTCGTTATCTGCTATGGGATATGGATATTGTTTAACATAAACCGGATTATCATTGGTCGTCCTAATGCTTGCTTCTATAGTATCTGTAAAGGGTAACGGTCCTATGCTGTTATTAATCTTCATCAGTCTATCTATGTCTGCTTTATAAATATTATTTTCCCCAATTATGTAATTAATTTTCTGAATAGATTCGACACTGCTTATGGTAGTTAGAGTCATATTACTGAAATTTATTTCCGCGTTTAGAACTTTAAGTCCTTCATATCCTAATATCATATCAAAAGACTGAATATCCTCTAATTCAAAAAATGTTATATTTTTCTTTAATATCCTAACTATTTTCTTTGTATCTACCATAGAATAACCATGCATTGTTTTTATTTTTATAGGTTTAATTTTAATTTTTTCGCTAGAATCGCATTTTCTATTAATGTAATTATGGGTTGCACCAGTATCAATAAGAATTTTGTAAATTTTCTTATGAATAGTACTAGTTAAATTTAAGCAGGGCAACCCGTCTACTAGTTTAAATGATCTATTCTTATGTTATTATTTACCATACATTCCGTTTCATCTGCTTCTGCATATGTACTGCTGACATCGTCTCTGCGTTGTTGTCGGGAGTTATTTACTCTCTGCTGCTTGAAGTTCTGCTGATAAGATCGTTGCGGTCTGTTGTGTGTGTTGAAACTCCCGCTGTGTTCACGTTTCGCTGGTGGATTATATACATCGGGTTTGCATTGATTCCAATTTTGTCGCTGTGCATGTACAATTTGTCTCGAGTTTATCTCCATCGGCTGTGGTCCTTGATTGTGTTGCTGCATATTATCGTATTGCTTCTGGGGTTGATAATTCGTTGTTTGGCTCGAATAATTTGGTCTTCTTTCGTTTCTGCGTTCATGTGGCATATTTTTGTGGTGCTTATCTTGAGTGAGATGTAAATGCCTGTGCACATTATCATGTTCTATTCTGCGAGCAATTGCGAATGCGTGTTCTAGATCATTTATTGTAGCTGAATATAATGATCCTCTTGTAAAGTTGTCACTCATACCATCAATGAATATACGAACTGCGTCGTCGTTAGCATTTTTAATTAGTCTGTCGATTATATTCGGCGGATCACCTGACATAGTGATTTTTGATATTATTAAATTGAGATTTTTATTTATCTCGTCGTGGTATTCAGACAGTGTGCTTCTTTTTTGCGTGATGGCTTTCATCATGTCTTGTAGCACGTATAGAGGTTCTTGATTAGAGTACGTATAATCTAATCTGTTACGTATCGCCTCAAAATTAAAAATTGTGTTATAATTAGTTAACACATTCGCGGCTGCACCCTGTATTTTACTTTTCACTATAGTCAATGCTGCTGCGTACTTACTGTGTGTTTTGAAGTTTTTAATGCTGTCCATTAATCTGGATGCTTCTTCGCGCCACGACCGATAATTTGATTGATCGCCGTTGAAAATAGGTAGGCTTTTAAATGCGTCTAACTGTATTTCACTACCATCTGTATATGTGGTTCTTATTTCCTCTAGCACAGGTATGTTTGGTACTATGCCTAATCCAGATTTTACTTCATTTAGTTTTGTTTCTAAATTAGTGTTTATTTGATTTTGGTTAGTTATTATTGCTGCTAACCTTGCATTCTCTGTGCGTGTGTGCTCTAGGGTTTGTGTTACTGTGTTGCACCTGGTTTCTAAAGCTTCTAATCTTGCCATTAATACTGCGAGTTGTTCCATTTTGAACTCGTGTCTGTTGTCGTCGAATTTGTGTGTTTTTTTCCTCCACATATACACTTTCACTGAATTGCTTAGCTGCTTCGTATGAAGAAGCTATATTTGTACCTGCTATGCTAGGTAATTCTTGTAACCGGTAACGCGAGTGTTCTGTTTATACTAGATTTCACTACTTGTTCCCGAGGTCCGCTCGATTGAAGTTAAAAAGTATATTTAACCTCCTGGCAGGATCGCCAATTAAAACACTTGTTTCTTACTTTTAAAATTAAACAATATTTATTTGGAACTATGTCCTTTATTATTGAAATACTTTTTACTAATTCTAAAAGGAGCTTAAGGCTACTATGTAGTTACAATAAGACTATCGATAAATTCATCATACAGTCGTATTTATATATTTTTCTTATCTATCTACAAGGAGACCCAAGCGTACAATCGTCTTGCTTGATAATGAAGAAGAGATAATATTCCAACATTGTATACAAACGATATTATCTCTTGTACATATGTTATCATTGTAGCGTTGTGTGCAAGACTGTACTAGAGGCTAAAGATATCATTGAATACAAATAATGTTATCTTTTTTTCTCAATATGTTTTGCTATGGATACTTAACTCGCGCGCAAACTTTTTATGACTCGAAGATTTATATTGAAATTAAGAATATAATGTCAGACAGTGCATTGAATAGGAACAGGTTGGGATGAGTTTTTTTTTTTTTTTTTAAGAAAAATCCCGAAGACACTAAAGCCTGGCAAATTGCATTAACATGTTGGTTTTGTTTGATTTCTGCTTTTTTTTTTTTAACATTCAAAGGTAATTTTTGGGTAAATTGTTCATGGTTTGTGGAGGAAAACGAGTCTTGGAATGAGATACTGATATGATGATGAGGCTATAGGGGTTAGAAATGGGCGGTAACTCTATTAATGGTAAAAGTCATTCAAATTGAAGCAGTGATATCATATTGATTTACGAGATGAGCTGTAAGACGCATTTCCTCTTGATATTTGCAATAAAACTGGTGTGCGTACAACTTTAAGTTAGGAAGATACATTTTGGAGTTGATTGGCAATCAAGTCGAAATAGGTTTCCTTAAACAACATTTTCGCCGACTTACAGTGTCTGAAAAGTGAATTATTCGGCGAAGGATTCAGCTTCTCGTCGTCAGAGTGTTTCAACTGCTTGTAGTCCCTTCGGAATCTAGCTGAATCGGTCTCAGAAGTCTAACATGAGGCACACAGAAGGCGGACGTACAAGAGGTGCTCGAACAATCGTATCTATTGCAGAGAAAGGCCCTAACTTCAACTCTTATTTGTTGCAAACTGAAGACTTGAGCAAGTAGTTTTGAGCTATCGACAAGTTATTGAATGACAATCCTCATGAAGGCTAAATTTGCTAACGTCATGTCAACTTGGATACACACTCATGTCTTTACAGAGGAAATGCCAAAACTTATTTTTACAACATCTTCAACAAAATATATTTATCCTTATTATGATGTTCGTCCTCGGCGATGAAGCGCTTTATCAAAGAAATAGGAAGTTGCTACTCCAGGAACAATGTTCGGAAATTAAACCAAAGGTAAAAGGAACGTGTCAGGCAGAATTAACCATTCAACCTGGATGAAGTCAAGATAGCCATATCTAAGCTTAAGTCCAACAAAGCCGCTTTGCACCAACTCATCTGTAAAATATGTCGGAAGAAAGTGTGCCCGATGAAAGGAACCTCAGCATTGTTTGCCCGTTCCTCAAGAAAGGAGGCCCTCTGAACTGCGCCAACTACTGAGGTATTAGTCTTCTTAACATCGCCTACAAGATCTTTTTGTGAACGCCTAAAGCCTTTCGTCAACAACCTGATTGGTCCCTATCAGTGTGGCTTCAGGGCAGGAACCATCGACCAAATATTCACACTGCGACGGATCTTGGAGAAAACCCAGGAAGTTCAAATCGATACCGACCACCTTTTCATCAATTTTAAAGCCGCCTACGACAGCATTTATAGAGACGAGCTATACAGAGCAATGTCTAGTTTTGGCATCCCTGCCAAACTCGTCCGTCTGTGCAGGATGACAATGGAGAATGCACGCTGCTCCATCAAGGTCGGTAAAGAACTCACCGAGACCTTCGATGTCAAAAAAGGATTTAGACAAGGCGATGCGCTGTCATATGTGACTTCTTTAACATCATTCTTGAAGGAATAGTGCAAAACTCAAACGCTGTCACCAGAGGCACTATCTTCCAAAAGCCCGTCCATCTACTCGCCTACGCCGACGACATCGACATAATCGACAGAACGCAGCGGGATGTCACCGCCTCACCCCGTTCGTGAGTATTGAGACGGAGGCGGCGAAGATGGATTTGGCGGTCAATGAGGGCAAAACAAAGTATATGCTATCATCAAAAAAGTACACCCAATACCGACGTCTCGGTCAGAAAGTCACTGTAGAAAGATATAACTTTGAGTCGGTTAAGGACTTTGTCTATACCTAGGTTCCGCTAACTAAGGCAATGACACCAGCGCTGAGATTAAACGAAGAATAACTCTTGCTAATCACTGTTTCTTTGGGCTAAGACCGCAACTGAGTAGCAAAGCCCTGTCTCGCACAACTAAAGTGTCCCTTTATAAGTCCCTAATCATCACAGTCCTTCTCTATGGTGCAGAGGCATGGACTCTATCAAAAGCGGATGAGCTTACTCTTGGTTGTTTTGAGAGGAAAATTCTTCGATTCATTTTCGGTCCCGCATAGATATTGAATGCAGGAGGAGATACAACGACGAACTGTACGGGCTGTATACATCGACATCGACCTAGCCAGAAGAATGAAGGTCCAACGACTGAGGTGGGTGGGTCATGTAGAGCGAATGGACGCGAACGCTCCGGCCCGGAAGACCTTCGAATCCACATCCGAGGGACGGGGCAGTAGAGGAAGACCGCGACTCAGGTGGCGCACGCAAGTGGAAGGGGACCTTAACCAACCTAGCGAAACTGAATACATGTGGCCAAAGATCGTGCTGCTTGTTGGATGAAGCCCAGGTCTTCCCCCCGGACTGTATAGCGCCACATTAAGCAAGTAAGTAGATAAGTAAAAGGAACGTGTCAAGGCAACAAGACCTCAGCAGAGGCCTACATCTCAAGCCAACTCTAAGGCAAAATGTTTCACAAGTCTGTATCAACGAATCGGACGGAAAGTCATAATAGACGGCTATAACTAGCGCCGTTATTTACCTCGGCACCTATCTATGCAAATTATAGCAGCAAACAGAAAAAAACCAAAACTCTTGTTTTCCATAATTCCCTATTCCATAAATTATTACTTATTGAAGGGAAGACAAATAATCTACAAAATCCTTCATGACCTAAAACCAACACAATAGGCACAAAACATGTCGCACACATTTGTCGTAGACATGTCTAAGACAAATGCTCCGCACCCGGTGAAACCCAACTTGAAAACTGTCTTTCAGTCACTTCTTGATTTTTTAAATGAGACGTGTATGGAATAATAATTTAAAATGTTTAAAGGACATTTAAACGTACAGTATGTCTTTAAAAAAAATATCGGGACAGTCGATTGAAATACGGGACTGTCCCGGGAAATACGCGAAGGATGGTTACATTGTCGGTTTAGCTTGAAAGGATTTTGTTTCCCAATAGACATACAAATTTAGATGTTCCGGTCCTGGCTACTACTCTGGTGTCCTTTTTCAGGCCTACCGCAAGGTTGACTTGTCGTTTTCTAAGACTTTCGATTTTCGAAAGGATCGCTCGTTGTTTTTCAGGTCGGCCGCAAACAGACTTGTTTTTCTTAGTAGCTTCTAGGATTTAGTTTCCATAGAAGTTATAAGTCTATTTTGCTTTGTTCTGGAACCTTCTGAAAATTATCGCCACTCAACAACCATTTGTCCCAATCACCAGTATTCGCGACAACTCACACTCAACTCAACTCGTCAGTTTTTTTTATTTAAATCCCTCTCATCTTGCTTTAACGAATTATTGTCCATTGTTTCTGGGATTTTGTTGTTTTCCTGCGAAACAAACAATCGCAGTGAAGTATTCTATACATAATGAACCCATAGAACTGCACCCAACAAAAAAATTAAGAGAAAACGAAACTCAGCTCCGAGACCGAAACCCCCATCCGAATATTGGAAGTTCCCTGCTCCTTTGGCAGGCTCTAGAGTTTAGTTATTATCAAAAAAAATCCACTCTTGTGCAAAGCTACTATAGTTACCTTATGCCAAGGGTGTCCTTTAAGATAATACACACCCGAATCGACGACGCGAGGGTACACTCAGAGAAAAAAATAGTTACTTTTGTAACTATTGACATAGTCACTCTATGAAATCCAATGAAATTTGTCGAATGACTATTTTTGCACAAAAATAAATTGAAAATACTTACAAAATAGTTAAAAAATAGTTAAAAATCAATCATTTTATTTAGTGACTATACAAGATAGTTAATTGTGACTATTTTGATATTAAAGCATAGTTATTGAACAGTTTCTTCAAAATAAGAATTAACAATCAATTCTGACTATTCTATAATAACTTCCTACTATGAAATAGTAGTATTTATTTAATTTAATTCACAACGACTACAACATAGTTAAAAATGACAATGTGTAGTAACAACATTATTTGCAAATGGCTATGTCGAAGTAGTTTCGCTTGCGCGTGGATTTATTTGTTACATGACGATCATTCTGTGCGGAGTGTCCTTTTGGAAAAGATGTTTGCAATAAAAAGTTCAAGTTCAATTTGTCGACAGTGAAGGACATGAAATACGTTTAAAAAACCAAAGTGAAAATATTTTCCAGACAAATGATAGGTACCTGTGAGACAATCGAGGACGGCAAGCTGTATTCTATTTTACAGAATTGGGATCTGGAAATTCTCTATTAACATTTTGTTGGTAAGTTTTTATCATAGATTTTGATATAATAACTAGATAGCTAACTCATACATTTTTGTGCGGGACAGAAGTAAAGCTTTGCCACCATTTTGTATAAGGCAAAACCGAAACATTTTTTTTTGTTTTTGTCTAATACAAAATGGCCAATGAGCTTAACTTTTCAATGTGAAGCTAGCTTTGGCTTTATTTCACGGCGCCGAAGCGATTGTGTTTTTATGTTGTTCTAAAACAATATATTTTTTTAAAGATCTGGGCCTCGATTTTAATATTTTAAAATTTTTAGACAACGACAATCTAAGATAAATGACAAGAAATCGTACGGATTGTTCGTCCGATTGCGGGGAAATTAGTTAATCTGGAAAAAATCTGAGGTAGGTAACTCTGTTAACTTAATTTATGTTACATTTGTTTTACTTTTAACGCAAAATAAAATCCATTTCTAGTGCATTCGGCTGCTGGCGCTGCTACAGTGGAAGAAAGCATAAGTGGTTCTTACGCAAACATAAGGCTATCATCGCCCTCAAGTTCCTGTAGTTCGAGCTCAACATGTGCCACAGATTATGTAAGTAACTCGTTTGTGTTTTTGTATTAAATAATATAAAATTAACTTGGGGCTGAATACAAAAGACCTTTAATTTTTAAGTTTAACGAAATTAATTCCCCACCACTTCATCCTCATTTTGTAACGAACAAAAAATTAATAAGACTTAAATATTTCTTATTGTTTGTTTATCATTTGGATTTTTTTTAATTCTTATAAATAAGATATAATAAAATGTCAATTGAAATTATTTGAGAATAATGTTGTTGTTGATTTTTTGAAGAATTTTCAGGAAACTAATTATTATTCTTCTTGTATACGCGGCAAGTAAAAAACTACCAGGTAAGCATTTCCAAAACGCGAAACAGGTATTGAAGATGACCACATTAATAGTCATTCAACGACTATTCGATAAAGTCAAATTTAACTATGCACAATATATGTTGCTGCTTAAATAGTTATAGTGATTATTAAAAAGTTGATTCTGAAAAAAAAAACAATTGAAAATCAAAATAGTCACAAATTACTATTATTAATAACATTGACTATTGAATAGTTGATTTTACTATTTAATAGCTAAATTTGACTATTGAATAGTTAGTTTTGAAAAAAACATCAACTGTCAATAAAATAGTTAAAAATAACTGTTGTAACTAGTAATATTAACCATTAAGTAGTTGATTTTATGAAAATTATTAAATGACAATGAAAATAGTCATAAATAACTATTTTTTAACTATTAAAAATAGTGTTCCCGATTTTTACTATGAAAATAGTTAAAAAATAGTCAAAAATGACTATTTTTTTCTCTGAGTGTACAATTACACAAAAGTGGCGCAATAAGGAAATAGTAGAGAAAGAGAAACGGATCGAGGTCCCTACAACGACTACTAACACCAATTTCCCTTATTATTTCTTGTGCGCTTGACATACTTGTATGTATTTTTGTCGCATGCTATAAAGGACTCTACATCTAATCGAAATGTGCCATATCGTGTTGTGTGCACTACCACTTCTTGAGGATAATGGTTCTTAATATCAAATGTTCCTTGACGCGCATTCTTGCATCTGCCATCGTTGGTGATGGTTGCTTGGGTGACAAGACGTACAACAACAACAACGACCAGCTAAGCCAGATCGACCAGAAAACTTCTTCTTAATCAATGCAGGACTCTTAACGGAGCTATACTCACTTTTATAATGTTGATGATGTACTTGTGTATAGTAAGTAAGGTAGGAGCAGTACAAAAGTCACCCTCTCCCCAGAGTTTTGAATTCCAGAAGAGGGTTCGAAATTATATATATTATGTTACCCAATGTCAAAGTATGAGCGAGCATACTCGGATTTTGTATGTATCGAAAGAGATGCTTGTTGTTGCTCCTTAAGGAATATCGCATCTTATGCTGCCTTAGAGGAATATTTACCCATTACCCATGCTGAGGTGCATTACGATCAGTTGATTACTTTTGGCAGTTTTTTGGTATTCGAAAAGATGAATAAAGCACCAACAAGGTTCTAACACACACCAATGGTGGCACGGCCCTTTTAGCCTAGAGTTCTATTTATGGACCACGCGTTGCTTGGAAAGGCCGGAATCCCGCTGTAAGCCAGAAAGTCCCATTTAATATAGACGACGATAGACAGAACTTACTTCCATCTGATAACAACGGAGTATGGATATAGCAATGTCTAAGTTAAAGACCAGCAAAGCTGCAACAAAGCGAACTTTTTAGTGCAATTGCAGATGACTTGATTGAAAGCATGTACCTAAAGGGTGGACCGAATACAAGTTTCTTTTTAAAAATGCAATAAAATAAACAAAATTCAATTTTTTCCGTGTATTTATGACTTTATTAGTAAAGCTAGTATTAGACGATATGTTGAATCAGCATACGTATGCTGAAAATTGTGTTCCAATCACAACATATCGTGTAAAAAATAAATTTCTGTCATCAAGTTTGCACGATATGTTGTGATTGGAACACAATTTTCAGCATACGTATGCTGATTCAACATATCGTCTAATACTGGCTTAAGAGCAAACATTCCCATTAATTATGGAACACAACGTCGTTCAAGTTGCTGCCTCGACTGGCTTGGGCTTCCCAGTAGCGCATTCTGTCACTCCAATTTTCCAAGATCTTGTTGATGGTTTCGGGCTGTAGCTCACGGATTGCTTGGATGATATTGGCCTTAAGTGCTTGAATCGTTTCCGGAATGTTGGCATAACATCGGTCCTTCACCGGTCCCCACAAAAAAAAAGTCCAAAGGGCTCAAATCGCAGCTCCGAGGCGGCCAATTGACATCGCCAAGACGGACTGATAACACAGCACTCACTTCGTTATAAGTTTTCAATATTTCCCAACGTTGTTCAAGCGTAAAGCGACTCATTTCGTTCCGTGGAGGTATGATACTGACATTGTGTCAAGATTTCGAGCGGGAAACAGCTGTCATTGTCAAAATAACCTATGATTTAAAAAGAAACCACTAGATGGCCCATCCTGTATTCTAAAAGAGGAAAAAATGTTTGCCAATGACTGAGAGACAATTGAGTAGTAGAGCCCTATCCCCAATAACTAAGGAGATTTTTGCACCGACTTCGAGTGCGGAATTGTAGACACTTAACTAAGGACCGGGCTAACTGGAGGGACTTGTTAGTTAGAATTTGGTTCATCCCGAACTGTAGAGCCGTCTAAGTAACCAAGTAATCAATCTATCAATCTATCAATCTATCAATCTATCAATCTATCAATCTATCAATCTATCAATCTATCAATCTATCAATCTATCAATCTATCAATCTATCAATCTATCAATCTATCAATCTATCAATCTATCAATCTATCAATCTATCAATCTATCAATCTATCAATCTATCAATCTATCAATCTATCAATCTATCAATCTATCAATCTATCAATCTATCAATCTATCAATCTATCAATCTATCAATCTATCAATCTATCAATCTATCAATCTATCAATCTATCAATCTATCAATCTATCAATCTATCAATCTATCAATCTATCAATCTATCAATCTATCAATCTATCAATCTATCAATCTATCAATCTATCAATCTATCAATCTATCAATCTATCAATCTATCAATCTATCAATCTATCAATCTATCAATCTATCAATCTATCAATCTATCAATCTATCAATCTATCAATCTATCAATCTATCAATCTATCAATCTATCAATCTATCAATCTATCAATCTATCAATCTATCAATCTATCAATCTATCAATCTATCAATCTATCAATCTATCAATCTATCAATCTATCAATCTATCAATCTATCAATCTATCAATCTATCAATCTATCAATCTATCAATCTATCAATCTATCAATCTATCAATCTATCAATCTATCAATCTATCAATCTATCAATCTATCAATCTATCAATCTATCAATCTATCAATCTATCAATCTATCAATCTATCAATCTATCAATCTATCAATCTATCAATCTATCAATCTATCAATCTATCAATCTATCGATCTATCAATCTATCAATCTATCAATCTATCAATCTATCAATCTATCAATCTATCGATCTATCAATCTATCAATCTATCAATCTATTAATCTGTCAATATATTGATCAGTCCATCAGTCTCTTCATTTTTCAGCCCGTCAATCTATCAGTCTAAGTTATCCACTCTGTCGTATTCAATAATTGTTTTGATGACTAACCTCTACGCCGACCGCACTATAGTTGTCATTTTGAATGTCCACTTTTTCGAAGTCAAAAACGCCTCATTTTGAATTGGAGATCCTTGTTCCATTTAAGGCGATCATTCGAATGATGCTAGGCCTCCAGACATCCAATCGATAGAATGAAACCACGCCAATCCCACCTTCCCACCATACCATATAAGAACGACGAAATCCTGCGCCATATTGTAATCCTTTAACCACCTCAGTGTCTGGTTACTTTACGTGCCTACAAACAAAACCAAATAATGTCCCGTGCTATTAATTAATTCCCACTTCTGTCCTGTAGGGACTGCTATATTACTGTATTTGTAATCCTCGGTCTAATAACGGAAAATACAAAGAACTTGCACTTAAAATTCAAGGAAAAAATTACACAAACCTCGAGCTGGTAAAGAAACCCGCGCAGGTACACCGCGTACACAACCTTTTCCCTCTGAATGTTTGCCAGCTGTGCATATAGTGGCACGTCGCGTATACACATCATAACAGAACGGTAATGCTAGTATTTGCCGCCACATGCATAATTCCAACACTAAACGAGGGCAACGACATATCCTAGGTTAGGGTGCACTTTGGAAATTCAAAACACGGTGGAGCGGCAACGGAGGGCTCTACAAACACCAAAAGGATTGTATGATGTTCCCCTATGTGTCACGCCGAGTATAGAATGCGTACCCCATTCATATCCTGGTTTGTTAATTTTTGTTTTATTTTTAGCCACTTCCTTAGTATGCACTCGTGTAATAGCAATATACGGAACTAAGGATGAAAGGATATACTGTACAGGAAGAGTTAATTTTCCATTAAATCAACTAAAATTAGAAATAGAAATTTCAAATCTTGGATGGGGTCGGTCGCCTGTGACTGTAATTAATGGGAAACCAATCGATGGGGGATGTCTTGCTCGCAACGACGATCGTGTTGATCTATTTATATCAAGATTTTCTTCAATTAACACGTAAGGGGTTTCAAATTTCGTAACGGATTTTTATTCTAAGACGAAGCGAAGGATTTTGAAAAAGGATTTGTTTATAAATACGGGCACCATTATTGCGTGCGATAATGATACCTTTATGAAGTGAAATTTCTTATTAACTATGTAATGTACGTCGAGGGAAAGTACGTTTTAATTGAAATTAAGCCGTTATGGAGGAGGTGTAAATAAATACTGTAGTAAAACCATATTTGTCGATGCCTTAAATTGGAGAATTTATTCTACCCCTATCGAAGGTCTAGAAATCGAAGTGTTGGAATGGCGTGCAGTTTATTTCTGACTTCTGAGTAATGCAATTTTTAGAATATGTATTCAGTTTTCTTTTAATGACATCCAAGGCGCATTAAATCCTTTTCAACTTGGTTGTAGACATTTTCGTTTTTGAATTAACCGTTTAGAAAACTCAAAACTTTGTCTTCTATTCTTAGTTCACAGTAAATTTTTGTGTGGGCAAATACACAAAAAACAACAATTTGACTAATTGGCTTTCTGTCTTCGTTTTGATATTCTAAGTCTTAAATCAGAGAACGAAATGTTAGGATCAAAAGTTCTCACAAAACATCAAAATTATGTTGTTAGTTCTGAAATTTCCCGACATTACAAAAATGAAAGACAAATAGTCACCATAGGGTTAACACAAAATCGGTAACGTAAAACAGCGAGCTGAGTAATCCACTATAAACAGGATCACTGAAAATCAGTTTTATAATTCACTATAAGCTTACTGATTACAAATACTAAATTTAAGCATCACCTGGCATATAGTCATCTCGTATTTGATTTTTCTACTGACGGCGAAGTGAAGTTTGGAACACTGTTAGACAATTATTCCCATAGGTTTTGCAATTTCATTTGTACAAAAATATGTCAGCATATATTATATATATTTTTAAAAAAAAAAGTTTAAGTGGGGCGTTTTGTAACTTAATCGTTGGGTAAAAAGCCCCGCATTAGTTACAAAACGCCCCTAAGGAAAAAGTAGGAACAAATATTATAAAGTAAGGAAAATTAAATTATTTGGATTTGTAATATGGTCTGTCAGCCTTATTTGCATTGTATTTGAAAATGTGTCTCTTCAGGGTTCTGAATGGTATGTTGAACTCCCTACATGCTTCATTCACTCCCAAAGTTTTATTTTTACCTTCTCCATTGCTTCTTTAATTTTTTTCGTACCATAATGCCCGCATTGTCATTGTGTAATTTCGTGGTATTTCTATAAACAATATTAAGCAATAAAATTGCTCTGATGAGTGTTATATTCCAATACAATTACTGGGGCGTATTACACTTTCTTTGTTGGGGCGTTTTGTAAATTTCTGCGTGCAAAACGCCCCAGAAAAAATAAAGCAACCCACCTGGTTTAAAAAAAATAAACAAAAACGAACTAAAAAGCCAATTTTATGCACTTTCTAGATATATATATCATTTTAATATAATGTGCATAGTTTCTGAAAAAATGAAATTTTTACTGTACTCACCGCAATATGTTTTGGCGCCAAATTTCTTTTTTGTCGTTTTTTTTTCGACAGAGCACACATAACACTACTACTCAATAGCACAGTTGAGGAACGACTGAAAGTAGTTTGAACAGGTCTGGTCGTGATTGCATAACAACAACTGTGTGCGTGCCAGACTACTGGGGCGTTTTGTAAACTGGGGCGTTTTGTAAACTGGGGCGTTTTGTATAGTTTTACCCTATAAAATTGCACATCACTATGACAAGCGGGTAGAAAGTTACAGTCCTTATACTTTAACCTCCTCTCTCGTAACCTCGTCTCACAAAGGGATAGAATGGACGTTTTGATAAATGCAAAGCCCCAGTTTATTTACATTTACTTTTCTTCCAAAGCGCGAAGAAGTTTCGAAAACCAACGAGTACAAATTAAGATGTCAGCGACTCGACTTATTGAAACAATGAGAACATAAGCGAGTGTTGTGTTCAAAAAGCAACGAGTAAGTGTTTTGTCTGACAAACAAAGAACGCATTTAGTTTATAACCTTACATAACTTACAAATAATTTAAGGAATATGAGTTTCTGAGATGCAGGTGAGCGTGAGCAAAGCTGAAGTGATGATCGTCTCCAGAACGCCTGTTCAATGCATTGCCCCATTATATTTACCAGTGATGGAAGGAACAATGCTGAGTTTTCCTGTAGGATTGGTCGGGCTCTGTCGCCGCCATTCTGTTGTTAGGAGGACTGATTTTGGTGTCAAAGCTAAGTTGTCAGTCTTTAATTCGGTGTTTTTTCCAACTCTTACCTAATGTCATGAGGTTTGGGTGATAACTGAAAAAATAAGATCGCGGATACAAGCTGCCGAAATGAGATTCCTCCGCTGTATTGCTGGTGTGACCCGTAGAGATCGCATTAGAAACACCAGAATACGTGAGAACCTCAATGTCGAGCAGAGCTACTTCTTCGGACGTGCTATAGAATCCGACCCAGGATTAGATGGTTAGGTCAAGTTCATAATCTCTCCTTTACCCGTATAGGGATTGCCCTTAACGATTTGCAGTCGGTGGAGGAGAATCGGGAGCTATGGAGGGTCCACTTGAGCAACCTACACCCGCGACCCATAATGGATAAGCGGGCCATTGAAAATGAATGAATGGGTTTCTATCTTGGTGTATCAATTTTGAGTGAATACTCTTAATAATAGTGGCCTACAAAGTTGACACAAAAACAGTAAGAAATTCTTGTGACTGACGAAATTAGGTATGTAATAGTGATAAAGGTGAAACATGTTTTTAATTGCCTTTGATCATTTCTTTAATCATACAGTGTGCAACTTTACTTAGGGCTTCCGCTAGGTACACCAAAATTATTAACTTTGTTGTTCAGTTTGGGTCAAGAATGTCACCTCGATAGCCAACGCACGATGCTTTCCCGACCACTGCGGCATTGTGATGTGACTGATGGCACACTCGGTTATTCAAATGGCACCATCCTTCCCTCATACCATTTTTAACTTTTTGAGATATTCGCATTTGAAAACATAAATCCGCCACCCTGTATTTACCGTCATCAAGAAGGACTCATAATATCCCCGATGATGGATAGTGCATAAGCATGGACTTGATTGAAAACGCATGAAAACCTATATTGAGTTGTTTGGAGAGAAACATCCTTCCGATGATATTCGGTCCACTTTCTATCGCTGAAGCTGTAGAATTATTAAAGCTCAGCAGATCTAAGCTACGAACGGCAATAGGGAGTCTCTCCGGGCACTGTTTTCTAAGGAAGCACGCCATGAGACTAGCTTTAACAGAAACGGACACATGCAGGTATTGCGAAGACTTACATGTCGCAGAGGATATGTCTGGTCCACTGTGATGAACTCACACCCTATTCAACCTGACCTATCCTAACCTTCTATCGCTGAAGTACGGAGGATAGTATTTCACGATGAACTTTACGGGCTATTCAGCGGCCGTTTTAGTTATTCTTTATAATTGCCTGAAATTAAAAAAAACGTATACCTAACCTAATTGACAAGTTCGAAATAATCATGTTGGTGGTAAAAGAAAGTTAAAGTTAAGAAAAGTTCATATTTGAACAATTCAACCCTCAAAAAGGGGGAACAGGGGTCATTTTAAAAAATGATAAAACACACAAATAATTATATTAACATTTCTACCAACGTGCAAAGTTTCAAATCAATACGACTTACTATTGTATTTTTGAAAAAAGCAAGTATTGCCATATTAAAAAGTCACTTCTATCACACTTCAAATTTCCTATACAACACCCCCGGTAATATTTCGCGCTTCCCTCAATACAACCGCCAAAACGTGAGAATGCCAAAAGTCACGACTTCACAAACAACCTACAATTTTCATAAGCCATTCGTGTAATTTAATTTAATCACTCTATTGCCGTTGAAATCATAAATCGTAATTTCGGCCCCGCCTATTAATTATGCGTCCACATTACATGGCCCTACCTCCGTCTTCGTTGTCCTCGTCTTCTTATCCACCCAAATGTGAATAATGCCAATTCCGAATCCTCGCATTATAACCAAGTTTGACAAACAACGAAAATCTCTATACCCATAATTTATTTCAAAACTCCCGATTCGGCTGCATCCAGGATAAAGGACCAGCTCATATATTAGCGGTCCATTGTTGAGCGAAAAAAATCCTATTTGACTGTTTAGTATAACATACCCTCTATGCAGACGGTCTGTGTAAACTTTCTCTCAAGACACAAGCGTTGCGTTGCGAATTCGATTTACACAGGATGTAATTAGGAAATTTATTGTTGTAATTGCTCGGTGAGGGTTGCGCAGGCGCCTCGGACGGGAATAACACAACAAAAAAAAACCCAAAATCTATAGATACCTTCCTCTCTCTATCAGCGGAAGGAAATCTGGTTGACATATTTGCAGAACACTGATAGTATTGAAAATTTTTATGAATGAATTTTCAGTTCGAACTTGCAACCTGCTGATAGTTAGTTCTAAGCAATTAGCAAAGAATACGTCCGCACACATGGCAAGCATATTATTTGCACTTGTGTGGGCGCTGGCAATGGCGCTGGTGCACTCAGAAACACAGGCCGCTGAAATATTATTTGCACATAATTTACTGGCGTTTTCGAAAAAGAAAAACTTCTCTAATTGACCATGAAATGGTGAAGAGTTTGTTTTCGAAATAGCTTATTGGCGCGCCCACATATGGCCCATGTCAATGTGCCATGTGCCACACAGGCATACGAGTATTGAGTCCCACTTAAGATACGAGCATATTTATGCAGATTAATTGGCATGCTCTCTAACCTCGACTCGACTCTGGAATGGTATTTGCGATAGGAGCAAACTCATTATGTGTGTCAAACAAAATTTGTAACATCGTCGAAGATTAATTGATGAAATTGGGTCAACGTATACATTTTCGACGAAGATAAGATGGGATGGGGACCCATGCTGGCAGTGGAAGTGCTCATGTGTCTCATATTTATGACAGTTACTGGCTCTGCTCTAATTCGTATTGATTGATGTTTTTGCAGCAATTTTAAAATGAAATTGTCAGTGGCCTTAATAGACGATGATATTTTTCTTTTTATAATAAATAGACTCAAGTAAAGATTTTAGCTGTGCATATGGTGATTCAAGTGGATCTTGTATTCATAATTCCAACTGACTTTGCAATGTTTTTGATTAAGGTTTAAAAAACAAGGTGTCTTATTTACACAGTCAGTGGTATGACATATAGGCACCTGCCTTTTGGATCTTAAATGGATCTCTAAAGTGTACTAATTGAACTAAGGATACCCATTGGAAGTATAACTCTGCCAAATATAGAGAGCTAAGCAACAGCCTCTTACCTGCATATGGGTTGCCATAAATTGTTTTTTTTTTTTCTTTGATATTCAGTTTTCAAGTATCTCCTAACCGCAATTGTCGCGGCCAACATTGTAATAGAACTGAAGAAATAAAAATATGTATGGGGGACATGCTGCCCACATGCTTGGGGTCACCGTTGGATTTGGAGTACATGCGAGGTTGGATATATGAAATATCCTTTGCATATTGTACACAATTCTTATATTTGGACTTAGTTCATTCTAGAGTTGAATCTTAGTTCCAAAAAACGTGGGAGTTAGTTCATATGAGGGAGGGGTTCTCTCTCATTTACTCTTGATTCTGGAATTTCGCTTTATAAAACTCCTCCTAGAGATAGAGCATACCGGATGCAGAGTTGGTGCTTATACGCCGAACAGGTATGTATCAGGTATTTCCGTATCAGGTAAATACCCTCAAACTCTAGAGCGGGGGTTCTCAATCTTTTCTATACAGCGACTCCCTATACAGGTTATAATATTTTTGAGACGCTCCTCATAAAAGTATACAACGGAACAAAGCACAGATATGTGAATAGAAGCTGAGCTTACTGAAGATTCACTATAGCGGTTTCCAATAAGGATGGGTCGACTTTGCAATGGAATAAAACAAGCTGTGTGCGAGGTATTAACAAAATCCTTTTTTTATCTGAAAGGCCCATGTATGCCATTATTGTATGGAATATTACACCGTGTCCAAATGTCCGCCGCACTTCTCGTGGTCCAATCTGCCGCATAGATCCCGCTGAATTTGAGCGATGGCATTATGTTGGGTTCAGCTGCGTTTAGGAGCTGCGAGCAATGACGCCGCGTGCCTGTCTAAAATCCGCACCCAACAGCTTTTTATGGATGAATTGCCACCTTGTGTGGGTTAGCATCGTCCCATATACGGCAATTTGGCTTGTTACCAGTGCCATTCATCCAAATATGCGTCTTGTCCCTGAAGATGATTTTTCGGCCAAATTTGGTGGTCTTCTCCCAAACGGTTCGAAACCAAGTCAGCGAATAAACGGTATCGTATTGGTCATTATCATTAACTTTGAGCTCCTGGGTCAGTTGGATCTTGAACGTGGTATAGGCCAAAGTCCCGACGCAAAATTCGCCCAGTTGATGTCTGCAAAAAGCCGACTTCTTGTATACCTACACAGCAAGGAATTGACTGCCCCGGGTTCTCCTATACACTTTCAAGGACTGCGGCAATGTTCTTGGCCGATCTAGAGTGCCTTTGTAGTACGGGTTTGTGGTGCTTACCGCACCGGTTGTCTCGAATTTGGTCACCAAACCTTAGAGAGTCGACTTTGAAGAGCCACCGCGTCGTAAAATGAGCGCAACTCGCGCAACTCAAGACTCCAACAAAACCTTAATTGTTTTTCGACCTGGTGCCGCAAAAATTGCTTAGAGCTCAGCAACACCAAATGTCAATCGATTACCCTATCACGAAATCGCCCCAAGTACCCACCTCGACTTTACCTTCTCGAGGGTTAACCAATGTCGTATATTGTACGACAGGGAACTAAATTCTTGTTTGCATATTGACGAAATAATTTGTAAGGCCAACTCATCACTCGGCTTTGTTAAACGATGGTCTAAAGAATTCTCGAATACTTGACCAGATCTCTCTATAGCGCCTTTGTTCGTCCTACTAAAATTACATTTCTAGAAAGGGACTAACTTTCTATAAGGTGTGCAAATAAAGAAGGAACCGAATGTATACATTTGTTGTATTATTCAGGTTTCGAGCGTTTAGACTTCTGTATATAAACTGTAAGCGTTTTTTAATATCTTTGCGATTATTAGCAATCATTAAGTCCAATAATTCGTACCTCGGTTTCAGAGTCAAAGACTGCCAAGAAACACAGAAACCCAGTAAACGTTTGTGGTTTTATGTCGAGAATTCCTCGAGTGCATACCTATATGTCCGTAAAAACTTGATGGCTAAAATTCGTATACTTCCACCGGGTTTCTATAGCAAAGCAAAAATTGACATAGTTTGCAGGCGATAACTCTAACCATGGCACCGATTGCACTAAATAAAGGGACCCATTTAATAAAAGTAGTCCAAAGTGTAACGATTCGTTACACATCGTTACATTTAGGCGACCTCGACAATTGCCCATAAAAACCGATTTTTTAAAATCTAAAATTTAGGTAGGTATGCGTCATTCCACTAAAAGGAACATTCACAAAAATCACGTCGTAGGTGTTACTATAGTTTAACGAAAAATCGCATCCCCGACTGATTTCATTGTCATCAAGTAGGTATCTGAAAATTGTAACGCCTCCGAAATACATTTAGCACGTGCTAAATGACACCCTTTCGAAAACTCTCTTTAGATAGTTTTACTATTGAAATTGCAAGCGTGAACCTTGCACGTGTACACGTGTTCTCTGCTTTCTTCTCTTGAAACCAGACCGCCACGACGACATGCGATCCGATTCAAAGAATACAAAACCAAAACTTCCTTTCGATGTGATATCCTACCTACACAACTCGTTTGTCTCTTCGTCGTCTCCTCGTCAATGTAACACTCGTCCGTGGTCCTCCTTCTGTGATGAGAGCAACTTTAGCATGCAAATTTTTTCTTTTAGTTCCAGATCGGAAGATGGATATTCTGAAACTAGGAAACCATCCTTTCATTGTCGTGCGCACACACAATTGGATTGCTCAATTAATGAGTAGGTACGAGTACCTATATCCTTCCTTCCTAAATTGGCGGCAAACGGAAGTTCATTAGGGATCAAGTCTTCGGTCTTATGATGTGTACCTAATTGCGCTTTTTTTTTTTCGTAGGTCGGTTTCGGTTGCTCCTTGTTGCTCTCTATGGCGTGTCTATTGACCCTGGCGTACAACCTGTCCCATTGTCCTCATTGGTGAAGGTGTTTTTTTTCTGTAATTTCTATGAAATTACGACGTTATTGAAGGAATTCAAAAAAGAAATGCTCAGCGTCCGTAGGACTGTTGTAGTTGGAGAAGGGTCGCCAATAACCGTCACCACAGAGCATAGAACTATGCGTCGACTCGCGCAGGAGAAGTCAGTTTAGCATATAGTTTCACTCGAGTGGCTATGGATAGGACGAAGGGGCAGCAGGTCTTACACTTTGAACTCGGTGTAGAACGCAGTCTATGTGCATGATGCATAAATTTGTGTATACGTCCTAGTCTCTCGGGGGGGAACACTTGTTGTTCTGATGTACATATGTCGCGGTTAAACATTCGCTTTCTCAAAGTAATTAACCTCCGCTAAGAATATTAAAGTCCCGCTCGCAGATGGAAAGAATTCGTCGAATGGACGATTGATTTTTGTGTCTGCACTTTTGGCGGAATATGGGAATAAAAAGGACATTTGGCCTTTGTTGTGGGTACACAACAGGTCAACATAACAGGTTCATGTTTACGCCGGAATGGTTGAGTGAACTTTGAGGGCACGAACTGTTTTGTAAACATATCGTTAAAGGGTTGGGGGTTGATTTGTTTATTTTTAGTTATAGGCAGTTGAAGGGTTAGAAGCTATACGATTTCAAAAAGCTCGCCTATAGGTACAGCGAACACTTGACTCCGTGGGAAAGCCGGTATTGTTCATGCTCCTGAAACCAAATTTCAGGTGATTTTGATAGGTTCCGCAGCCTGTATTGAATTAAATGCATTTGGAAATATGTAGGATTGTTGGGTACGCCTTGCGACATTTTGAGACAAGTACGCAAGTATGGACTTTCTGCAAACTTCTTGGGACGTTTTGAGGGAAAGACTTTTCGGTTGATAATCCCTCCAGTTATAGTATCTAAGGAGTGTAGGAGAACATTTTACAACCAACTTTACGAGCTATAGAACGACACGTTGGAAGACCTTCATATACAACGACTGAGATAGTCATAGTAATTTATAAGGCGCACACAAATGGGGACCAACCTCAACCAAATTGTTGTGCTTATAGTTGATTGCTGAATTCAAGCTGGGCTCATTGGGCTTGTTGGCAGAGGCAGTGGTTCACCCATTTACTACAAGGGGCTCAAAAATCATCACCCTATCGGAAAATGCTAAAATTATTTCAAATGGCGGCAAATGGCAATTCTACTTTGACATTTGTGAATCAACAGATACAAAATACACGTCAACAAGACATAAATCGCTATACTCCTAAAAAAAGCGGAATAATTGTTTCCATTTTTTTGGGGAATAATTCGCCGTTTCTTTTGGCGCAGCCTGGATTTCGGCGCAGATTTCCCGGACGCACGACACCAACTGGGCAAATACTTCGACGTTTAGCCACTAGCCTAGAAGAGTATGGGGCAATACGAGATGCTGCCGGCCGCGGAGCAGCTGTTCTGCTGAGAATATCGCAGTTGTGGCTGAAGATGTCGCAGAGGATCCCTGAGTATAGCTACCAGACGAGGTGCTTTACAGAGAATTTCGGTGAAAGACTGGTATAAGATGTTCGTTCTCTTACAAAGTGCAGACAATGTATCAGCTGTAAGCTGTTGATCGCCAAGCCAACCTACGCTCAAGCCATCCTTCCTGACTCGAATACGAGGGAGACAACTTTTCATCGAAAATCATCATGAACGACCAGGCAAAATTATCGCTTCTGGGGTGCCAAAAATCCGCGTACAACCCACGAAGAGCCATTACTCCCGCTCAAGATTACTGCATAGTGTTCTGTTTATGCTGGAGGCGTTATCGGGCGTTATTTTTTTGAAAACGCCCTTTGGCTAAACGACTATTGTGGACGGCGAGCGCTACAGCGCCATGCTCACCGACTTTCTCCTTCCTCAATTGAATGAATTGGGACTGGACAGGATGGAGCAACGGCGCATACGGCATACTGTGTGATGTGATTTTTCTGAGGCCGACATTTTGCTCGCCGAATCCAGGATTTACCCAAAGAAACATCTAACTTTGGTTGAGAGGTACTCTTTATATCTGCAACCAACTTATCAACTAGGCTCTGCGAAATAAGGCCGCAACGAAATAAGGCCCCAAAAATTCATTTTCGCTTTTGGGGCCTTATTTCCTGCAGCCTATCAACTAATGTCTTATGATTAACTTAACAATGATTAAATTCCTAAGTTGAGGCTAACGTTGAGTATACAGTATGCGGCCCAGCAACAAGCGTGGCTCCGTATTACAGGAAGCGGTCCACCGACAAGCGTGGCTCCTTATTACAGAATGTGGCCCAACGGCAATGCGTGGCTCCGTGCTCCGATATGCGGCCCACCGACAAGCCTGGCTCCGATATAAAGTAGGTCAGCCAAAAGAGCTGACACAAAGGAAACTTAGCCACCAAAAATTTAGAACACTGACCGAAGTCAATTTTTATACAGGAGCCTTATCTAGTACACTAGATTGGTACGATCAACCAGTAGACAAGTCTCCCCGAATGGCAATTTCATTCGGGTACTCATGCAATTCCGTCCACTTAGTCAGTATGACTTATAAGTGACGAATGAAAATCTCTTCTGTCACATAAAAGTGTGACGAACGGGGACGTTTTGTTACAACTGCACGAGCCACAACCGAAACTCTGAGGGCTACATTTCTGGGTCGCCTATCTTTCGTTTTGGCGAATTGCACAATACTTATTTTCGTGGGGTTTTTTTGGAGTCACGATCACGAGTCTATGTCAAGCCTCAGACACTTAAAGACCTCAAAGATAAAATCCGCCAAGAATTCTAGGACCTATTGCCGGAAGTTCTGAAAAGAGTGATAGAAAATGCCATAAATCGGGCCTGAATGGGTCTCAATTCTGTCGTCTTCGTCGACCACTTAGCCGATATTACTTTCTCGACTTTATGGGAAAACAATTCAAGACATCAAACAAATATAACCCAAAAGGAGAACCAAAGTTCTTCATAAAAAAAAATGACAGCCAAAAAACATCGACTCTTGCGCCACCTTGTAAAGGGTGACTTTTTTGCTATTTGGTTTTTAAGCCCGATTTTTTAGACAGTTCACGCATGATTCGTGACATGTGTCAAAGTGAAAAATTATAAGTTACCATTGCTAATAGACTTACGCCCGAACAACGTTTGCAAATTATTGAATTTTATTACCAAAAATCGTGCTCAGTAAAAAATGTGTTTAGAACACTTCGTCCATTTTATGGTCGTCGTAATCGTCCTACTGAGAAGGCTACTTTAATTGTCAAAATTGCCGTATAGCTGAGCAACCAGAAGCATTGCAAGAACTGTCAAGTGCCAATTCATCCACAAATTTACCGTTTCCTGTGGTTTATGGGCCGGTGCGTGGTGGCATTATTGGGTCGTATTTTTTCAAAGCTGATGATGACAATAATGTTAGGGTCAATGGTGCTCGCTATCGTTGAATGATTTCGGACTTTTTTTTTGGCCAAAATGGAAGAGATGGGTTCGCTCGACATGTGGTTTCAACAGAACGGCGCGACATTCCACACAGCACACCAATCCGTGGACATATTGCGAGGTGAATTTGGTGAGCAATTCATCTCACATCTTGGACCTGTGAATTCTCCGCCTAAGATCGTGCGATTTGACGCCGCAGGACTATTTTTTGTGGGGATAAGTGAAGTCTCTCGTCTATACGGATAAGCCAGCAACTATTGCCGCCTTGGAAAGCAATATAACTCGTGTTATTGGTGAGATACATGTCGATATGTTGGAAAAAGTATGTCAAAATTGGACATCCCGGATGGACCACTTGAGGCGTAGTCGCGGTCAACATTTACACGAAATAATATTCAAAAAGTAAATGGTAAGAATTGATTTATCGACCCTAGTAAAAATGTCACTCAATTTTGCAAATTTTCGTCGTTTTTTCCAATTTTAAAAACCAAACGCTTAAAAAATTACCCTGCTGATCCTTTTAGTTGGATCAGCAATTTTTTTCCGAAGTTTGGTTTGTTGGCATCATTGGCAGACAAATGGAGCATGATGTTGGAGGCGTGCCCGGCCGGTTTTTCTTGGACTTTCTTTGCTTTCTTTCCATGTATTTTGAGATGATGAAGTCAGGTGGGCACAGGGCGCTTTTCACACTTAAAATAACTCCAGAAATTGGCGACTTAATCACTTATACGACTTATAAAAGACCCGCCCACATACAATAAGACTCCTTCATGGATGAAGTCTTGGCATGGTTAGCTTTCAAAATATCTGATAGGCCATTGGGTCACTGTATTGGTCTAATGCAAGTCCATCCTAGACGGACTTACTTAGGCGACTCTACAGTTTTGGGTAAACCAAGGCCGACCTAGACGTATCCTATATTTAATGTATTCTGCAGAGGCATTCATATCCAAAACGTTGCAAAAAATGAAACAAGAACTACTTCACATAAAATGAAAATCCAACAACTTTTTTTTTTTTTTTTAAATACTTCTCTCGGGAAAGGCGAACCTATAACGCTTCAAGAGTGCAGATGTATGTTAGTTCTGCACTTAAATTGCTGCAAATTGTATACTTCTGGAAATATATCCCCAGGAAGCGAGTTCCAAAGTTTGCTTGTCCTGTAACAAAAGGAGAAAGTTGATGTCCTCGCGGTTGTCAAGTGTACTGTATGGTCATGAGCATTAGCAGCCTGTCTTGTGGGGCGCCCAAAAGTTGCATTTCGAGGGATAATGTCTTTGAGTTCCTCGGAACATCTACCATGGAAGTACCTATAGAACAAGCATAGGTCAGCGACTTGTCTTCTGTGCACCAACGGTTGTATATTTGATGTGAGTGTAGAGTCTCCAATAAGTCAAACTGCTCGTCTCTGTATGCTGTCAAGTAGGCTAAGTGAATGTTTTGGGGCCGAGCTCCATATATGGGAACAGTATTCCAGGCCTGGTCTTACCTGTGTTTTGTAGAGAAGGAGAAGTTGCTTTGGGCTAAAGTACCTCTTTGCTCTAAATAGGTAGCTCAACTTAGCGGACGCCGATCTTGCGATATAGGATATGTGGTCCTGCCATGTGATTCCTGAATTGACTGTGACTCGTGACTCTTAGAAGGTGCATTGAGTCCTTGGATTGGATGGTCATCCATTTGGATCTGAGGAACTGTTGATGCAATTTTCCTAGAAAATGTTGTGAACTGTGTCTTGTTTGCATTAAATACAACCAAGTTGTCTTTTCCCCACTTCAAGATTTTGTCCAGATCATCATTTAGAGAACTAATTTGTTCACATCTCTGACTGTGTGATGTAGCCGCATTCACATGTCCACTGTTCGAGATGGAGGCTATAAGAGTGCTGTCATCTGCAAAGCTGTATAGATATTATTATTTGTCGATCGAAGCAAATCGTTGATGTGGAGAAGAAATAGAGTTGGAGATAGAATAGATCCTTGGGGCACTCCTGCATTTACAGCAAACGAATTAGATGATACACCGCATCTACAACAACTTGGATCGATCTTCCCAGAAGACAATTTTGCATCCATCTGCAGAGTTATTGTGGTAATCCATAAGACGCTAACTTGCCTTATAGGGCTCTATGTCAGACTCGCTCAAATGCCTTTGATATGTCCAAGTCTACGGCTCTGAATTCGCCGTGTTGTTCAATTGCTTGCGTCCATAAGTGCGTTACGTAGCTTAACAGGTCTCCAGTGGAACGACGGCTCCGAAATCCGTATTGCCTGTCGCTTATTAACCGGTGGCCTTCTAGATATTTGATTATTTCGACATTTATTGCCTTTTCCATTACTTTTGAAAGTATTGAAAGTAACGCTATTGGACGATAGTTTTGTGGCAGACATTTCCTCCCTTTCTTTGGAATAGGTTGAATGCGAGCGGCCTTCCAGCAAGAGGGAAACGTCTTCTGTGAGTACGACATGCTAAACAGCTTACAAAGTACAGGTGCAAGTTCTGGTGCACAGCTCTTGAGTACTATAGCCGGGATTCTGTCGGGTCCCGTTGCCTTATTGCCATCTAGTTCTTTAAGAATGCGTTGAATTATTCGAGGCCGAAATTTCACTTCTGCCATAGATGATTGCACCCTCGGGATATTTGGTGGCTCAAGTTGTGCAGAATCTAAGGTGGAATTCTCTGAAACTATAGCTAGCGAAAAGATCTGCCTTTTCTTTAGGTATTGTTGCTAGCGTGCCGTCTTCTTTTACTAGAGGTGGAAAAGAAGAGCAACTAAAGTTATTACTGATTGCCTTTGCCATGGACCAGAATGCGCGTGAGCCGCTAGGACATCCAATCACTTTGTTAATGACTTTTTCGCTGTAAGTTGTCTTCGCCGATTCAATAATTGCTGGATATTGCTTCCTTTTTCCACTTTCTGACAAGCCAATGTCTCTAAAATTCCACTAGACCTACAAAAACAAGCGAATTAAGGACTTCGCATTGCTTCTCATGCTAAATGTCAGCGAAAATCGTGTGCAATACCCACAACAGAACACATAATGGTATAGTTCACATGGAAGTCCAGGTGCAACAATTGAAAATTACGACGCGGTCTGGTCTCTATTAGCATGACGTGTCACCCCTATAAGCGCGATTTCATGTGATCCGTGCGCGGTTCCACAAACCAATAGCAATCATAATTGTATATTCTCAAATATGTCCTGCGTTATCAGGATACAAAACTGCAGAAGTCAGGGGTGACTATGAGTAGGTCTAGGTATATATACGAATTATCCTTGCAATGTGTAATTTTGGTTATTTCTCGCCCATAATAACTTGACTTGTCTGACTTACGTGTCTCATGGCAAAGAATATCCTTTTCTCCACATCGAGCGAGCATATGACCATATGGCTAACAATGCGTCAATTCCCGCGCTATGGTCTGTTTAAAACAATGCCACGTCTGTCCACCAATTGAGTCGGGGGCATACCGTGAAGTGTTTTAAGCGCGCTCTGTGTGTTCGGGTGTTCGTCAACCGTGAAAGTTGAAATTTCAACTTCAAGTGACCTTTTTGTATAATATCCAAGAATATACAGAACTCAAGGGGTTTCGATCTTGATGGTGTTATTCGACTTTAGTGTCTCAAAGGAATTTCCTATTGAACACAGCACGAGCCAAAAGGATGTGTTTCTTTAAATTTGTTTGAGGTCCTTTTCAAAGGTTACACTGCGGACGACAAAAGGAACGAACGCACATTTGAATAGTGCTCACATCCGCGGGTGGTGTACCCAAGAAGTGAATTGTGAACCCTCAATTTGATCGCATTAAAATCGATGGCAAAGATTTTGGTCAACATGTAGTTGAGGTGAATAAATTAATTTTTGCAAAATGTCTTGATGGAGGAATTTACATCATATGATTTTGTATGTCTGTATTGGGACGGGAAATACTTCTGTGTGAGTCCTTCCTTACTCAATCTTACCATAGAGGAAAAAAACACATAGTGCTGTAGGATTAAGAACTTTTAGTGTAGCGATTAAAGCACTGTCCTAGGAGGACCTAAGGTAGGCCAAAAATAGCTATTAGTGCGCTTAAATGTACCGATAAAGACCAGCTAAATGTGACACGAGATCATTTTCAATGGCCTTTGTCAATATTAATCGGCAATAAAGCTGAACATAGTTGTCGAAACAGCGACATCGACCTAGCCAGAATAGTGAAGGTTCAACAACTAAGGTGGCTGGGTCATGTAAAGCGATGGACGCGAATGCTCCGGTCCGAAAGATCTTCGAATCCACCCGAAGGACGGCGTAGTAGAGAAAGACCGCGACTCAGGTGGCGAACGCAAGTGAAAGGGGATCTTAACCAACTTAGCGTGCGAAACTGGGGACAACTGGCCAAAGATCGTGCTGGTTGGAGACGCTTGCTGGTTGAGGCCCAGGTCCACCCCGGACTTAAGTAAGTAAGTAATAAAGAGCTTCTGGGTGTCCAACTGGAATTACAGGAACTTAGCTTTGTTCGATGATATGGTTGACTTTCCTGACCTAAAACCGCACTGATATGGACCGATGAGGTTACAGGCGAAAGGCTATTTCGGTGTTTACACAGTATAGCCAACAAATATCCAGGTTGAATGGAACCGACAATGGATTGTTGGCTGTCTCCGCCGTTTAACAATCTGCAGAAGTGTTAATTCCAAAACTCAGCAGTCGGCACCGACTGTGACTTCGGGCTTTATGTTCTTGGAAAGATCGTTTTACCCTCTGAGAGAACTTTCGAACATTGCCTATTCAGTAGAACCCCTGGCGTCAATAGATGCAACCGCTATTTCTGTTTCATTTTGAAATGTCGATGTTCTTCCCTTCTGTCTTAGCAGCTCTGGTTTCAGTCTGCACCATTGACTGATAGGCCTTATTCTTCGCTTCATGTGCTCCCAGCATATTGGTCCTATATTCTTGATGCTGACGATGTACCTGCTAAGGGTCAACTAAACTTCTGCAATTCTCTAGCGATAGTTAGCCTGCAACATCAAATTGTCTTACAACTTATGTAGGGTGTTATGCCGCCAAGGATATTCGCATCCCTACTCTTTGGTTACTACCAAGTTGTAGTCCTATAGTCTGTGCTGACTGCGCGCAACGTTGACATTCAAGATACTAAAGGCATGTGTGACTTCGATCCCAAATTTGGTTGGCGGCTTGTTAATCTGGAGATCGCCAAGCCTCCTTGGTTATTTTGAGTTGTGGGATTGCTTTGCTAGCAATGATGACGTTTCGCCGAGCTGCAAAGTCGATTAGATTAGAATACGTCGTATTGCTTAAACTGGACTGTGAAAAGAAAGACGCCCTCGTTTCCCATTTTGGCATTAGAGCCGCAAAGAATAATCTTGACATTGTACTTCGAGCAACTACCTCTCGGGAAGATCAAATCGGCCGGCGTGATGTCTGCCTACTTGTCCCTGATGCGGATTGTGATTAGGCGAAGGTTATGGAAGCCGAAGTCTTTCTGTGATTAACCACAGCCATTCGTCGCGTAAGTTTAAATTCTAACCCGAACTAAGGCTAAAGAAGCTGAGACGTGAAAAGCACGGGAATGAAACCAGATGCAAAAGAAGGATCTGTATGGGATGGATATTGGATGGTGACGATGGATCTGCAAGAAGTCGCTCTTGATAGTAGACAATGGATCAAGCTATCAGTCAATGCCACGAGATTGACAAAGACGCTAAGATCTTTCCGCTTTTGGCAAAATTACAACATAGCAAGACTGATAAATACTCTTAAGGTGGTCGCACTGCATATACTATGAGCCGATGAAAACAAACATGTGCGCCAGTTCTATCCATAAGAAATGAGACCGTCTGACTTTCAACGACTACAGCCTTAAAAATATCGCTTGGAAAATCCAATCTGGTGCCTAAATGGCGGTTTACGGACCGACAATCCTTTATATCTTTGCCGTAAAAAAAATTGGGGAGAATGCCCTACATTTTGATCGATTTCAAGGCCTCATATGCCAGCGTAGCTAGTTGAGCTACACAACGACAAGTAGTAAAGGTTTGATATTACTGAGACTTTCTAAACTTTCTGGTACATTATAACATTATTGTCTTGTCATGTCCTCCTTGCTTTAATAGTTAAAGAGTCACCCTTTGAAAAAATTTAAATCCATCTGCGCCTAACCGACTCACCAAATGATACCCAACAAGGCATAGCATTCAAATTATTCTTCAAAAAGGACCTCAAAACATTACATCACAAACGATAGCACTTCTGTTCACTGCCATCCTCCGCGCCCATAAAAAAAAGGACGACTTATCAAATAGTTCTAATCATTCGATTCAACTCCATGCTGTCCTGGCGTTTAGAGTTCATTCACCCAGTTTATACATCCGAACGCCAACGAACTCAAAAGGACACCGAATTAAAAATAAAAATTCGTGTAATCCCCTAGCACAAGTAATTAACGCTCCTTTTACATAGAAAAAAAAAAAATAGTTTATGGCACGAGCCATATTTAGTTTTAATGGGCGCGTTTTCTCCAAACCGATCCACATATGTCGTCCACTTTTCGTTTTTTTTTGTTTTTTGTGGGTATTGTGGAGAAAATTCTCGCGCCCTTTGCTCTGGCTGATTGTCGTCCTTTTTCCCAATTCGAATGATGATAATATTTTCCATCGTCTCTGGGAGTTTTCTTTTGGGTGAGGGAATACCTATAGCAGCGCGCGCGATTCGCTCTACCGAAACCAAATTATTCATCTCTAGCACACTTCATGTTGTTTGTCGTATCTAGGCACCCGAGACGATCATGTCAGGTGCCTGTTTTTTTTTTTGTGTAGTTCTCCTTAAAGATTCTAATGAGGAAATAGTGAAGGTGCTGCTGGTGGGTACTATAGCACTACTGATGGTGGTAGCGGTTAGCTGTTTTCATTGTAAGGTGTAGCGAAGCATATCGGAAAATGTGTCTCGTGGTATTATGCCGTTAAAACTTGGGTAATAGCTGTAATTTTTTTAAGGGGGGGAGTACCTTTTCAAGAATCAGGTGGCCGAAGGCATATGTAGGATATAAAATAACTGAACTGAGTTTGAGTTTTTCGTTTTGAAAAGAAAGGGCTCATTCCGTCAAATTAGTGGTATACCTTAAATAATTAATTCAGCTCTGTAGGAATTGTTACAAATTTTTGAATAGTTGTGTGGGTGAAATTTTGTATGAACCCCTTTTTACGGATTTACGGAGGGGCGATATTTGAAATCCCTCGAATAACGAACAGTATTCAATCTTATTCACTTGAAATCTTAGTTTCAGTAGAGCAAACAACATAAAATTATATTTGAAGTTGAAATATTTTTCAAGTGACCCTTTAAAGGGGGGCACCTACTTAGTCTATGTTCATTTCAAATGTCCCGTCCATTCATTACATTACATAAGTTGCGAGTGTAGGTTGGATGTATTAATATCAAATGAATAAACCTTGCGATTGACGGTAATAAAAAAAATAATTGAACTGATTGAACTTAATTTTAAAATGCCCCCAAAAGAGGGGCATCACCTTCACCCTAAATATTTTGTATGAGTTTGTTAGTCCCACTGTCCACGATGGCGCCATTTGCAGGTTGCATGCAAACGACAACTGACGACAAGCGTATTTTGCTTCTAAGCACTGATCCACGAAACGTCTTACAAGCTTCATTCATGCTACAAATATAGGTCATTTCATTCAGCCGAAATCAATATTTAAAAAAAAAGTAACGTCCATGCGTCTTGCAATACACTTGAGTAATGACCAGCTGCAGCTCATGCTGCATGACTTTGCCGCTCCGTGGATAAAGCTTTGTTTGTTTATATGCAGCTGCAAACAAGCGTACAACAAGCTGCAAATGACGAAAGCGTGCGCGTATGAAGGGCGTCTACGTGGACAGTAGGCCTAAATTCATACTATGTACTTTATAAAATCTCGTCCGATTTTCATGATTTTTTTTTCTGATTTATAGATGTGTGGCTAAATTAGGCCGTAGGGTGGGTGAGAGTTGTTGAGGAGTAAAGGGGTCGCGGGGAGTAAGGGGGGGTCTTAAGAACCGTTAGCCGTATGAACTTAAAAGTTTGTATGTTGATAGATAAGTCAAAATTATTACATGCCTCATTCATCGTTTTTGAAAATTCGTCATATAAAAATTGAAAAAAGTGGGTGCAAATTTTTCTATTTCGACATTACTACGCTTAACTTGCCATTAAGCTCATAAATCGATTTCTTGAAATGACAAGAAATAATGTTTTTATTTGTTAGGCAATACTTCACAGAGTATTTTGAGCTAATATTCATATTTCTAGTCCATCCAGAGGGTGAGATATAATAAATTGAAAATAGATATTATATATAAAAAAATAGGCAAATATATAAACAAACGTAGAATGATAACTCAAATAAATTTTAGTTTTATTTAAAAGAAAAGAAACCGGCCGGCGAAAAATTCCGTTTGAGTAAGTTAGCTTAAGCTGATGTGCGCTGCCAATCAAATTGTGTCTTTTTACCATAGTAAGAGGTATTGGTGAATTTCAAGCCTCAAAAATGACCTTAAGTGGATTTTCGTCAATTTTTGCGACGCAATCTGAAGCACACATAATCCTTTCTGAGGTTGACAAGGACTTGTGCAAAGAAAGTTGATATACCTAAGCATAAGTTGCCTCCAACGTTCATTTTCAGCTCCTGCTGGTTCAACGGGCAGTTGTGAGATCATTAGATTCTGGTGGTATCACAATGGGCCTCCTCTGGCCTAAGTATGGATGTACCTGTTGCGGCCTGACAACATAACCTTACCTAAGCCGAAACGTGCTCTGTTAATTTCAACATAACATCAATGTTTCCTGATAGTACTCATTAGAGAAGGATCAATAGCCCAACCAAAGTGAACAGGAAGAGGTCAATAGAATTTTTTTTACGAAGGCAAGTTAAAATGAGCTATCAATTCATTTGCACCATTCACCTTGGTGAAGGTGGACCCAAAGATGCATCGCACAATCATACACTCTTTTCATCTACATATTTAGAGCAAGCTATGCCTGGCGTTACCTTCCAAGGATTTGGATAGAGGTAGAGGTTAAGTTAATACCCAAAGTTGGTCCGCCCTATGAGCCTCACCTTTATTTTTCTAAAACAATGAAAAAAAAAAAATACTTGATAAACATATTAGGGTCTTTCAATGGTGGGCGCAGTGGTTAGTGTGCTGGACTACTGTGCGAGGGATCCCAAGTTCGATCCCCGGAAAAACACAAATTACATCTTAAGGTTTTTTCTACTGCGCCACATCTCACGAACGTCTGACAAACATCCGAGAGTATGACTGTCCTGAAAAAGCTTCTTAATTCAGCCGCTCGGACTCGGTATAAAATTGTAGGTCCCTTCCATTCGCCCGAAAAATAGAAACTCACACAAACGAATGGTTGCGAGAAGCTAGGCCGAGGGTGTCTATCCACCTGTTGCGCCAACTATTTATTGGCTAGTGCGCTGGACCACTGAGCGAGATGTCTTCAAGTTCGATCCCCGGAAAAAGAAAACAGAAAATTACTTCAGTTAAGTTTTTTTCACTGCATCACCTCTCGCGAACAACTGACAAAAATCCGAGAGTAAAACCGTCCTGGAAAAGTTTCTCACTAAAACTGTGTGATATGTGCTTGAACCCTCCCTAAATAGTCCAGGACACTAACCTCTACATCGACTGAATTCCAATCTAAATTAGGTACACAACATTTCAACTAATATAGCGATAACAAAGACATTTCCTTCAAATCACGACCGTGATCCACACAATGAACTGCTTTCATTACCATATACGAGATAAAACTTCACTTAATTACAGCCGGGACACAGATTTCATCACAAAAGGAGCAATAACCACAAAGGAAGTTCTTCTATGGCTTCGTTCCCACATAATGCAAGAGCTTCTTCCACAATGAAAACATGATCCAATTCTCATGATCATGTAATCTCAACTCTGGGTCTGGACGGCTGTTGTTCATTCACTCTTTTCGAGTATATCTGCGGAGCAGTCTGACAGATACACGAAACTACGCAGCTCTTGGATTTTTGGGTTCTCTTCTTGTCATATACGAGTACCAATTGCACCATGGGATCGCATGAAATCCATCGGTAATTTGTTCTGTGTATGCCATGTTCAGTCTTCGACAGAAGTATCGAATTTTGTTTCGTCACTTAACCCTTTTTTTTCGTGTATAATGATGTTTTTGACGAAGAAGAAGGAACAAAAAAAAAAAACAAATTCATCCACCAGCACATTGTCTTCTTCGAAAATAAAAAAAACAAGAGAGGGACCCTCTTGGCGTAACAAAAGACATTTCAATATGCCCCCATAGGAGCGGTGGCATTGGTGTGGTGCTCATCCAGAGGAAGTTGGCTTCAACAACGAATTCAATCACTTGACCGAATCTTTTGTCCTCCCTTTGGAGGGTGGACGAGTCGTTACTTTGCCGATACAAATTCTTCCTCCCCAAAAACAGTGTCTTTGTTTAGTGAGCAGAAAATTTCCATATATGTTACGTGTTAATTATGATGTGTGAAGAAGAGAGTAGGTGTACCTACCTTAGGGGCATACAATTTCCGGTTAGAATCTATCAAATGGAACAAATCACATTTGGAGGAAGACCACCTGAGCACGTCACAGATGTACGACAGACGAGGGGAAACATTTTCAAGGAAATTTAAATAACTTTAACGTCTTTGGCTTAGTTTTTAGAACTGTCATCGTTCCGATGCTTTCTAAATTGTACTTCAGTGATTGTGCTGAGTATTCGTTTTCTGTGTGATCCCTTCGGAAAGATGTTGAATACTCTTCTGGTTCGGAGTCAGAGTTTTTTTTTATGATTGGCGATCTAGCCTTCAACATTGTAAAGTTAAACTTTTTCTACGATCAGCATGGATACAAAATTTCGTCGGGATAGCCACATAATACTCAAGCGCAAAATCCCAAAACCCAAAGTCCTCACTGTTTGAAAAATCCTCAAATTAATTATCCCCAAGCACAAAATCCCCAAATTCAAAATCCACCAAATCAAACATCCCCAAAGTTTTAATTCTAAATATTTAAAGAAGCTTTGCGTACCTTACCTACTCCATGTCCAATGCCCCCCTGCAGGGCGGTTGCAGGGGGCATAATTCTCCCATACTAATTTGACTGTTAATGCATTGTGAATACACTCGAATTTTATTTGGGTATTTGGATTTGAGTATTTTGGTTTTGGGAGTAGGGTTCGCAACCCAATTTCGTCATACATGGCATAAGGCCGAGCCTTGTGGCACACCGCCAGTAACTTAGTACGCCTAAATTCGTTAATCCAAATTTTAGGGTAAGGCTTGTTCGAGAAGGCAATTCGATTAAGACATCTTATTGCACCTTCCTAAGACATCGAATTGAAGACGTTTTTGACGTGCGGTGCAGTAGGTACATACTTTCGGATGCCGCCTTTTATTTGTGATTTTGTCTTGTGAAAACCGTACGCTGTTCCAAGACTACAAACTGCTGTTCTTTTAAGTGCAGATCGATGTGAATTATCCGCTCATGGACTTTTTTCCGTGTCGAGTACACAAACAAGGCGTAAACAAAAAATTCCCTAATAAAAACATGCGTTATATATTTTGGCGAATAAGCCGGGTCCTATTTAAATGTTGATTTTTAGTCCTCTATTTGTATTTTATTGACTTTTCAGCAAATATTGACTATAGATATCAACATTTTTTTATGACGAAGTTGTCTATGAGACGAAAGTTGTAGGTTTGGGTCATAACTTTCTTTTAGCATCATTACTGCGGAGTAGCATTATCTATCTTCGGTTTTTTCGACCGTATCTCTAGCTTGGAGGAATCGTGTGACAGTGTGACTCGGTGACCGTGTGACTATGTGAACGTCAGTCTGATTTTACTTGTCGGAGTTGAGATTTGTGTCTAGTTGCAGGGTAGATTAGATCAGATTACACTATAAGTCGGGAGAGCCTTTAATCGGCCCTGGCACTGCGGCCTCTCTAAACTCTAAAGGAGCCTATTGTGCCTTCCCTGTTGAGGTCCCAGAGCCATCTTTTTACTCTCGATACAGTCAGGAAGACAAGTATCTTCTCTGGGGGTAGGTATGTCAGCAAGATTTGATGAAGTAACGATTTGTTTGCCAAGGAAATTTTTTCTGAGACGAAAGAGAGCCGGACACTCCCTGAGAATGTGAAGAGGGTATTCGTCACTCTCCATACATATACCTAGTCTTAGTACTTAGTCTACATGTGGGGTCCGGTGAAGCTCCAATTCGGTGAAGATGGTTTTTCATAAGGTTATTGCCAGTAATTATACGTGTTAGGATTCCTGAAACGTCCCTTACGGACACCACAGAAGGGTACAGGTCCGACAAGTTGCATTGTCGCGCCGACTTTGGCCAGTTTGTCAAAGCCACTGTGGGCTAGAATCCAGTATAGTATGACTAGGTTTTTCTTTGCAAGTTCGTAGATGGCCATATGCAAGTTTCCAGGACCAGCTTCGATTTTATGACAGATGAGTCAAGAACTTTAAGAGCAGCTTGGCTGTCTGAGAAGATAAATATAGTTTTAACATGTGTTTTAGAACATAAATTTATTCTAGCGCAGTGCGATTAATGGCAAGGCCTTCAGTCTGGAATATGGACGAGTGTTTGCCTAGGCTGACTGAATAGTTCGCTGGAGGCGATTCTCCATTAATGCCAGGTCCAGTCCCTGAATCCATCTTGGAACAGTCTGCACGCCAGACAATGTCAAGTCGCGATGGATTAGGTTTTTATTTTTCCCAGTCTTCCCTTGGAGGGATATGATGATAGAGACGTTTTTATGGAAGCCATATTCCGGTAGCATGTCGTCTACGAACTTGCTGAATGCTCTTTCTGGCTCCATAACGTAAATCAGAGACAGGTGACGCCCATTGTAGGAATAGGGGTCGATGTTGTTCCAATGGAATAGCCGATGAATACTCAGTCTTCCTTCGATTTGAATGTGTACGTAAATAGGTAATATGCGTAGGATGACATTCAGTGCAATGGTCGGGGTGGAGCGTAGACAGTCCGTTATACAGTTTCCAGCTATACGTTGGACCTGTTCTAGCTTTTTTGACTGTAGTGATTTCGTTAGTTTTTGACCACCGGTATCCCTCAGGGACATTACGCTCACGGTGCACCTATTACAGTTTACTGCTTCATTTAGTCCCCGGCACGACATCAACTTGACTTGTGAATTGAACAACTTTTGGTCCGCGGAGGTATGAGAACGTGGCCTTCCTCTATTCGGCACATTAGGGCGCCTGAAAAGGAATCAATGCGATCAAAGAAACTGTATCTTTAGAGCCCTTACTATATGAGTCCGCCCATCTCTAGTTTCCGATTAACAAAATTTTTGTAGCTCTTCAAAATGTTGCCAACATTGATCAATCTTTTGCCATTTTTAAGATCAATGTTAGCAAGATCAAAAACCCCTCTGTATTGCCTTTGATCTCCCAAATATTCTTCATGACACTTGTCCATCAGTATTGATGATCGTCATGAATCATGATCGCAATTTCTCTTCTATTGAATTATTCGTTCGAAGAAAGCCCTAAAAGGACCTTCTTCAGATTGATGATTAATATAATACCGTAATTACATTAGTTCTACATCAGCATTCTTTGTGTGGTTTTATATCCCAGAAACTCGACACCTTTTTCTATAGACGATTTTATTAATATTTTGCAATTTTTCTTCTTTCTCTTTGTATCCTTCCAGATACCGCAAAACCATTCGGCGAACAACAACCATCTGAGGAGGATCAAGTTCATCCGTCTTCAAAGTGAGTATACCATTAAACATATTTTCCTATGCTTGATGGAGAGAGGAGAAAAAAAGAATCTCTTTCCTTAGCGGCGCCGATACCTTTTTTTTGTCGAAGGACAGGTAATCCTTATCAGTTTTGAAAAATCACCTGTACCCACACCCGCACAGAGGCTTGCGAATTTCAATTGACAATTGGAACAGACTCATAAATTTCAACCGAAAACCTGTCAGTAGTGTAGTGCACTAATGGGTTTCATTTTTTTTTTTTGCTAGAAGTGTATCCTTAGATTTTTGGTGTATCTAACAATGTAACTTTTTTATTTGTTTTGATTTGAAATTTATTATACTCTGGGGGATGAACCTAGAGGTGGACCGCAGTTTGTTCATCATCTGGGCCACCAGGAAGACGCTAAATGTATCTCAAAAGTATCTGCAATCAGTATTTTGTAATTGCACAACAGATTGTTGAAATATGTCTAAAATCGATGTTCAATTGTCCATTTTAAAGGTGATACTCCCGCGCAAGGACCTTGCATTGTTCTCTGTTTCGCATGTCGAATTCAACTCACAGTACGGGTTAATTATTCTTAGGCTATATGGACATTTTTAATTGTGAACAAACCATCAGCACCAGCTCCACGGGACATGGCGCCAGGATTCATATTCACACTGTCTAGCTAGCTAACTTGCTGTGATCTGCACTTGACTCACTGTCATGTCTACCTGATGGAAATGGCGCTTAAGTGCGATATCGATTGCAAGGTGTTATGGTCAATATGGTAACTCTATTGTTTTTGGTCTTAAAATTTAAGCGGGATGATGCGATCAGTGAAAACAATTGAACGGCATTTTGGAAAACAATCTCAACTCCCGCCGAGTGGTTTACGATGTTTTGGTCAGTGGTAGCAACGGGGTGTAGACGTATGAAAGGATACTAGAATTGCACAAATTTTCTGATGGTGACAGGTAGTTTTGTGCAAAATTTATTTCGAACAAATTTGACCAGGTTCCTTTGTAGGTGTTTTATGTGTCGTCCTTTAAAAAAAACATAGGAAGATAAATCACAGAATTTGAGCGGGCGATTGTGTTTACACTGTCAATCGTCACCTATGTCGGTTTTTTATTGGTTTTGACATGTGAGCCCCGAACTTCTGCGAAATTCGTTTAAGGTCTTGTTGACACACAGTCTATAAAGGACTGACGTCGTATATTTTATCGAGAGTTGTTTTTTTGTCAAGGGGAATCTATGAGGGTGAATATAGAAATTGCAAAACAAAAGGCAATAAATTATTGCATAGACAGTGATATAGTATCTGTCCCTAATGTTTTAGTCTCAGGATGTTCTTAAAAGTTTATTTTTTTAAAGGCGACATAAAAATTCCTATATTCTGTAGAAAAACTCTTATTTGACTAAAGTGGATTACAGAGATGAAACATGATTAATAATTAAGCAAGCATAGTAGGTATCAGAAGGTGTACCTCAGGAGTCAACTTTGGGACCAATCTTATTTCGTATCTTCATTAATAAATTGCATTTTGTCTGTAGACATTTGAACTATATATGACAGCAGTTTTTTAAACTGTTTGGGTTATGTTAAAAAACTCCAGACAATTTTTTTACAATTTTCCAAGGGCAGTCAACATTTTATTTTACACTCTGCCATCTTTCATGAACGTCTGACAAACATCCGAGAGTTAAACTGCCCCAAAAAAGAGAAGCTAGACCTAGAAGTAGAAGCTACAAACCATGGTCCATCTACTCATTCTCAGATTCATAAAAGAAACTGGATTGGATGAAGTGGTCTAAAGTTGATATTCTTGCCAAGGCTAAAGACGGAGCAAAAACCCTCAAACAAGGTTTTTAAAGGAACTGTAATGCGATGGGGCTCTAGAAAAGGGGCATAAACCTTTCCAAGGTATAAGCAGGGGGCACAATAGGCCACAAGGCCGCAGTGCAGTAAACCGTCTCCATTATTATTATTATTAGACCTAGGGTTCCTATACGAAGCTGTTGCGCAAACTATTGTTTAGAGAGTGATTTGAATGAAATCCGATAGATGGCGCTACTGTAGAGCAGTGTCACGCGTCTACGTCTATATCATATTAGTACGATAGTCTCGAGAACCACTGAGCGGATTTTGATGCTGATTTCATATTTCGGTGAACAACAATTCATAATACATGTCTCTTGATTTCCAACCCTGGATAGCCTAGGCTTGTTATTCGCATAGACCAAAAACTACACGAAAAAAAGGCCAGCGGCTTTATCACTCTATCTTGGACGTCAGGCTACAGGTCCAATGGCTGTAGAAAATGTTGTTATCGAACACTTACTTATATAACTCGATGGTTTCTCAGGAAATATGGAATGCGGTGCTATTTTGTTAAAAACACGTGTCCTCCAGGCCGCATGTTCACGCACTTTTAGAAATAAAAAAATCTCTGTACCAGACGATCATATTTCGATTTTCTTAATTTTTTTGAAGAAGTAATGCTGCAAGCCCATGAGCCGCACCAAGCTGATGGATCACCTTCGGATTTTGTTGGCCCAAAATGCGACAAAGCCTTACAGGCAGAAGTAAGGCTCGTCAGAACATAATTCGACGGTAAAAAAGTGGATCACATACAAACTGCTTGAGCACATACTTATTGAATTCACGGCATCCGTCAATTCTGATCGTCTTATGATTTCCCAAAACGCTATCTACTGAATACAAAAAAGTTATTGCAATTTCAAAATTTGTTCATTCACATTTTTTCAATATGGCAACACTTAAAGGGCAAATTGTCTAATTGAAATAATTGTCGAATGAAATAAAGTCTTATGCATAAAAGTCTAAAACGTAATTTTGGACTTTATTGCACAAGTCTTTATTTCATTACACCGACAATTTTCTCTTTAAGTGTTACCATATTGAAAAATCTCTTAAAAAAACACTTCATTTTGTTTGTCAAGTTTTTTCTCAAGTTTTCAATTATATCAAACTAAATCCTTAGTCCGAGTGGTGTAGCTAAAAGGCTATCAGGTTGAGAGGGTTGAATTTTAAGGTTTACAAAAGTAAATTTATTTGAAAATAACTGGAAAAATATCCACAAGTCCATAATAACTACATTTCTTAGGTACGAAGTGCAAAGTTATCTTGAGACCCAATATTACGTCAAAAAAATTGCCCAAGAGGTAGTGAAAAATTTTTTTCATTCGTGAAAAATGCTTGGAACTCCACCACCTCGCCAATCCAACTCATTTTCAATAACACTCTAGCTTCCAGCTGTTTGAACTGGACAGCTTATGAAATACTAATTTGAATCACGAAAACTTGTTCGTGACAGCAGAAAAATCTCTCCACTGTTCTGGTGAACGAGACGAAGATTAAAGGTATGTTCAAACGCGAAAGCGGGAATCGAATACATAGCGATGTGGTTTCCGTTGCGAAATTCCCTCCCACTTTTGCATTTTCGCATTGGTTTGAGCAGACCTTAGACCTTAAAGCGTGTGATATTTCGAAAGCATTTGACAGAGTTTAGCATCAAGCTCGTTTGTCAAAAATGCGTTCTTAAAATCGACGTGCCTTTTTTTCAATAAAGACCGTTTAATTCAAGTTGTGCTGCACGGCTTCAGGCTTTAAATTCACCATATAAATGGTGGGATTCCGCAAGGCTCTATTTTGTCTCCGACACTCTTTCTTATATTTATTAACTAGCCATACTCGCGGCTCTGCTTGTCAGTTTCCTTTATTTTAAATAAAATTAAAATTTATTTGAGTTATTAAATATGCACGTTTGCTTATATTGTTTGGTCTTTTTTATTTTTTTATCTTTTAAGATTACAAAATATTTAACGCAATCCATGGAATCCGTTCAAAAATATTCGAAAAATTTGGAAAAGCATTTTCTAGTACAGTTTTGTATACATTCGCGTTCATTTTCGATGTAACAAACTGGAGCTCACAAGTCCTATAATGTGCAAATGTGTGGTGGCTATCTAAAACACATTCATCCTTTCGCAAGTCGTGAATGTAATAGTTGTAGCCATCCAGTCCATCCAGGTTGAACTTCTTTTCATCGGAAAACACTACAGTCTGGCACTCCTTGTTCCACGTCATATGCTCTCGAGCAAACAGAAGTCGTTCAGCTTTGCGCACATCATTGAGATGTGTTTTTTTTACGTTCAGTCTCTTCAAATGCATGGCACTCCGAATAATGCGTTTTCCACATGCATTTGCATTAGCACCGCATTCTTCCCTGATTCTAGCAGCAGAACGTTGGGAATTTGAAGCAGTTCTGACGATAAGTCTCCTGTCTGTTTTTTGTTGTCGCATATTGAGGCCCTCCTTTCATATTGTTATTATAGCTAAATTCATTCCGAATAAAATTACCAACTACATTTTGGCTTCGGCCAATCTTCTAAGATCTAAGCGAATTGACGCTGCTTTAAACCAAATTCGACGTATCCCTTTATTTGGCCTTTTTCAAAGTCCTCAATTGCTTTCCGCGACCAGTTAAAAAAAAAAAAAACAACGGCGGTAATTATTTTCAATTTCAAAAAGCAAACCAATTGACGTCGTTACATAATCGTTGTAGATCACAAACTAAAGTTATTGCCCTTGAACCTATTCTGATGAGCCAAAATAAATGGGAATTTGTTGATATGTTTTTCCAAAAATAATAATAAATATATACGAGTATATACGTGTGACGTGTTAGAGATCACAAACTTTCGTGTTTCGCTAACAATTGATTATTCTATATAAAAAAATTGATTTCATTAAAATCGACCAGTTAAAGAGATATTGTCGTTTTACTTTTTTAAAAATGTTGAACCTATTCAGTTGAGCGGGAGTGTGTTTTGATCCGGAGGATGTCGCCATTACAATGTAAAAAAAGGTTTTTTTAAATCAACCGAGTAGTTCCACAGATGGTCCCTAAACCCCTCTCCCTCCCAACTTTACCCCTCCCAATCACCCTCCTTAACATTCTGCTCCAGAGGATGTCACGATGACAACCCTGAAAGAATTTTTAAAATTATTGTCCAAATAGTTCCAGAGATAGCTACCACCGCTGTATCCTTCTATCCCTTTCCACCGTAACTTGTACTGATCTGGAGAGTTTCATCATGACAATGGTGAAATAATTTTTATAACCGGCCGGGTAGTACCTACCAGAGATACTCCCTACCGCCCCCACTCTTTTCCCCTCCCCCTCTATCCCCACTCTAAAACCTAAATGGGCAAGAATTATATATATATATAAATCAGAAAAAAAATCATGAATATCGGATAAATAGTCCCAAAAACCCCCCTACCCCTCTGCCCCCTTTTCTCAACAACCTTACGACCTAAATGGGCAACAGGTCTATAAATTAGAAAAAAAATCCTGAAAATCGGGAGAATGGTTCTCGAGTTATGGATGGACAAACAGACGGACGTTGCATTTTATATAGTACATAGTATTAGTATGGATAATAATAATGGCCCAAGCACTAAAGGACCTCACATTCTTCGAAGCTGTTATCTCCGAAATGCATACTTAAACATTGTTTTACTGGTCACCGTATATTAGGAACATTCACATCAATCTTTCCGTGATCCATGTAGGTAGGTTCGACTGAGGTTTGGGAATGCCCGAAAGAATCTGAACGCGGATTCAAGCTGCCGAAATGAGATTTCTCTGGTGTGACCCGTAGAGATCGCATTAGAAATACCAGAATACGTGAGGAACTCAATGTCGAGCAGCTACTTCTCCGGGGGGAGCGGTTCATTCTTCGGTGGTTTGGTCAATCCCCAACCAGAATCCCACGACGTGCAGGCAAGCGTCCTCTAGGTAGACCCAGGATGAGTTGGTTAGATCAAGTTTATAATCTCTTCTCTACCCGTATGGAGATTGCCGTTGATGATTTAGAGTCGATGGCGGATAATCGAGAGCTATGGAGGGTTCACTTGGGCAACCTACACCCGCGACCCACCTAATGGATAAACGGGCCATTGAAAATGAATGAATGAATGATGAACATAATGTAACAGTGACTTTCCTAAAGACTTATCAACTCTGAATAAATTTAAATTTACTTATCTGGTCACTTATCAGGCGGAAATAGCCTTTTTGTCGCAATTTCTTCAAAAAGAGTAGATATCAAGTCCAATTACCCACATAAATTGCAATATTCTTTTTTTGCATTACCAACTGTGTATTCGAGTAAAATTATAAATTTATGAATGTAAACACATGAAGCGTGACTTCTTTAAGCGTGCCTTCTTTATCGAAAGTAAACTTGCGGCGGCACACATTATTGGTTCGCAAATACAGCGGTCATGGTGGCGGTGTATTTAAGTTTCTTATCTACATACTGCAACCGTAAGCTCCTACAAGGTCATTTCGAACTTCCAAGTTCCAACTTCATATATTATAATCTTTAGTTTTATTTCCGCCAGATGACGGATGACGGAATTTTTAAACGTGATCCGGTAGTTGAAATACATTTTTACTGAGAAGGGTGTTTGTCTGGACTTCTGGAGGAAAATAAAAGTCAATATTGGCTTTCGATTGAATTTGTGGGTTGAGTGTCAGTTTTTTTTTTGTGAGTCATCTATATGATTCTCAAAATGAAATTGCAACTTCAATCCATACATTAAACTCACAAGGGTATCCCAATTTATCGCTTCTTTGCTCTTACACTTTATAGAGACTGTAAATCAATTTTTGAATTCCTCTCCATAAAATTGTCAAAAAAAAAGTCAATGACAACAAAATGCATTGTTCGAATGAAATTCAATGATTTCCACTTTTCTGATCATTTCGCGCTTTTTCATCTCAAAAACAATTCTTTTCTTCTGTGGGAAGAAATAAAAAAAAAAAACATACACACACACATGGTTATATAGTGTCTAGAAAAGGGACAATTCCACGGTTGCACCCATTGTCCTGAACAATACTTGCGTGATCGCTGATTTTTATGGGTTTTCCAAATCAAATGAAACCGTGACAATTTAGGGTACAAATTGAAACATTTTCTTTCCAAACCACCGAATGTCGTTGTAACGTTCGAAAAAGGATACATATGCTGCCACACAGGTCGTTCTCTGGAAAAACAGAAATGTTGTCACAAATGGTTTGTAATGTCCTTTGATTTGCTATCAATGATTCGTATTAGACCAAATTTGATCACCGTCCAAGGTGATGGGGTTACTTTCGGTACTAGATGTCCTTTCAGAATGTGCCTACAAATGTGTTAGGAATTCTAAAGTTGCTTTTAGGATTCTATGCTTCTGACCACTTTAGTTCCTCATCACATATTGACATGAGAGAGACCTTATTTGAAGTTCCACTATCAGATTGAACTTCTGCACGCACTGGTAAAGGGTGTAGCCATCTGCCTTGAAGCTAGGATTATGGTAACCGTGGACATATCTTAAGTGATAATCTTCTCCAGAACGCCTGTTATTGTTAGCAAAGTCAAACGAAAACAGGTGGAGAAGTTTAAGTAACTCGGGGACTTAATGGATGGAAGGAGCAATGGTGAGTTTTCCTGTAGGATTTGCCAGGGTGAGCCCATTTTGAGATAGCTTGGTCTTTCTGTATTTCATTACGGCGTTTGTTCTAAGTCTTGGGTACTGACCGGAAGAATAAGATCGCGTATACCTACTAGACTGCGACTGAGAGAGATCGTTGGATGAAATCCAGAACAGAATACTTGAGATTTTCTATGTGAAAAAAAGACGCCCTATGGAATCCGTGACATTAGGGATAGTTGTGGGAGGTGCCACGCTAACTATCAACACTTCTAGTTATGTCAAAGGGGCACTACCCTGTATATACAGCATCCTGCGGTTCATTTTCGAACAATCATGTGCTTCGGAAAGATTTCTTGCACTGTTCTGGGATTTCCTGTCATGTTTGTATGCGTTGTTGTAACGTAACCGCGGATGTATTAAAATGGACCATAGAAGCCATGGGCGCAGTAGCACAGTGATTAATGTGCTGGACCACTGTGCGAGGGGTCCCAGGTTCGATCCTCGGAAAAACATAAATTACATCTTAAGGTTTTTTCTACTGCGCCACCTCTCGCGAACGTCAGACAAACATCCGAGAGTATGACTGTCCTGACAAAGATCCTCAACACCGTTCGGACTCGGCATAAAATTGTAGTTCCCTTCAATTCGTCCCCAAAAAGAAAATCACACAAACGAATGGTTGCGAGAAGTTAGGCCGGCCTAGGGTGTCTACCGCCAGTTCCGCCACCTATTTATTTATTTATTTAAAAGCCATGCAATCGAATTCGGCTACCCGTCTGATTCCCGAGTATAGCAACATATTGTCCGGCAAGAACCACACAATTACTACCACCATATTTATTTTCGTAGATCTGTTGCATCTTACTTTACTTTTACCACCGCCTCAACCAACAAGCCCTTCCAGCCAGCTCGGTCCATAGCTAGCTGTATCCAGTTGCGCAAACCAGGTTGGTTGAGGTCGGCCTCCAATTGCGCGCACCTAAAGCTATGGGTCCTCCTCTGCTACGTTGTCCCTCAGGGGTGGACTCAAGGACTCGTCGGGCTGGTGTGTTGCTGTCCATATGCTCCACGTGCCCCAGCTTTTCACCTAGATCAACGTCGCAGCCCATAAAGCTCGTCGTTAAATCTTCTCCTCCACACTACATCGATACAAACTGGACCGAATATCGTACGAAGAATCTTTCTCTCAAAACATTCCAGGAGGTTTTCATCCGATTTCGATAGAGTCCATGCTTCTGCAGAGTATACGGATGATTAAGGTCTTATATAATATCTCCTTGGTTCTATGAGAGAAGGCTTTACTTCTTAGATGCCTTCTTAGCCCGAAGAATCAGCGATTGGCAAGAGTGTTTCTTCGCTTGATCTCTGCGCTGATGTCATTTTGCGAGGGGATATTGGATCCCAGGTAGACAAAGACTTTAACTACTTCGAAGTTGTATCTGTCCATCGTGATGTTTTGTCCGAGTCGTCGATGCTGAGACTCCTTTATCGTTGACAGCATATATTTACTTCGTTTTGTCCTCATTTACAGCCAGGGCTGGGCTTCGCCGCCTCCGTTTCAGCACTGACACCTCGCTGCGATCTTCCGATAATGTCAATATGCAAGCAGTTGAACAGACTTCTGTAAAATTGTACCTCTGATGTTGGATTGTCAGTTTCGTACAATTGCTACAAGATGATGTTAAAGAAGTTACACGATAGCTTGTCTCAACCCTTTTTCGACATCAAAGGGCTCGGTGATGTTTTTTACCCATTTTGACAGAGCAGCGAGATTTCTCCATCGTCATCCTACACAGACGAACGAGTTTGGCAGGAATGCCGAAACGTGACATGGCTTTGTATATAGCTAGTCCTTATACACGCTATCATAGGCGACTTTAAAGTCGATGGTGATCTGTTGCATCTGAACTCGTTGAACTAGCTATCGAAAAAGCAATAAAGATTGAGCACTGATTTCAAGGATTGGGTTCAGCGACCGACAAGGCTGCACTCCAAATGGAGGTCGCTTGATTTTCAGAGTTCTGGGTTTAAAAACCGACAGTCAAACGAAGTTTTTTTTTAGCTTTGTGGGCAAAAAAGTTAGGCCAGTGGAGTATGAAGTGACTCGTCGAAAGTCACTTGGATTCAAACAAAGTCCAAGCTTGAGAAATTAGTTTCCTGTAGGACGGATTTATGGTATCATAAAAAATTTTGTTTTAGTTATTTTACTAAATTTGTGATGGTGCTTCCCTCAGAGGTAGGTACTCCTAAAAAAAAGTCAAAAAGAGTCACATTTTGTCACAAACTTTTGACTCATACAATTTAACCGTCTGTGAAAAACACTTGTCGAACTTTTTTAGACGGGTTCCAATAAAAATCTTACCTCTCACCCTTTCATCATCGCCCACTTGTTTTTTGAACGAAATCTGTGAAAGTTTTACAAATATAGGGTGCGCCATCTAGTGGTTTCTTTTTAAATTATAGGTTATTTTGACACTGACAGCTGTTTCCCGCTCGAAATAATGACAGAAAGTCAGTATCATACCTCCGCCGAACGAAATCAGTCGCTTTACGCTTGAACAACGTTGAAAAATATTGAAAACTTATTTCCAAAGTGAGTGTTGTGTAGCCCAAACAGTGGGTTTTTTTCTGACGAGGCGCATTTTCATCCGTCTTGGCGATGTCAATTGGCCGCCTCGGAGCTGCGATTTGACCCCTTTGGACTTTTTTTTTTCTGGGGAACCGTGAAGGTCTGATGTTATGTCAACAATCCGGAAACGATTCAATCGCTTATGGCCAAAATCATCCAAGCAATCCGTGAGCTACAGCCCGAAACCATCAACAAGGTCTTGGAAAATTGGAGTGACAGCGCTACTGCGAAGCTAGCCGAGGCAGCCACTTGAAAGACGTTGTGTTGCATAATTAATGGGAATGGTTGCTCTTACTAATAAAGCCATAATACACGGAAAAAATTTTAATTTGTTAATTTTATTGCATTTTTAAAAATAAACTTGTATTTGCCGCACCCTTTACAAGTCTGACAATAGATTGTGTCAATCTTGCAGCATCACTGGATGCTTCCAATGTAACTCTTGCAACATATGGTGGTCTTTCTTCACCGACAACACTCATTCTACGTCAGCTGGTTGCTTATGGTTTTGAGTTTCTTCTTAAAAAATGTGCTAAACTGTGGTCCAAACAAAACACTATACAGGACCCTTTCCATTATTTGGACATAGTATATCCATTTAAACGACTACTCACCACCAACACCAAGTCTTCGGCCTGTTGATATTTCGCATCCAAAAACCATTGTGTCTTCTCCTCTCTCCTCGTTCGTCCCTAAGGAATTTGATCCTCTTCACTGTAGAGTAAACAAATCGAACAGATTGCATCGGCTATGATGGCCACCGCGAAGGCGGCGATAGTGGCGGCGACCGACTATAGACCAACAACTTGGGTTTCGCAAATAATGTAAACAACATACCAAAAATCTCACATATAAGGAGGTGTATCCTACTTCTAGAATATCCCAGTAACGGTTCATTGTCTTGAGTTCGTAACATATGGTACTGCGTGTTATTCTTTTTATTGCCCATGTCATTAACGATCCATTTGATCAATGTTAACGGTTACACGCTACTGATTTTCGAGTGATTTCCAACAAATTCCTCTTTTTCGCAGGTCCTTCTTGAAGAGGATAGAATAGGCATTCCTAGTTGAAAAAAAAACTCGAGTGGATGGATATCCCAAATCTTATTTTTTTTTCTACTCCGAGATTTGTAGTCTTATTGGTTTTTATATGTTCCACTTGCTAGACGGACGGACACAAACAAGTGTTACAATATACAGATTAGGGGTAGTACGTGACTGTGTGCTGTGTGTCATGTGCCACAGCAGAGTGTGCGAGCATCAGGGGAAACACTTGTCGTACGCTACCTGATACATGGAATCTATGGTACCTATCTATATATCGGAGATTTAATTTTGTAGGTGTGTCGGACAAGGGGTAGGACACGGTGTTTATATTACACACTGCACATAGGACGTGACAAGTTCCTGTTGGATGTAGTACCTGCCTATGTGTGTTTTTCGAATTTTGTTGTGATTACTATTTCTTTGAAGAGAAAGGTCAATGAAAGAACGTTTAGTGATAGATGGTTTTTGGGGGAATTTGAGTAAATAAATGGACTTTCCCCGTTTCAAATTGGAATTTTCCAATAAAGGGAAGGGAACTGTTGATAGTTTCGAAATCCTGTGCTTAGATGGCGTTGCAAGTCCTATTACATGTAGGAAAATTAAAAGGATATTTTTGGTCAGTAACTTTCTCCTTATGATCAACAGTTGTTAACGTGTTTTGATGTTTTGAAAAATCTCACATTCGTTTAAAAAATTTGACACACCAGTTACGAATGATTGCGAGGAGCTTAGCTTCTTTTAGAAGGTCCCTTATGGAGATGTTGCGTCGAATAGGTTTCTTTTAGACGGCTCTGGCGATTAGCCTATTCCATTACAGTGATTTCTATATTCAAAGGTATGCTGACTCAGAAATGGTTTGAGTACGCCTTTCGAAATATAAAATTGTTTATCGAGTTTTTAAGACAGCATTGTATTTTAGAACAGTTACATTGTCAGTCAGTTTGAATTTCAAAAACTATCTTAATCGTTCTATACTAATATCTGCGGATGGTCAAAGATCGCCGAGAGTTGCGAAAAATTAGAAAAAAAGTACGGGTGAAATTACGGAGCCCTGAGGCATGCCAGAAAGTCTAAACCAGTGATTGGTTGCCTTTATCTGCCTTAGGACTTTTGGTATGTTTCGGTCTGATTGGTTTGGAAATCTGTAGGCATGTGCTCTTACGTAAGTACTTCTGATCTGACAGTTTTGACAGATCGTTTTGACAGTTAGCTAAGGACCGGGCTAACTGGAGAGGCTTGTTAGCTGAGGCCTCGGTTCACCCCGAACTGTAGATCCGCCTAAGTAAGTAAGTAAGTAAGTCGGAGGGGAAATCTTGTATAAGATAGGTACTGCTGCGTACTAAAAAGTTATGTCAGACTCTTACTTACTAAAACCACCCTCTTCTCGCCCTTGTTCCTCGCGGGACTGCCGTCAAGCATTACATCTCGAGGGGGTCATAGCCTTCAGTGTTTGGCATATGCAGGTTTACATGCTCCCGCATCGCATTACGTTGTCGCTCAGGTTGGCGTTGCTTCTTTATGATGATTGCAACAGTATTGCTGATTGCTTCCCATCCTCCTTCTGTTTGCCTCATCAGGCCGGTTATATTTTCCGGTGTCAATTCCACACCAATTTTCTCCCTCAGCATTTGCCGTTCTTCTTCGTATCGCGGGCAGTGGAACATTACATGCTCCGCGTCTTCAACAGCTCTTGTACAGCATGGGCAAAAACGATTGTCATCGTGCCCAAACCTGTAGAGGTAAGCCCTAAAGCATTCATTACCTGTTAGCATCTGTGTCAAATAGAAATTTAACTCTCCATGCTTTCTGTTGATCCAATCGTCGATTTTGGGTATGATTCTATGCGTCCATCTTCCCTTGTCAGAGTGATCCCATCTCTGCTGCCAGTCTTCTAAACTTACCAACCTTTGTGGTAAAGTGTTATCTCCTGTTGTCATTGATGATCCTGCCGTTGTTCTGCTGACGAAGTATTTTGTCTGTGCTTCTCTTGCAAGGAGGTCAATTGGTACCCTGCCAGCTACTACGCACACTGCATCGTAGGACGTCGTTCTTAAGGCGCTAGCTACTCTAAGAGCGCTGATTGGGTAGGTCGCCTCCGTTTTCTTTTGGTATGATTTGGTCTTCATTGCAACGATCCCTCTACGATCCCGGCATGTTGTTTCCAGTTGTCCAGACCAAGCGCTCTGGCATCCGCGATGGCTTGGTCTTTGACACGGAGTTTCGGTCTTCCTTGTCTTACCGAACCTGGAGGCTGGGATTTGAAGACCCTCTTAGCTGGAGCATTATTGTCCATTCGATCGATGTGACCCAGCCAGTGTAGTCGACGTGTTTTGGCTTTTTGGACTACATCCACATCTTGGTAAAGCTCATAGAGTTCGCGGTTGTGTCTTCTTCTCCATTCGCCCTCCTCGCACACAGGACCAAAAATCCGCTGAACTATTTTTCTTTCGAAGGAGCCCCGAGTATCAGCTCTCCCTTCTTGCTTATCGTCCAGCACTTGGCGCGGGTTTTGTAGAGCACACATTTCGTGATTCGAGTTAGGAGTTTTGAACCCAATTGTTTTGCCAAACCGAGATAGCAACGGTTTCCTAGGGTAATGCTTCGCCGGATCTCCATTAGGGTGTCATTCGTGAAGTTCATGTTTACTCCGAGGTAGGTGAACTCCTTAACTACCTCGAAATTGTTGCTATCAATAGTGACGTTTTGTCCTAGGCGGTGGTGGACAGATGCTTGTTTGTTTGTTGATAGCATTTACTTAGTCTTGTCCTCATTTACTTCAAGGTCAACGGATTTCGCCTGCTCTTCAATCGGCGTGAAAGCTTCCACCACGGCACGCTGGGAACGATGGATGATATCAATATTGTCCTCATACCGCAGCAGCTGAACGGACCTATTGAAGATGGTGCCTTCCGTGTTGTCACCTGCCCTGATAGCGCGTCTCCTAGCCGAAATCCGGTGCATGCTTAAAATAGTTCCGAGGAGATACTTCCAAACTGCCCCTGCATCTTTGCGCATGCCTATTGACCAGTGGCTCGTACTTCAGTCTAGCGAAAACCGTAGTTTCGTCGCTGCCAATCCATGAGCGGCTTTTTATAGTTTAAGAACTACAATCCGTAAGAGATGCCACATCATTCCTCCTTGGTTAAAGGACTCTTACCTAGCCTTGTCTGAATGATTCTTGCCCGGAGCTGACTCTTCTACACCTAACCGATGAGAAATTATCGGATGAATTCAGTACGGACGTTATTAAAATCGCCTTCTATGTCTAAGAAGGTGCTAACGCATATTGGTGGTTGGGTAGGTAGATTGTTCGAACTACTTCTTACAAGAGGCAGTCTCTGTTGATTTTCCCTTAGAGTATAGGTGTGTTGAGGTTTACTTAAGGTGGTCCTTCCAGTCCCGTTCATATGTGAAGGTCTAGAATAGATTCTATTGTTTTAAAAAGAAGAAACTGACTGGCGTAAAGTCCTTCGCGGATTCCCAACCTCTTTTGAAGAATACTCGGACATTTCTTCAAGATGGGGGACATGGTTCACCAGGGAACAGCTCCTATCAATGGCGACAAGCCAATACTTCATTGTTTTTATAGCAATAGTTCCGTAGGCCCCAGTTTAGCTTCGTGCTTCCGTGATTTGGGCCACATTTTTAGACAATTATGTAGTTAGAGAATGTTTCTTTACTCGGGTCTGTCCAATTATAATCTTTTGATCATGTCTTATGACCGAAATGTGAATCTTATGGTATATTCGACATTTCCAAAAGGTCTCAAATTCCCGTTCTTGAAAAAGAAGCCTGTGCTCAATTATCGACGCCAGTCCGACGGCTTTTGCCATTTCAATTACCAGACTAGGGCAACCGTCTTCTGTCAACCGTTATATAGGCTATAGAGATAACCCACCATTAAGGATTTCGTTTCGCAATTATCGTCTTCCACCAGACGCTGAAAGGATCGCAATAATCACTTTGACACTTTCCATTCTGGCAGCAATGTGCCCTCTGCTACACCATAACTATCATTCAATTAACAGCATCAATGAGTTTCGTTCCAGACCCACTGCCACGAAAAGGACATAAAATATCCGTTGCGCCATAGATAACATCCAATACGAATCCACAATCTGTAACACCGACTTCGCTCGCCAGCAGGAAACTCATCTCTTCAAGTGATGATGGAATTTGATAATAAAATTGCCTGCCAAGAGAGTAATTTTGGCGCGCAACTCATCTCTATATCTCGGTTGCGAAAGGTTCGCCAAAAAGGATTTTCATAAATTGTCCGGTATGCAGGTACTCTCAGTATGCGGTCGATTGCCTATGCCTATCTCTTCCTTCTAATCAGGATTAAGACATAACAACAATTTTCAACGAAAAAAAAAAAAAACAAACGACTGTGCGCAGTTAGGACCAGCCGAGAGGAGGAGTATCCTTAGTGACAGCAAAAGATTTCTTATCTTCATTAAATGAGTAAACAATATAAGGATAAGCATAGTTCTTCCAAAGACTAGATTTTTGGCGCGCTGTTCGCTTATCTGCATCTTAAGACGTTTCGCAAAAGGACCTATAGTCCTTTCTGGCCATTCAGCATTTTTAATAATGTTTTGCCTGAAGTTTTTGTTTCCCTAACTAGATTTGAGCTTATATTGTCAAGTGAAAGAAAAAAAGGACGACTCTGGACTGTAGCACGTTTCGTTATAATTTCCATAGGACACTAGTCATTCGACAGAAACGTTCCACCTACATGCGTTCCGATGTGCAATAAGATATAAGTCCATCAGTTGAGTGAACTCTTTTGTCACCAGATATACAAGATCCTTTGGAGTTTTTGTTTCCAGCACGTACACGGGCAGAGGTACATCCTTGCGAATATTGTGAAATTATTTGGAATGACAAATGTGCGAAAAGCCTTATTGTTGTCACAAGACTCATCCGACTATTGTCTCAGATCACATACGCGTAGATTCTGTACTACAGGACAATGTGACATTTGACAATTCTTTCGCACAGTTGAACAAATAGGTCGGTGGAAGGTTAAAGGCTTCCTGGAACAGACTCGCAGGAAGAAAGTCGAGATTTTTCCCAACATGTTAGGTAATAAATTTGAGGACTTGCGGCTGTTGAAAGGACGAACATTTTGTAGTACATCGAGTTAGACATGCTCGATAATTTTGAGTGCAGATTAGCGGACTGAGACCTTTCAAGCTAAATCACTTGCTAATTGAGCTGCACTTCAAGTGACGTCTTATTTGCTGAGTCGCCTCATTGAACTAGCCGCGATGATTATACGTGGGCTTAGGATGCAACAGGAACGTGAGTTGTGGTATGTTCGCCTGTCCATGCGTTAGTTCTAAGGTAAAGTTCATCATATAAAGACTCTACGTGAAACCTACCTTTGGGTTGGTAAAAGTTATCAAAAGAGGCATAATTAAACCCGAGTCACCTCTTCAGTTTGATGGTACCTACACTGAGGCAAAAGCGGGAAACTTTAAGACTACTGGTGGAACTCATTTTTCGGGTAACCAGATTGGGTCACAGCTTACCTCGCTGATACAGGCTAAGGCATTTATTCCTAAACCTTGCGGCGGACGGTTCGAATCGCTTTTATACCAGAAATTGAAAGAGATGACTACTCCCACGCTAAAAGTTTCAGATTTATATAAGTCAGTCTTCCTTCTTGCTGAAAAGCTTGAAGAGACTACTCGCGATTCACGTGCGCAGGTCTGCACTGAGTGTCCTGTGAGATTGGGCTTCAAAATCTATTTGCTAACTCGCAGATAGCCTTGGACATTTTCAATGGTACACTAGGAATTGAATTTCGGTCAGTCCTTTAAAAACTGAGGTTGTTCTCTTCAGAAGACGAAGGATTTGAACCAGTCAGCTAGTGCTAAGAGCAGGCGTCACTAATCAGGTCTTTGATGACGCAAAATAACTCTGGGAGTGATCCTTAGGTAAGATACGTCTATGGGCAAAGCATGTCAAGTCAAATAAGACATCCGCTCTCTCAGTATTGTATCAGGGTAAAGGTGCTTTTGGCACATTGAGCTTAACACCGAAAAAGATTTTTTGTATCTATACGGCTATTATGAGAACTTTTCCATCAGCGTATGTATCAGTTCTTTGGGCGAGAGGGATTTCGCGTAATTATGTGACTGCCTTCTGCATCAAACTCAAAAGAACGGCCTGCCTTGGCTGCACGAGAGCATGCTGTCCTGGAGTGATCTAAATAGGCTACCTCCCCTTGTAAATTTTTGAATGGGCTAATATAATGGCGCTATCAAGCAATTTACCTTCTTTGGCGAGGAGGCTTTTGATATTATCCGCACTGGAGTTTGGACTTCATTGCGCGACACTTATCTAAAAACCCTGATTCCATGGATACGCCGTCTGATGCAATGATACCTACCGGAACATCGGCTACTGTGCATGTTTAGAATTAATTTTCTTTGCGTTTTGGACTGGCTCTAGCCAAACCATGATCCTAGACTGGGGTGTAGTCGAATCTTTGTATATGGCTCCAAAACTATTCAAGGTTTCAGTGAGCAGTTGTCTAAAACTGAGTAATAGGTACACTCAATTTAGCTTCCTGGTAATAAAATCCCTCCTCCTTCGTGGAAGAAATCGGTGCTACATCACTCTCTCTAATCGAGTTTCATTTAGGAATAGGAACTCACTCCGGCGATTGTATTTCCTTATCTTGTACTTGTCCAAATATTTCTGTCTTCTGTGAGTCAATGCCCCTCATGATCCCAGCACATGTTCATGACCCGCTTCACATATACCCAGTTTCCTTAGGGGCTTCTTACGTTTACAATGTCCCATTTGGATACGCACGTTCTTTTTGCTCCTGTTGATGCATTCTTGAAATCTTTTTTGGTTATGTTGCCCTAGAAGTTTTCTGCATGGCTTATGAGCTATTAGTTCCAGGTTCTGGTCCCGTTTTCTTTCTTTAGTTTCCTGAATTCTTCTTCGAGACTGTAGGCCTATATTCCCCAGAGTGGATCAGGATCTATGAAAGTTCTAATGCCCATTTCTTGCTATGGAGTTTCATTACCTTCTATCCCCACATTGACGGGTTCTCACCAGAGGGTCACCATGTTTCTCCTACCCAGTTCATTAAGTTTTTGTAGGTATTCTCACACAAGTGTCATGATACCAACTTGACTTTTTTCCTATACCTTGAGGTTGATTTGGATTTGGACACATCTATCTATGGCATGTAATTCAGTCTAAAAGAAGTTGTTCGCTATAGGTACTCCTCCATCTTTCTTTGTAGGGCGTGGGCCCTTTGCATTTTCATAAACATTCATCTAGCTCTTCTTTTAGCCACGGAGAGACTCTAATTATTTGAAGTATTGCATCCGTTCCAATAGCAATCTGGTTTCAAAATGGTATCCAACTCTTCGAGTGAATTTCTGCAACTGCTCATAGGCACATTGATCATCTTTGGACAAGGCCGCTCCCCATTTACCTTCGGTTCCCAAGTTGTCGAGGCAGATATATATAGTTTTTGACAGTCTCGAGCAATTTAACGTTTACAGATGTGTCACAATCGCAGTTGTGTATATCGCAGAAGTGATTCGTCTTCCCAAAGTAGTATGATTCACGTTCAGTTAATTAGCCCTTTGTCGTCCAACCTAATTGAGTTTTTTCCGCCACTGGCTCATAGGAGGCTCCCTCTTTAGATTTTAAGGTTACACCAAGACGACAGTTGTTCAGACCAATAAGAAGCGTGGGTACGGCCTACAGCATTAGTGTGTGATTTTAGAGGCAGTCCAATTAAGTGCTTAAACTGATCCTTAAGTTTTTTCGCATCCGTAGTTTGCTGTGGAAGACTTAAGTTCTTCACTGTGTGGACGTTCTTGAGTATGGAAATCTTACTGCTCCATCTATTCCGGATATTTCTAGGTTTATAAGCTTTGAATCGTCTTCGTAGCGGTGTTTGAAGTCCATTTCAAATGCAGTAGCTGTGCAGTTCCTTTAAGGTATAGTACTGCCATCAAGTCTACATCATTTAACGTGAGGGTCGATCCGTCATCAGAAAATGCGAATGTTGATGATTGTACCTACTTCCTTAAGGGGTGACGGGAAACAGTCGAAGCAGAATTGGATCATGGTCTTGACGATGAGCGTTAGTAGTAGCCGAAATTGTCTCCTTGTGCAGACTAGGATGGTGGAAAAAGCGGCACCCATCAACACCGCAGGTACCAGAAGAGATGCATGCACGCGGATAGTGTGTGTTGAGGGCATCTTCGACAAAGTTGGTTGGCCCTTACAACTTTCCACTTCTCAGATCTACTTAATTTTAAGACAACATTACAGGTCTCGACCTGTAAACAATTTACCCTTGCAAATGACACATACCTTGGAGTTGGCATGTTCGAACAATTCAGTGTGGGTATTTACCATTCCCCTCCGACGAACCTTTGATGACGTACTTAGGAACTATTATGCTGTTTGTGCTAATTGAAACAACCAGTTACTAAAGTCCTCCAGTGTATTTGTTGACTACGTCAGCTTGTGCATCCCCCAAAATGGGCCTAAAAGACTGGGAAGTTTGGAGACTAACTCTTGTTCCAACTCCCGGATTATTTAGATTAAACAAGCCAGATGATCTTTGGAGAGACCGTTGTGTGCTGGTAACTGATCAGCGTTAATGCGACGGGTGCAACAGCCGATCCTGCTGCTGTACTGGTGGCGCTGATGGTTTTTCTGCTCCGCAGTTGTACTTTCTGCTCCAGGTACTCCAGTAGGTAATGAGTTTGCTCCGCACTCAAACCGGTTTCTACATGAGGACAGCTTTCTTCTGAACCCTTTTCTTCTTCTTCCTCTAACTGCACTACTAGATCTCTTTGCCGGCGTTACAGAATCTCCCTTTGTCGAACTATAGAGTCTCGTTTTACCGTCAAATTGCTTTTTCTTCCTGCACAAACTGCATTTCATCCTGCAATCGACGAATACTGATGTTCGAGCCCTTGGACGTCTTGGAACAGGTTGATTTAGCGGCACCTCTGGCAGTTTGTTTGCTAATACCACGTGATGCTGTGAGTGGTAGTGCATGCAGGAGCACTAAAATCTGCAAATGAGTCACCTACCTTAGGCAAAGATCGTAAGGAGGGACACTGCATGCGTTGGCAACAGAGCGTCCGTTAATTCCTTCACCAGTTTTTTTTTGCCATCACCACTTGGTGTGTCTCGTGGACTAAACTCTCCCCACCAACGGCCTTCCTTATTCCTTCACCAGTAAGAGATTCAGAGTAGGTATATTTGGTTCTATAGGTCCAACAACTCCCTCACCAATTGCCTCATCAGTTACTGATCCATTTGTGTACAACTTAACTGATGATTCCCCAGTTTGTGGATTGTGGATTCATTGGTCCAATTCTTTTTGTGGCTTAGCTTAGTACCAAAGTTCTTTCCAAATATTATACCGTCTGATAATATCGCCTCTAGGATAGGCCAAGGGAGTTGTCCTTATTTTATTCTCCTTGCTTCGTCAAACTGAGCCCAAATGTTCGAACAGATTGCCAGTCACCCTTGAACTACTTTTAATTAAAATGGCCAGCAAACAAAACCAGAATTTTGGTTAAATTTTATTTGAAACAATACCAAAGGACATACCTACACATAATCTGTCTCATTTCCCTTTTGCATATATATTTTGCTTAACTTATCGACATGCCAGAGCTCATATTTCACAAAAAGACCAAAATAACCGTCGACTAATCCTAATTAGGACCAATTTCAATTTTGTACCACAAATATCTGTACCACACCAGGTGCCTTTTGCCTAGCCCAAGAGAAAGTTCTTATCTTCCATTTATAGTTATGATCTGTCGGCTTAACTGACCGTTGATTATGTCAATTGATTAGACGTCCAGTTTCCAGATTGTTGTGCATTTTGTTTGCGTCCTCTCCTATCTACCTGTTTATACCTGTCATAAGGACAGTTTCAAATTTCCCATTTGCATTTATTGGTCGCAAAGATGGACGACGCATCTATCATCTCTGCCGAAGGATACAACCGTAAATAATCCTTCTCCTTGTGTCTTTCCATAAAAGAGTTGCGCCTTTGTATGTGAGAGACTCACATGAATAGACAGATTAACGCCTTTGTTGTGGGTGGCACGGGATTTGGTGTCCCTTCGCCAGGGTTCCGTAACAATGAGAATTTTTAATAAGAAATTATCATACAAGAAGACCAGACAATAGGACGTAATTTTCGTCAGCAGGGGACTTGGTCCTTTTAGCGCCAAGTTGAATATTGGTCGGAAAACATTTTTGGCGCGAACTGGTTGTCAGATGATGTATGGTCAGAATATAACCGATTAGCATACGGTATTCATCCTTGTAGTCCGTTTGCGATGAGATTTTAATGATTCGCAAACAGCATGTATCCTCTTCGATCGAGTGATTGATTAGGCTGACCAAAGAAACCCGCACCGCCAAAGGAATCGACTGGTCAACAACAAAAACTTTTACTTGACAAATTGTTTCATGTTCACTGAATGCAAAATTAAATCTTCTTACGTACTTCGACGGCGGCATGTCTTCACTTTGAAACTCCAACCACAAAGCACTTCTCGGGCACGTCACCAAAAAAAAAAAAAAAAAACCGACCAACAAACACGACTATTAATTTGCATAGTTCAAATCAATCTGTCGTGTCTTGTGGTCAAGCCCTCGAAAGATGGGTCATTCCTATCTGTCACCGCACAAAACCATCAGTATGCGCCCATTATCAACGGTCTCGACCACAAGACATCCATTAGCCATCCGAAAAGCGAAAAGGAAACGACAACACTATACAGAGTACCCTATACACAGCACCGATCATTTTGCAGACCATTAAAGAGTAGCGAAAAAGAATCCTTTTTGTGGCCGCCACCATGCTGGCTCCAGCATATTATCACACTCTGGTGAGTGTGCATCCTTGTTTTTTGTGCCTCGGTAGATGCTAATAAAAATTAATGACATTTTGTCGTTCCTTTGAGTCGTGTGCGTATATGGATGTAGTTGATGGCTGGTGAACCGTATGGTCATTTGTGGCCGCCGATCATAAGCCGAGGAGGGAAGAGGAATTTTTATATTTACCACAAAATTGCCAATACACCTGAGCGATGGTATATGTGGTTTTTTGTTGGCTAAGAATAATCAATTTTCACGCTTTGCCGGTGATATGCGAAGGCAAATGGACTACAGTCGATTTGTGGTAAACGGTTTGATACCTACTACCGCAAAGATTCAATTGTAATATACAGAAAGGGATCGCCACCTCACTAACAATAATGGCAACAATTTGAAGTATTTACAAAATTGAAAATGGCTCCGGGAATGACAACAATACCGCCAAGAGAGAAGGACTTGCGACATTCACTGAGCCAGATCACCTTAAAAAGCACAACTACTGAGATCACTTCGGAAAATGGTGGGTAAGGATATGGAGCTCTATAGAAAAAATGGACAATGGGCCGCATCTATCGTTATCTGATCTGTCAACCATTTGTAACATGTTCGCTAACCACTTTCAATCTGTTTATTCTTGTGGTACTACCATACCTAGAGTCTTATGTAACAACTCAATGTCCTGTGATTTCGTAAATATCGGCAACTTAGAGTGTTCAGTCACTGAAGTTCAAATAGCTCTTTCTTCATTAAAACTAGAAAAAAATCCGGGTATGAATGGCATCCCGCCAATTTTACTTCAAAAGTGCTCCTCCGCGTTTTCTGTACCTTTGTGTTTAGTATTTAATTTATCTCTCCAGTCTGGAAATTTTTTGAAAGATTGGAAGAGGTCGTTTTTAACGCCCATATATAAATCTGGATCGAGGCATGATATTACCAACTATCGTCCAATCTGTAAAATTTCTTCTATCCATAAGTTGTTTGAAAAACTAGTTTGTGACAAACTTACACCTCTCTTAAAATGATTTATCTTTCCGTCTCAGCATGGATTCGTTACGGGCAGATCCACTACTACAAATCTCTCAATTATTTGTAATACTGCCTTGAATTACCTTGAGAAATGGGAGAAGATTCAAAAGCGTCTTACTAGAGTATCTGTTCGTAGACTGCGATGAAATATTGAAATGCCATCTTACGAGACGAGGTGCAAATTATTTGGTATCTTACCTCTTTTCAGAAGGAGGCAATATTTTTCCGTTATGTTTATTCGCGATTCGATAGATGGTCATATCGATTGCCCTTTTCTATTATCCTTAGTTGGGTTTTATGCTCCTGCGAGAGTTCTTAGAAATCGCTTTTTATTTCATATACCCTATCATAGGGTTAACTATGGTTACAATGAACCAGTTTCTTAGGGAATCCAATAAATATTGTGATGTTATTGGTTTTAATATTAGTAGATAATCTATAGGAATAAACTAATCCTGTTGTTAGGCTTTGGTGGTCATTTTTAAGTATAATTTTTTTGTATTAAGTATCTAATCTAGCGAGAACAGTAGATGTACTCATTTGATTGAAAATAAATAAATAAATAAATAAACATGCAATAACCGCCTTCATGTCGGATCTACTTCGAGAACCTTTTCAAACAACGACGAGTTTCAAATGTGGTAACAAGCTTTGGAAACATTGTTCGAGAGTCTCTTCGCCAATCAGTGAGAGGTAGGCAAAAATTAAGCGCGGAATACTAGAATCAGTATAAACGGCCTTCGGTCCATATTTGCTGATCGGCTTTAAAGAAGTCTTATCGATAATAGCTTGCAGAGTCTACGCGTTGGGTACGTTTGCCTGTAATCCAAAAGCCTGTTTCCAAATGTCCGTTTCCAAAACGGCGTATTACAAAAGCCCGTATTTCAAAAGCCCGTAAATCATATGTCCGTAAAACAAAAGATCGTAATTGTATGCAACCTTCCTGCCTGTGGTCACTATAGGATTTGAAACGAGTTCAAATCCGTAAAAAATACGGGCTTTTTATAAATGTTTATTTATGGGCTACTGTATAATAGGCTTATATTTTACGGTCAACTTCGAAATGCTGTTTTTGCATTTACGGGCTTCTGTGAATACGGGCTAAAGTTTTACGGTCAATCGTATCGTTCCGAGAATCTACATGCCGACTTCAAGGTTCAGTTCGGAGAATGATGGGTCGGATGTAAGGATCGGCATTGAAAACATTGTTTGAGTGTTTTTTAGAGCCATGATTTAGATGATCGAAGATCGGCTTTAAAAAACATGAGCCGGTTATTTGAGCTGTTTAATGAGCGAAAGACTCCGATTGAAGTACGAATTGTGTGTCTGAAATGCGAATCTGTATTGTAAATGGCGCTATCTTTTACGAAAATGCGCCACAAAAGAAGGCCTTATTACAAGCGTATCACTTCTTGGAATGACGGAAATGATTCGAAGAAAACATTTAGCGAATATCTTAGAGTTGTGAGGAACGGCTGCAAGAACATGAGCCGCTCACTTACAGCAGCTCAACAAGCGACAGGCTTTGAATAAGACATCATATATCTACGGAATTGGCTTTGGAAACGGTGTACCTTCTACGAAAATGGGCAGCAGAAGCAGCGTTCATTACTAACAGACAGATTGTTTTCTAGAATGACGGAACGACAACAATAAACGGAACTGTTTTGACGATTTGACACGAAAATATTGGCCGACATACGGGCCAGATGTGAAAATCGGATTCGAAAATACGGATCAAATACTGAAAGGATAATACCATCAGTCAGATTTACGGAACAAGAATCGGATGTATACTATGAAAATGAATGGCCAAGTGCAAAGGTCGGATCCGCAAATGGCATGTGATATACGAACATAGGTTGACAAGAAATGGCTTTGAAACAGAGTGCCATAAATCCCAGCTAAACGGAGCAGATTTTACGATCGGCAACAAATGCATTTGGTAGAAGTTGAATGGCTACAAAATGATTCATAACGCGATACAGAACTCAAGCTCTACAAAACAAAGTTTTGCAATATCGTACCTAGTTCTTGATCATATGAGGCGCCCCACAAGACGGGCTGCTAATGCTTATGACCATACAGTACACTTGACAACCGCGAGGACATAAATTTTCCAAAACTCTGTTACAGGGCAAGCAAACTTTGGAACTCGCTTCCTGGGAATATATTTCCAGAAGACTACAATTGGCAGCAAATTAAGCGCAGAACTAACATACATCTGCAAGCATCTCGGGGCGCTGATGAAGCGTTAGCGTTATAGGGTTGCCTTTCCCGGGAGAAGTATTTAAAAAAAAAACAGGACGAAAATGGATTTTTTTTTCTTTTGCTATAAACCTTCTCATATACGAAAATGGAAATTACGACTCATCAACGTCCAGCCCAAACCCTTTGCTCTAGAAAGCTGAAATTTTGCACAGAGGTACCCTTTATGATGATACAAGCAATAAGGAAGGAAATTCAACCATTACAGGGGTAAAAGGGGGGTCAAAGTGTGTTTTGCAACATTTTTATTTTTAATCATATTGACGTCAAACTCGGGTTGTGTACTCTATTATAAGAAATAAAAAAAATCAATTTTTCCGATTTTGCAAATTCAACCCTTAAAGGGGTAAAAGGGGGGTCAAAGTTTGTATGGGAACATTTTTATATTTCCGATCAACTTCAAACTTTGTTTGTCCACTCTATATAAGAAATAAAGTACATAAATCGATTTCTCAGATTTTGGAAATTTTGCTTGGGGCCCGAGTTATTGGCGATGTCACCTTTTAAGGGGCACTTTTCATAACTCACGAACCATCATCGTGATATCAATTTGAAACTTTGTGTAATGCGTCCCAACCTTTGTCGCCGTTGAATATGGTTATCGCTTCATCCAACTCGAACGTAGGTAAAGATATTCAAACGGAATTCTGTAAGAATGGGTCATATTGCTATAGAAAGTGGTATACATCCTCACGACCTTTCCGGTTGCATACCTATGTTGCACAGTGTGGGATATAATTAAGGGGTAAAAGTGCCCCCTTAGTCTAAAGATGGTGCTCATCATATCGATGTATTTACCAGCTAAGAAATATGCTTTGACCCGGCATTTCGAGAAGCTCTCCAAGGCGAATTCTCACGAAAGACTTGAAACTTCATGCTTATAGAGTTCAATTGACTCAAGAACTGAAGACTACTAATCATGCAGAGCGAAGAGAGTTCGTTGAATGGATTTGGGAACAACAATTAGTGGATGCTGATTTTTCGAACAAAATCATCTTCAGTGGTGTTCTTGCCCACTTTGACCGATCATCAGCGAGATTTCTCCATTGTCATCCTGGTTAGACTAACGAGGAAGAAATGCTACAACTTGTCAAGGCTTTGTATAATTCATCCCTTCATACCGATAATATTTCGCCTAGCAGCAAAGTCGATTACCCTTGGTCCATTTCCGGAGATGTTGTCGTCCAGTCTGGGCTTTCTAACTTACTCTATTATAGCCAAAGATGCCTGCTCTCTAATTTTGGCATTAAAGCCACCAAGAACAAACTTAAAAACGTTAACGATGTTTAGAAATAGGAAGAATAAATAACTGAGGAACGATACTGCAGTTTCAGACCACCTAGCAATCACTGTGAAAGTTTTGTAAGACCCAGTCGTGCATTATTTTCCTACTGCGAGTAGACAAAGTGTTAATTACATTTTTTCCATGACAGCGATAAGTATTAACCACGGGGTGTGACAAATAATTTTCATATTGATGGCTCCGTTAATCGTCAAAATTGTCGCATTTGGGCTTTAGAAAACCCACAAGTAATTGTGGATTTTGGGGCTGGAGGCATTAACGGACCATTCTTCTTCGAAAATGCGGCTGGTCAGGCAGCAACAATTAATGCTGTTCGTTATCGTGACATGATAACCCAGGTTTTAGTGCCTAAATTACAAAATGTGGATGTGACCAACATGTGGTTTCAACAAGACGGTGCCACATGCCATACAGCCAGAGAAACAATTCAATTACTGCATGAGTCTTTTCCTAATCGTCTAATCGGCCGTTAGAATTGGCCATCCAGATCTTGCGATTTAACGCCATTCAACTTTTTTCCTTTGGGGTTTTTTTTTTTTTTATGTCAAAGGTCTATGCAAACAAGCCAACGAACACCAACGACTTGAAAGAGCAAATTGGGAGGTGTATTAATGAAATTCAGTCACATTTATGCGAAACGGTCATAGAAAATTTCAATAAAACAGTACGTACTTGTCAGCAAGTTGCATAACCCCAATCTGTATACACTATGAATCAATAAAAAATGTAAGCTTTCTAATTAAAAATCGGTATTTTCTATCAAAATTATATTTTGCCTGACTTATGGGACACCCTTTAAAAAACAAAAAACTATAACTCACTTTGAAGAATCTCTGTGTACCAAATCCTGAGGGCGAAGCCGCAGGCAAAAGCTAATCCGTGACCTCTGGTAAGTCCATTGACGGCTATTGGACTTTCGATCCAAACCTTCTTTTGATCAATTTGGTGCGACTATCAGAGCTGGAAACAGCCTTGTGGCTACGTAGACTCCGGCAGCCGTTTAACTAAGTAAAGATAAGCCCTCCCTTAAGCGATACATGTTTTTTTTTTGTAACTGCAGAGGATCAAGTTCAAGTCTCAATTAAAAAGACTCGTTCCATATGCAAAACCTCGTTCCTTTCTGATTTATCTGCAGATGCAACTGATCGCTTTCCAGTTACACACAACGGGAGTGTCATCGTTTTATGTGTCTTCCAATAAAACAATGAAGAAACTTTTCTTACACTCGCAACACCAACTACCACAAGATTTAAATTCAAAACTTTTTCACCTCCCAAAAGGGATGCAAACAAGAACACAAACCTATAGAAAAGTAAACACCAACTCGTTTGTTTATTTTCTCATTTTTGTCTTTGTTTTTGTGACACGTGTTCCTGAAACCACTTTACGACGAGTAAATTCAGAAAAAAAATTATATAAAAACGTTATGCGGGGTGGTAGCATATCAGTAATCCCATGCAACAAACCGGTGCTATAGAATAGACCGTGTTCGACATTCAAGTTTCGAAAAAATCTAGGACCGATATCAAATTGCCACACCTCACTATACTATATAGAGGTAGAGGAAACCATGAAATTACATCATGTAACGTGCGATATGATAATGACTATGATGACGATGGCGATTACGATAGTGGTTGCGAGATGGTGGTGTGGTGGTGGGTACCACCAATCAAGTCCTCACCAGTGACACCCCATATTTCGAGTGACAGGGTGACTGGGTACTGCTATATAATAAATCTTGATAGATACTTTCAAACTGGTTAGCTGTAGGAAAGAATAATCATAATTAACGATAGTTGTACGTATACCCAAGGAGAGCAGATGTGTACTGATGATGATGATCCTTGCTTTGATGAGTTATCAAAATTTATTCAAGGGGCGTTCCATGAGTCACAGTGTCATGGCACAGTAGTCCTGCTTAATCGGTTTTCTAATAAAAACTTTTTTATAGTTTTAATGCCGACACAAACATCCCCTCGTGTTGTGTCGGGGAGAAAGTTTTGCTCCGACTTGCTCTCGTTGTCCTATTCAAATCCCATCAGAAACAATGCCGCACAGAGAATCTCTAATTTTGTATTCAAAATACTTCCGATTTGTCGCCTTTGAATGGGAATCACCATATTCCGATCGATTTTATCCATTCAAACTTATTCAAGGATTGTAATTGAAAACCCGCGATGCTTCTTCCCGCCAGATACGTAATAAAGGCAAGAACAATATCTACAAGAAGTAAAGAGGATCCAAGGTGAAAATAATTTATTTCAATCCCCACATCCTTCTGTGCTGGTGCTGGCTGTGCTGCATTTGAAGTGACGTAACGACGACGGTTGATGTCAGTTACCTATTCTAATACTCTGGCCATTGTATTGTTGTTGCACGGGGGGAGGTAGGGAGGCAGTTGCTACACTGCACTTACGGAGAAAAAGTTGTTTTTAATTTATTCACCTCGTGTATGGCAATCATCCGCAGCTATTTGCATCAAATTTCCTTTTCTTATGGGCTGTGTTGTTCCTAGCACGTTGGAATGTTGTTTGGAAAATGTTTTCCATCCTATGGATGGATACGAGTATGCCTGCAGGCAGAAGTTGCCTTGTGGGTTTCCTTTTTCACTATTTTTCTCTTCGGAATTGTATGCAAATAGGATCGGGTGTGTGGATGTGGAGGTATTTTGTTTACAATAATATAAGCGAGGACAAGATTGTATACTATTATATTGATATGAGTGTTGTATAGTTTCACTTATTCTAGTCACGAAAGTTTTATGTCTATTTTTAATTGAAGCGACAATCCTCAACGAAAGGATGTGTAGAATACTAGTTGCATCCCGTAAATGGTTTTTTGTCAATTCGGTTTAGTTATTTGATGGATAAAGTGAGAAATAATTTCGTCATTGCATTTTCTGCTCGATACTTCATCTATGCAAACTGGATCGAATATTAGCCGAAGAACATTTCATCCAAGATGTCTTCATCCCCTTCTGCACAAAACTGCATTCTTAGACATTTTTTTCTTCTTCTTAGATACCTGGCAATATTTTCTACGCCCGAGTTTCTCAAAGTGTATTCCGCCATGAAAATCCAAGTGCTCCGCGGAAAAATGGGGAAAAATATGAAAATTCCATCCAATTTGTGTATTGATTACAATGCGTAAAAATAAATCGTGTACTCCAGAACTTCAAAGCTATTAAAATGGAAACGAATCAATGGAGTTGATAGCGAAAAGATTTGGTTGTTCTTGTTTTCGTGGAAATATACAAGTTTCTAAGAAGGCCGGAATCCGGAAGTTTTAAGAACCGCAAAAGAAAGGAAATTGGATACAAAACTACTCTAAAGAAAGATTTGCCGGACAAGTAGAGCCAATGAACCCATTTTTGATGCCCATAAAAACTAGGGAGATTGTTGCACCTAAACTCCATCAAGAACTCACGGCCAGGGCTGTTAGGCGCTGTGTCGTAGAACAAAATCCTCGTGGATGCATATTCTACAAACAAAAACCTAAGGAAGAGAGAAAACCCTTTTTTTCATACATGCCAGTAACATATGATTTCTAACACCACAACGACCACTCCGCGGAGAGTGAAGCAATAGCTTACAGTTACAGATCAGAAATTTTATGTTTTAGATTGACCCGCGCAAAATCTGGACCTGAACCCATCGAAAGAGCATTAAAAGCCAAAAAAATCAAGAAATGCTGAAGAGCTTTTCGAAAACATTAAGAAACATTTTTAAAAAAATTAAGGCTATTCCACTAAATATTAATAATTTTTATAAGTTTTGGAAACTTGAATTTTAAAGTTTTTGTTACAAACTATGAGTTAAAAATGTTTTTTTTTATATTTTTTTTAAATATCTACTAGATTTAAATATTTTATAAAATGCTAAAGGTCACATCACATACATGTTACTTATTTCTTCAATTTAATAAAATTAAAAAAAAAATCGGAAAATAGTAATTGCGTTTTCCATAACTACGAAAAATGGAATACGTACGGACAACAAAGTGTTCCGCGAGGAATTTCTCTCCAGAAAAGTGCTCCGCGACAAAAAAGATTGGTAACCGCTGCTCTACGCCAATGTCATTTTGCGCGGTAGTTGGAGCCCAGACAAGTCTTTAACTACTGAAGTAGATGTGACGACGTTTTGTTTGAGTTGCCGATATTTAGTCGAGAAAATACTTTTCTCTGCTCGTTTCCAGCTAGGTTCATCTTCGCCACTTTCGTTTCAATGTTTGCAAACGCGCCAGTGAGGTCTTACCGCGTTCTTTCGATAGTGTCAAAACTATCAGCATGTGTCAAGTAGTTGAACTGACTTTTGAAAAATGTGCCTCGTATAATTGCTTCAAGAATGATGTTATAAAAGTTACATATGCAAGCTCTTCGCCTTGTCCTTAACCTATTTCGACACCAAAGGTTTCGGTGGTGTTTTTGCCCACTTTGACGGATCATCAGCGAGATTTCTCCATTATCATCCTGGATAGACTAACGAGTTTGGAAGGAATGCCAAAATTGACATGACATGACTTTGTAAAATTCATCCCTACATGTCGATGACGTTTCGCCTCGCAGCAAAGTCGATTAACCTTGGTCCATTTTCGCAGATATTGTCGTCTAGTTAGGGCTTTCTAACTCTATTATAGCCACAGATGCCTGCTTTCCGAGTTTGGCATTAAAGTCGCCAAGAACAATATTAGAAACGTTAACCATGTTTAGAAAATGGAAGAAAAAAAAAACTGAGGAACGATACTGCGGTTTTAGATAATCTAGCAATGAGTGCGAAAGTTTTGTGAGACCCAGTCATGAATTTTTTTTCCTACTGCGAGTAAAAATGTGTGAATTACATTTGTTCCATGATAGCGAGAAGTATTAACCACGGGGTGTGAAAAATTAGACCAAGAAAAGGTTTTTTTAGATGAGTTTATGGAATGAATTCCTTGGTAATTAATTTAGCGGACTGCTATAGCTATCAGTAAAATGCATCCGTAAAAACACGAAACGGAATAAAACTGAAACATTTAACCCCAGCACTTCATTCATTGGAATTCAGTGGAACATGTTGTGGAATTGACTGAGAAGTGGAACAGAACAAGTTGTAGGCAGCGTTACCGATGGACAATTTGAAAATGTCTCCAAAAAATGTCGCCCGAGCCAAAAAATGCGTCCCACCCAATTTAACGAAAAAAAAACTTCTTTCAGGCTTAAATTATACAGTTTATTAAAAAAAGAGAATTTATTTTCTAAATGAAATAAATTTTAAGTAAAAAAAAAAAACAAATACATAATGAAAAAATAACAGTTCATGTAGAGAGTTCTTCTATGTAGCGTGTGCGTTAGTCTCACAAAAACTCAAGAATGGCTAAATCGATTTGGATGATTCTTCTTTTGCTTTGTTGGTCTTTAATCAGGGGTGGCTTAGAAAATTCAGAAAACCCCAAATGAAAAGCCGGAAAATTAAAAAAATTTAAATTTCCATTTTGTATAGGAATATACACCACCAATGTTCGCAAAACTCGAAAACCACCAAACCGATTGATCTCAATTTTAGGAGAATCTTTGTTACTGGCCCACAGGAGTTTTTGTGAAGTTTGGTCAATATTGAACAAAGGGGGTGGCACTTCTCATACAAAAAATTCGTAGAAATCTTATATCTCGAAAACCACAGAATAGATTGAGGTCAAATTTTAAGAAAATCTTTCGACGTCATATATCTCAAAACCACCGAATAGATTGAGCTCAAATATTGAGAAATTCTTTGTATTTGGCCTGAAGGTGTTTCTGTGAAATTTGGTAAAAATCCCATACAAAAAAACTGGATTTCAAAAGTTATAAGACTGTTACCATTGATGCGCATTGTCAATACAAATTAAATTAGGGTACGATTGGAAATCGGGAATGGCACGACCCATACAAGGTATTTAAAACACTATAGCTTTAGCTTTGAAATTTGGTAAATTGACGTCAATTTTTATATGTAAATAAAAGACATTTAATGCATTTAATCACCAAATGAAACTTAAACTGTAGACAGTGCGGCCAATATTGCCGATCTCAATGAACTGGAGTTGGAAGGTTGATTGGGATATTCATAATCGCAGAGATAAGTTTTATGTGTTAGGAAGTTCACCGGGTCATCTAGTAGATATGCAAACATGCGAAGAAAACACACGCAAATATGTATTTCTTTTTTCAAAATTCTTGGGTGTTATTTGAGAAATAAATTGAAGTTTTGAAAATGCGTCCCAATGTCGCCTGAATTTGTGAAAAGGGTCCAAAAAACGCTTATTTCGAATTGTGGTCGCCACGCGTCCCGACAGAAGAAAAGTCGCCATTTGGCCATTTGGCGACTTATGTCGCCCATCGGTAACACTGGTTGTAGGTACGTAACAAACAATTTATGAATTCGTTTTCAAAAAAAATTACAGATCAATTGCTTAGTTTTTAACTTTCTCGTATACGTATAAGAGTAAGATATTGTTTTCGTAGAAAATTTCGAACTCGATTTTTTAATCAATCCTGATATTACGATAATATGGAAACTCATGAAAGTGGGTCTCCCAATGCTGTCCGTCCGTAGTATGTATGTCTGTCCCATAGGCCTGCAGCCTAAACGCTTGGACGAATTTATTTCAATCTTCGTATTTAGAGTTTCTGGGCTCACCGCTAGGAGGCGTTTTTTTTTTATGATAGCCCCAATATTAACGGTAGGTACTTCCCATATAAAAGTTTTCTAAAATGTTAAACAATTTAGATTTTTTTCAAAAACGGCTTTAACGATTTCAACCAAAATTGATAGTTCAATTAATGTAGGCATGCTCTAAAAAACTGCTCATATCTCCAAAACGCAATTTTCGATTTGGATAAAAATGCAACTGGTAGGTAGGTAATGCTTATAGCCTGAATAATATCTTGTACTCAGTTTTCAGCTAAACTATTAAAGAACAGTGGATTTCGAACTCAAAATTGTAATATTTGTTTGCATAATTTTACAAAAAAAAACACTAACAATTTTTATCGCATAAGTACATATTTAAGACAACATAGCATTCTATATAAGATCACGTAGATACTTACTTTTTCCCAAAAAAATCAAATAAACCCGTTTTATAAATATTTCTTAAAAATTACTCGATCTGTATTCACACACCGTATATTTTTGTAAAGCCCAAAACTTCAGTGGAAAGACAAATCCAATAGCTACTCAAAAATATTTTAAATGTTTCTGACATTCAGCGAGATTCGCAATAAAAGATAAAGTTTCGTGCGACCCAGTCGTGCACTTTTTTTCTGACGGACTAACTTTATAATTCAAAAGCAACATTTTAAGACCAAGATTAAGTTTAACGATTAAGTTTAAGTGCTCTAAAAAAGCAAAACAATTTTTTTTCGGCTGAATTTTACCGATAGAGTTTATAATTGGGGCCTTAGAGAGATCAGCAACACGAAAAATATTAAAACACCGCAGCATATGTGGAATATGTCCCCGATAAAGGGAGTTATCTACCATGTGCAACATTTTAAAACAAAAATCGACAGATATCTTTAGTGGGGATGTCTTATCATCCTAAGATTTCTCAGTAAAATAATAAGCCTGAACTTTATTGTACTTCTCGGGAGATAGACGACCCTACTTATTACTCTTCAACAGCATTCCGAGAACAACCAGCACCATCATTCCGGTACTAAAAGAAATATAGGTACACTGGCAGTCTCATACTGGAGTATATACCAAGACCATGGAGAGAAGTGAAGTTAATTTTTATATCAAAGGCTGGCAAACCAAGTCTCACCAACGCAAAATACTTTAGGCCAATAAGCATAACCCCCTTCATTCTGAAAACTCTTGAAAGACTGATTGACATACACTATACACATTCGTAGCAGGCTACGCCCGGAAAATCTATCCCCGGCCCGTTGGCAACCCGTAAATTCCTTCCAGAATCTTCGGGGAAACCTGGGACCATCTCCCAAAATTAGCATCTGGATGTACACGGCTATAGTAAGACCTATATTGACCTATTGACCTAGTATGGTGGCCGGCAACCAATAAGGCCACTTACCTAAAGGCGTTAACGAAGGTTCAAAGACTAGCCTGCATCGGCACCACTAGTGCGATGAGCATAACTCCAACCGCAGGACTTGAGGCTATCCTCAACCTATACTTTCACATTCACATACAACTATCGGCCGCAATTAGTGCCATGAAAATCAGCCCATCAGAAAACTGAAAATTGAACGAAACAGGTCGCTGATCTTAAAGAAATACTTTGGACGTGTACCTGTCACGGACTACATCACGCCTTCTCTAGCGCCTATCCCAGCAGGGAAGAATGGATAGACGGCCTCGTACCTAGCATGCAAACCCTAGCCGTATTTACAGACGGATCTAAAATGGACACTGGGGTAGGGTCAGGTGACTTCTCCGAATCGTTGAGTATATCAAAATCGATACGCCTCCCCGACCATAGGACCGTCTTCCAAGCAGAGGTCTTGGCAGTGACAACAGCAGCCCGTGAGTCTGTGGTAAGGGAAATACCACCTGGAAGTATTACCTTCTTTATTGTCAGCCACGCAGCAAAAAAGCCATAACAGCACCAGAAATAAAATCAAAGCTCGTGAAGTGCTGTCACGAAGAACTCAAGGCTCTTGGTACACAGCACAAAGTATCGCTGTGCTGGGTTCCGGCTTCCGGGACATGAATGCGTTCCGGGCAATGAGAATGCAGACGAATTAACAAGACAAGGTTCGACAGCTATTTCACACTTATGCTTAAAACAGGGAGAAAACCCACAAGAAAGGCGAACGCTGTATCGGCCTTAAATACTTGTAATACCACAAGAATGCTATGGCTGTCCTTCAATGAAACCAGAACCGAGAATATAATACGGAAGGATGGGAAATCCCTGTTCACCCTCGTAGGAATCATGACGGCACAATACTCTGTGGTATACCATATGAAGAAAAAGAGCTTAACGGAGGCTGCTAAAGAGCGTTTAAGCCAGACTCATTCTACTCATTCATCCAGACGATTCTACTCTAGATATTAGAAAAGTTTCTTCTTCACCGCACTTATAAAAAGTCATAATGGAAAAACAAACGATTAGCAACACCTGCCAAAAATCGGTCAGGCCACATATTTTTTTCTTATTCGTTCCGACAGCTAGCGGTTCCGCAATATGTTCATGCTATCGTAGTGTAGCAATTGATCAGACAATATCTGGTTTCACTTTATTATAGCTCAGCCTGTAGATGGAGTAAAAAGATGAATGATAGCTCAAAGTACTCGAAGAAGTATTGCCTAAAAACGGTTTGTAGCTTTTTCGTATTGATTTCGATTTAAAAATAAAATGGTAAATTGAAGGAAGTAAAGTAAAAATTGAAAATAAAATAAAAAATTTGAAAATGTTTTTTTTTTTTAATATTTAAGAGAATAAAAGACGACAAAAAAATAGTCGTGCAGTTGGCAGGGGAAATCAAAAAATATTATCGTGAATGTATCTTCGAAATCTGTTAAGTAGTTTACTCGGAGAATAAGTGTAGTCACGGCTTTATTGTATATAATCAACTCCAATGCTCCTTTCAGAAATCACTATCTAATGTTGTTTCAAAAAATTGTGTATACTGTTTACATGTAATGTACCAAGTGAAGGTGTTGCTCTGTCTGTTTGAAAGTTAAAACAAAGATTCTTCTTCAAATACACGACGTATCCAAAAAATCTATATAAACAAATCCATACAACACCGACTCACACCCAAAACGTTCCTATTACATATTTACATCCAAGTCCGTATCTCTAGGTGGATCCAAATCCCGTCGTAAATCTCAACAATGGTACAGCGTACATCGTACAGCATATTAATGGATTCACTTCGTTATCACATTTTTGTTGTTGTTGTTGTTTGATTCATATTTCCTCGTCGGATGCCCCCAAAAAGGCTTGGCTCCCAACCTGATATGCTATGCGATGCCCATTAAGAACTATTCATTGCGTTTCAAATTAAGCCGGACAAATGCCGGTCTTTGTTGTGTGCTTGCACCTCCAACACCAATCCAACGTGTAGGTAGGTACACAAAGAGTTCAGTCACCCCTAAACATGGAAGTTATGTCTATGTATAGTTTAAACTGTGGAAAAGTCGTTAGACGCATCCCGCGTTCGTTTTTCTTTTGTAAGGCAAGGAACTAGTTGGAATCTGCTCTGACTCTGTGTTTGGTCGAGTGTTTGTTGATACCAATAATGGGGTAAAGTAACCTGTTTCACCCATTCGTCTGGTTGCCACACTATGCGCATGCGCGCGCGCACTCTATGCCAGGGATCAATTCGTTACAGATTTGAATGGAATTCGCTCTACAAGATACGAAATTGTGTCCGCGATGCGGAGGTACATATTGTGTGGGTCGGATGGGGACAGAACCTAAGTATATCTCCGGTTTTGTGGATATTTCCTGATGTTTTCGATGCAACAGGATGCCGCATAGCCTTTAACTTAGAAACTCTAGAACTTGAGTAATTTTTTATAGACAGATAGTAAGAAGACCAATAAAACCACTGCCAGATTGACAAAACTCGCAACAGATACGCATGTACTACAACTACAACTCCAGCTCGGATTGTTAACACCTTTCTGTTGACACCTCAGCTTGCTGTAGATAATTGAGGCTATCACGCGATAGACACGAGCCCATCGTAATCTCTAATGACGCCAATTCTCGGAATTGAAATGCACGGTACCATACTCGTTGTGTGTGTATCCCGCACATAAACTTAGAGTCAAGCAACTCGTGTATAGGTTCCAGGCGTAGATAGATGTCTCCTTAGCCGCCCCCCCTCGTCCGCATTCCGTTTGAAAGATTAGATTCTTGAGAAATTCATTTGCGGAAGAGACTCACCGCCAATAAGATACATTTTTGCGTAGGCAGGGCCGACCGTGTCCATTTCATAAACAATAGATGCGACTTTTTAAAGTCTATCCATCAACCTGAGCGCTGCCTGGTATAGTAGAGGGCGAGCATTACTTTACATAGATAAAACACAAAATGAGCCCTTGCAGTCGGCCGGTATGGTGGTGCTGCTCCAGCTCCCCACTATATAGGAGAGATACCCACCGAGCATGTGGGATCCGTGTGAAGAATTCCCGATTATCCCGCGCGCATTTACGACTGAAATTACAGATACCTGATGGAAATAACTAAATTCGCTTGAGTGTGCCATCTCTAGGCGCGACTCGTCTCGGGCTAAATACACTTATAGGGCCTCAGCCCAAACATGCAGATAGTATACAAAAAAGGTAATAAAACGTTACAAACAACACGCTCTGCGTGTGTGAACGTCGTCGTCGTCTTCGTTGTGTAATCTTTGTCAGGCTCGTCGTTGTCGTATAGGATATTTGAATATTTTCACGTTTCAGATGAAATGACAGCGATACCGGCCGGCACCGGATGATGGCCATTACCAGTGAGCTAAGCTGAGGTTGAGGTATCATCGACCGGCCGGGAGAGGGACGTACCATGTTCGATTCATTCATTAATTCTTTGAAATTCTATGCACACTGCGCGGCTGGGTACTGCCATTAAGTGTTGACTGTTGAGTTGTTTTACAAGTTTTTGCATTTTCAAGTTCATGTCAGTGGCAGTGGGTGTGGTTGGGCGGAGATGGTTATTTCTTGTTTGGAAAAGCGAAAGTCTTTGGCCGAAATTGAAAGCAAATTAATGATTTGAAAAGTTAAGTCATTTTGCACAATTTAAGAAGTTTTACTGTGAGGTTAAAACTGGGCATCGGTCTGGCTCTGGACTTCTTGGATTTTCTCCTGGATCTGTCGTAGTGTAGAAAATTTGGCCAGTTGTGTCCATTCTGCGGCGATTCTGATGGCTTTGTGGCATCGAATATCGATACCACTGGACCTGGATCGATGCCATATATAATTATCGGTATTATGACCGCAGTATAAAGCCAATGCATTGTATTGGGTTGAATGGCCCATCATTTTGCAGGAGTATAGAGCCACTAGGGATTTCGTAGCGCGTTCGGCAATATTTTCTCTCCATAAGAGGTTCCTGTCCAGCTTCAGGCCCAGATATTTAGCGCTGCTAATGAACTCGTGTGGAGTTCCTTTGAGCTTAGGAGGAGTGACAACGGATAGCTTAACCTTCTTTGTAAATAAGACTAACTCCGTTTTCGTCGGGTTGACGCTAAGACCGCAACGATCGGTCCAGGAGACTAGTTTACGTAAAGCTAGTTGCAGGATGTCGGAAAGGTTTGAGGATACTTTCCAGGAGCGAGTAAGGCGACGTCGTCCGCGTAGGCCACAACTTTGCACCCTGAGCTCCCCAACGAGATCAGAAGTTCGTTAAGAACTATATTCCATAACAATAGAGATAGCACTCCGCCTTGCTGCCAAAGGTGGCCCTCATGATCCTTTTTGTTAGAATGTGGGTGATTACGTGGCAGATTGGGTCGCCGATATTTAGCTTGTCTAAGGCTTGAATCATCGATCGAGTCTCGATATTGTTAAAGGCCCCCTCTATATCAAGAAAGACAGCAATTGTGTATTCCTTGAGTGAAAGGGACCTCTCGATCATACCAACAATCGAGTGAAGAGCAGTTTCGGTTGACTTACCCTTTTGGTACGCATGTTGAGAGCTTGAAAAAAGTGATCGGTCAACAGTGTCCTTGATGTGGAGGTCGATGATCCTCTGGAGAGTTTTAAGAAGAAAGCACGACATACTAATTTGTCTGAAGTCCTTGAGGTGTGTATGGGTGGTATTTCCTGCTTTAGGGATGAAAACAACCTTGACCGCAGTCCAGGATGATGGGATGCAACCCAGTTTTATGCAACCTACGAGAATATGCCTGAGAATGGCTTTGACAATGTCCAAAGCGTTCTGTAGTTGCGCCGGGAAAAAGTCATCAGGTCCGGGTGACTTGTACGGTTCAAAGCTGTTGACGGCCCACCTTAGCTTCTCTCCACAAATGGTTAATGTGGTTGGAGAGGCCGCGTAAGGGGTACCATTCCTGAAGTCAGGAGTCCCGGTGAAGGGCGTGCAGCCAGGAAAATGAATGTCCATTAGAAAATCCAGTGATTGTTCCTCTGATTCTCCCCATTATGGCCACTGGGGTTTTTTTAGTACACTCGGTACAGTGGGCGATTTGAATGGGACCTTACGTAATCTGGAGCCTTCTTTAACACTGTTAACATTCTCACAGAAATTACGCCAGGAGCTATACGTTGTGCCTTTCGGACTTCCTTTTTAAAAACCCTCAAACTATCTTTGTAGAACTTCCAGTCCGTGTTTAGCTTCGAGGTTTTGGCTTTGTTGAATGCCTTTCTGCTCTCGCAGCGAAGTTTAATTAGTTGCTTGTTCCACCACGGTAGTTTCTTGCCCTCTAAACCTCTAAATTAGTATTGGAATGCCGAGACGGGCTGGCCTCCCTTGATCGATGCTCTTAAAAACGCTTATGGAAACGAACAAGTCGACGAGCTGACCAGGCAAGATTCAGCTCTCTACCTTTCACTTGTTAAATCAGTTCACATTTCGCTCGGAGCAGTAAAAAGCAAAAAATTCGTCAGTATACTTATCGAAGGTCAACCATAGCTGTAGGAGACTAACGAACTTTAACATATCCAGAAGGATGTTACCAACCTTACTTACTTATCTGGCTCCCGACCCGTGTAGAGAAACTGCAGCCTTCCATCCTCTACGATCCCGAGCACGCTGCTTCCAGTCATCCAGATCAACCGCTCTGGCATCCGCGATGGCTTGGTCTTTGAAACGGATGTTCGGTCTTGTGACCAACCTTCAGCTCGGAAAAAACAACCTATCTTCTAAGTACAACACGAAGAAGATATCGCAAGAATAACAGCAATCATCACACAACTGGCCTATAGGTGATCATTTTTTTTTTTTTTTTTTTGGTTTTGAAGATGAAAATCTCGAAAGACACAATGGGATTAGAAACCCAGAGCAGTGTGGGATTCTAACCGCACTAAAAACACCTCCATAATCATGACCAATAAAAGAAAGATCGACAAATGATTTTAGTTTCAACGTTGAGTTGCGATTGAGAAAGTATTATAATTTACATACAGGTTCTCATATTTTTTATTCTTTTTTGTTTTTTTTTTTTTTATATTAAAAGATCGTGAGGTTTTGTTCTTCTTAATCTACGAATATTATATCGTACATTTAAGACGTCTTCTATCTCGGGATTAATATGCATCTGCAGACGCTCATTGTGACGAATTGCGTACTTTTTAATTACTTCCGTTACAAGATCAATCTGCAAATCACGATGCAAGTCATTATTTCTAATATACCATGGGGCATTAAGTATTCCCCGAAGGACTTTATTTTGGAATGTTTGTATTATTTGTACATTTGTTTTCTTTGTACAGCCCCATAATTGGATACCATATGTCCAAACGGGTTTTAGTATCTGATTGTATAATAAAATTGTATTCTCAGTGGACATTTCCGAATTATATCCTAGCAACCAATAAAGTTTTCTATATCTAATATTTAATTCTTCTACTTTCTTTTTCACATGTTCCTTCCATTTCAGTTTAGCATATAGATTCATACCCAGATACTTAGCTGTGTTAGAATAAGGAACTACTTGGTTATTAATAACGACGGGAAAATTCGTTATTTTTTTGTTTGTAAAATTGATATGGGTGGACTTTGACTCATTAAGTTTAATTCGCCAACGTTGTGCCCAATCACATATCTCGTTAGCTGAGTTTTGTAGCTTTTCTGTTGCTTTAGCCGCGCATCTATCAGTTGATAGAAGAGCAGTGTCGTCTGCGAATGTAGCTATCATCGTATCATTCGTATGTGGTATATCACTAGTATACAATAGGTACAGGGTTGGTCCCAGAACACTTCCCTGTGGAACTCCTGCTTGTAATTCTTTAAGTTCAGAATACGCTGAGCCATAGCGAACTCTAACGAATCTATTTGAAATATAAGATTTAAGTATCTCATAGTACTGTCTAGGTAGATCCCTATGAAGTTTATACTCTTAGCCCTTATGCCAGACTTTATCAAAAGCCTGAGCAACGTCTAAGAATAATGTAGAACAAACTTGTTTTTCTTCTAATGATTTTTCTATAATATTAGTTATACGATGTACTTGGTTTATTGTTGAGTGCTTATTTCTAGACCCGAAATGGTGGGTGGGAATAAGCCTTCTTTGCTCTATAATTCTATCTAGTCTTTTAAGAAGCAGTTTCTCAAAAAGTTTTGATAATACTGGTAAAAGTGAGATTGGCCTGTATGAGGTGACTTCTGATAGTGGTTTACCTTGTTTAGGTATAACTATAATTTCTGCTATCTTCCAGTGATGTGGAACATATCTTAACTTGAAACAAGCATTAATTAAAAGCTTTAGTTTTACCAATGCAATGAAGGGATTTGGGCAGTTATTAGATCATAACCTGGCGATTTTCTATTAGATAGCTTATGTATACATGTGCTGATCTCTTTTATGGAAACAAAATTGATTACGTCTTCATCTATTCTATCTGGTAATTCAACTTGTTCGTTTGCCACATTAGGTGGAAAGGGTTTAAAAACATTTGTCAAATGTTCCGAAAAAAGTTTGACCTTTTCTTTTGGGTCGCCGATCCATTTCCCAGCAGATGTTCTTAGCGGGGGATCTTGCGCTTGTGGTCTCTTTAAATATTTGGCAGCCTTCCAAAGGGAGTAGTCTGTGACTTTGTTAGCAGTTAAGTTGCAAAGATATTTAGTTAGGGATCTATTTTTAAATTCGCCGATCCTTTTTTTAAGCATGTTATTTAGTCTATTGAATATAGTTTTATCGCCGGGATATCTTGTCATTTGCCATTTTCTGCGAGCTCTTCTCTTTTCTAATATTAGTTCCCTAATTTCTATGGGATATCTTACCGATGCTTGTTTATGTTGTTGGTAAGTTGGTGTACTATCTTCTGCTGCTTGCTGTATATCAGCAATGAATTGTTCTACTTCTATATCAATATGCCTTGTTGTGACTAGTGGAGATCTAAGGTTAATAAAGCCTTCGAGTAATACTTTAAATTGACACCAGTTCGTTTTTTTGTTGGTAAGTCTTTCATTGTTTACCTGTTCAACTATCATGCCGTTGACCGTTAGGATTATGGGTGTATGATCCGAAGACAAATCATCACTGCTTTGAACTTTTATTTCATTTCTATTAATTCCTTTCATTATGAAGAAGTCAATGAGGTCTGGTGTTTTCGCTGGGTCGGATTGCCAATAAGTGGGCGATCCAGTCGAAATAAAATTACAATTATAATTTCGCCCTGCTTTGTAAAGCTTCCTGCCTCTTGTCGTTACTAGTCTTGACCCCCAGTAGGTGTGCTTTGCATTGAAATCACCTCCAATGATAAAGTTATTGCCTAGAGCTCGAAAGAGGTCATTAAGATCTTCATCTGTAGGCGAATGCCTAGGTGGGCAGTATATAGCAGCTACACTGAACCAAAAAGGTACGTAGATTCAAACAAAAAATTCATTGAGACAATGAATAATTAATTAATATTTGTCCAATGAACGCGTTAATTGTGACAACGAATACGAGTTTATTAATTTAATTAACGTTTATGGATTTAATAAACGTTAATAAATTCTATTAACAGTGTTTATAAAAAAAATATTAATAACCCATTAATTATAGCAATGAACAAGTTTATAAAATTAATAAACTCCATTTATTGATTTAATTAACGAGTTAATAGTAACTATGAAGACTTGGTCATTAATTTAATAAATGCTTTTATTAAAAATAATAAACAGGTTTATTGAATTAATAAACCTTATTAATTGAATCAATGAATGAGTTAATAGTGACAGTGAACAGTAGTTTATTAATTTAATAAATACGTTTATTAAAAATAATAAACAGGTTTATTAAATTAATAAACCTTATTAATTGAATCAATGAATGAGTTAATAGTGACAGTGAACAGTAGTTTATTAATTTAATAAACAGGTTTATTAATTTAATAAATACGTTTATTAAAAATTATAAACAGGTTTATTAATTAAATAAATACGTTTATTAAAAATAATAAACAGGTTAATTAATTTAATAAATACGTTTATTAAAAATAATAAACAGGTTTATTAATTTAATAAACAGGTTTATTAATTTAATAAATACGTTTATTAAAAATAATAAACAGGTTTATTAAATTAATAAACCTTATTAATTGAATCAATGAATGAATTAATAGTGACAGTGAACAGTAGTTTATTAATTTAATAAACAGGTTTATTAATTTAATAAATACGTTTATTAAAAATAATAAACAGGTTTATTAAATTAATAAACCTTATTAATTGAATCAATGAATGAGTTAATAGTGACAGTGAACAGTAGTTTATTAATTTAATAAACAGGTTTATTAATTTAATAAATACGTTTATTAAAAATAATAAACAGGTTTATTAAATTAATAAACCTTATTAATTGAATCAATGAATGAGTTAATAGTGACAGTGAACAGTAGTTTATTAATTTAATAAACAGGTTTATTAATTTAATAAACACGTTTATTAAAAATAATCTGGGTGATCACAGAATCCATCGTATTCGGAATTTTGCTACGAACCCCGAAAGAACTATCGCAGAATCCATCGTAGTGGAAATTTTTTCGGAAAAAAATTTCACTACAACGGATTCTGTGATAGTTCGAAAGAACTATAGTTCCACTACGATGGATTCTGCGATAGTTCTTTCGGGGTTCGTAGCAAAATTCCGAATACGACGGATTCTGTGATCACCCAGAATAAACCTGTCCATCAAATCAACGAACAAGTTATTTTGAATAAATTTAAAATGTAAAATTTCTTATAGCCTTATTTTTCTGCCAATGAATTTTTAATTTCCGGACCAGAAATTAAAAATTTGATTAACAAAAAAGCAAAACAAGGAAATGATGCTTTCTAAATTTAGTTGGTCTTGTTGCTCGAACTCTGTAAAAATACGAAAAAGATGAAAAAATGAATGTGTGAAAATTATTTTTTACAAACCTATTAACAATTTGCATGTTATTAATTCTCTTGTTTTTTTTGCTGAAATTTGAATGGTGAAATTAAAAAACATCTTTAAATAATTCATTTTTACATTTTTATTTTATAAATAAGATGAGCCCAGGAAAATGGAATTACAATAATCTTTAATCTGTTTATTATAAGATCTCATTCAGTAACACATGAGTCTTGGCACATATTTCTTTTTTATTTCTTTTAAAATATTGGGTCTCTATAAAGCCCCAAAACGAGGAACAAGCGATTGGGTACTGGAGATTAAACAAATAAAAAATTTTGAAGCAGATATCCACTGCTCGGATGAAACTTTTAAATATAAATTTAACCCCATCAAAATACACAAAAATGTCTGAAAAGTTCAGAATTGAATCACCGTGTACAATTATAAATGGCTGAACATTCTCAGCCATTTTATTAAGAAAAGCAATATGTTCCTCTATTGCTTGAATTGTCTTGCCCACCCAAATGAAAGAATTCTGCGAGTCTTTGATGGTATATCTGGTAACATGTTTATGTCCCTCTTTGTCCTTTTTGAAAACTTTTTGGAAAGGTACAAAGTATCCATGTAGAGCCCAAAGCAATGCTGCATCTTTGCAATCTGAAAATAAGCCAAACAATAAACTTAGAACTTTGAAATGTTCCATGCTGGTTGGGTTGTGAAGACAATGTAATATTTAGAAGGAATTTTTAAATTTTGACTTCCCCTGCCCCTTTAAGGGAGGCTTTTTCATAACACATGAACCATTAGCCATATTAACTTGAGGCTTTGTATGTCAATAGATACCTAAGTCAAAACTATTACATACCTAATAAATTTTTAAAATTCGTCCTATAAGGGTTGAAAAAAGCGGGTGCAAACTTTTCTATATATAAATCTATGTAGGTCAACTCAAGAAATCCTTTTAATTCTAAGGCAATACTTCACCGAGTATTTTGAGCTACCTAACATTCATCTTTCTGGTCCATCCAGAGGGTGAGATATAATAAATTGAAAATAGATCTTATTTGGCCAAATGCAAACAAAAATTTTTATCTCGATCTCGACTGCAGTTGTGCTTAGGAGGGGTAGTTTTGGTTTGCTTTCTATAAATAGAATTGTCACTCGGACGACTGGAATTCAGAATGTACCTATATATACGAGTACGTATTTTACATGTACGACGTAGTTGAATTTGATGTAGGGTATGGTTTATCATGGAAGGGTCTTAGAGTAAGCCATGTTTGTGTAGTTTACACTCAAATAATACAATACATAACTACAAACATGGCTTACACTAAGCCCCTTCCAGGAAAAACTTTAAAAATAGATTGGTTAATTTTTACTTTTTTGCCTTTTAGTGCAGTAGGTATACTTATAAAAACGTTTTATTAGTTTTTTAAACTATAATTTTTTTTAGTGTATATTTATGTTTACCAATTACTTGAAAAGGTAAAAATAATAATAATAGTAATGTATATATTAAGAACATATAAAAAAGAACATACTTTCAGATGGATTTGTTGATTCTATTTTCTTTAGGATCTCTCGTATACTTTTTTCCTTGACATGGTTTTCAGTAGAGAGAAATCTCAGCAGTTTTTCCACCAGTTGTCCCCACTTGTTCAAAAATGAACCGGAATTTTGATAAAGTTGACTGAAGTCTATATCAATCTAAGGAATTTAAAATTCTTAATATTTTTCGAACTGAGTGAAGCTGATTAAACGTTTTTACTTACCAAGCGATGGCCAGTTGGAAGCTTATACTGGGGCCATTTAGTAAAAATTTCAGAGGTGGAAGAAGCGTTTTTTATTTGTAGGAGTCTGTGATTTATACATGCTTTCCAGCAACGGTCAAATTCCTCCAATGACAAGTTATCATACTTCAATGCCCGATATGTATGTTCTGCATCTTCTTCTGCAACTAAAGACAACAAAAATCATTCCAAAAAAAGCTAAATTATTGTCTTAAAGGGTTGGGGTTGAAAGACTGTATGGTCAAAAGTCTGTTTTCAAAATACTGTATTTCAAAATACTGTATTTCAAAATTCTGTATGAACAAAATTCTGTATGAACAAAACTCTGTATTTCAAAATTCTGTATTTCAAAATTCTGTATTTTAAAAAAATGGTTTTGATAATGTAAAAAAGTGCGCACTTTTTTACATTATTAAAACCATTTTTTTTAAATATAGAATTCTCGTAAATACATTTTTTTTATATTTTACTGTCTCCGTGAATGTCAGCATAGATTTATGAAAACAAATTGCGACGAATACCTTTTGAATTTGCTACTATACAATCAAAGCTTTACCTTTAGCAGTTGCCTTAGTAAAAAAAAAAACAGAATTTTACTACTGAGCTCCAAATCAATATTTTTGTTTATTTGCATTAATTTAGAATTTATTGTTGTCTTTATGTGTACTGTTCCTGTTCATATTATTTCATTATTAAGTTTACTTTAGACAAGGCGCGCACCGAACTGGTGAGGCAGTGGCGGGCGTAGCGCTGGCATAGGAATGGTGTGGCGATTGAATGGCGCAAAGTGGTATGAAAGTGATTTAAGAGCAAACAACGAATTCACCAGTCTTTAAAATGTCGTATTTGTTAATTGGTCTTAATTATCTTGGTCACCACGCAACCACCACACCACGCCAATGTGCCAATGTGCCACTGTCTTCTGTCTATTTTACATATTTTATTTCTCAATAAATTTTAAAAATTATTTCAAAGCTTGCTTTTCGTTACGCAAACACTTTTTCAAAATATGGAATTGGAGCATAAACAGCATTTCGATAAACAGAATTTTGCATTTACAGCATTTTGGATATACAGCATTTTGAAATACAGAATTCTGAAATACAGAATATTGTTCATACAGTATTTTCAAAAAATAAATATGCAGAATTTTGTCGATACAGAATTTTGAAATGCAGAATTATGACCCGCTCCCTGTCTTAAATTATTTCTTTTGTCAAATAGAAATTGATTAAAATAAATAAACAATTCAAACATTTTTTTTTAATAAAAATGAATAGAAAACTTAGGAAAATTTTAAGTTAGCATATAAACCGATATCATCAATACTATCGATTTTTTTTGGGTCGATTTCTTTTTTACACCGATATTTTCGTCTTGATAATAAAATATCGATGTATCGATGCGGTTTTGGATTATCGCGCAACACTAAAGGATAAATGTTTTCACTTATTTAAAAAAGTGTTGAACCACGAGAAATATCAACGAACTTTAATAAAAACTTCAGTGCTTAATATCAAGGCAAGAAGAAAAATAATAAAAAAAAAGGTTGAAAGCGCTTACTCTCTAACCAAGATGCAAATAAGATATATTATGTATATATATTTTTTATTTATATAAATTAATTTAAATCAAAAGGATAACTTCTGCTTAATTAAACAGTATTTGAAAAATATGATTTCTTCTCTCTTCTATACAAAATTGTAATCAACTTTTTTTTTTTTTAAATAAGTGAAAACATTTGTGCACTTTTCATATATTTTATAGTCGAGTATAAGTTTCGGATATCAATTATTTTGGTTGTATGCTTAAGCAGGTTCCAACCCAAAATGTTTCGAAGAAAGTAGAGTTGCTCTTATTTTCCTTAACTAAATAAAAAAATAACGCAAATAAGAACGTACCTATATCAGAGCTCGGTGTTTCTGGAGTTTTATTTTTTGCTGCGCTTGTTGAAGGGGATGAAGTAGTACTTGCCTCCATTGTATTCATTTTGGAAGAGGATTTAATGTTGCAATACTTGTTGTAAATTTTGCCTCTTTTACCTGTTCGATAATATTCCTACAAAAGTTTAGAAATTGCAAATTATTTTCATTCCAGCTTAAAATGTGGATATAGGTAGTGTTTACCAGTTTTTCAGTCGGGAATCTTTCTGCAATCTCCGTTTCAATTTTGTAACTTGAATGTAAATCCAAATGAATTTTGTTCTGATCAAAATAACTGGCTATTGTATCAATAAGTTGTTTCCTTTGGTGTTCTTGAAATTTGTTTGACTTATCGTAGTCTTCAGCTAATGCCAAAGTTTTGGGGTTGCTGTTCAAAATTTCTCCTAAAGATATTGAATTCGGCGGATTTGGTGATTTGGATGATCTTGGCGTGAGTTAAGTATCCATAGCAAAACATATTGAGAAAAAAGATAACATTATTTGTATTCAATGATATCTTTAGCCTCTAGTACAGTCTTGCACACAACGCTACAATGATAACATATGTACAAGAGATAATATCGTTTGTATACAATGTTGGAATATTATCTCTTCTTCATTATCAAGCAAGACGATTGTACGCTTGGGTCTCCTTGTAGATAGATAAGAAAAATATATAAATACGACTGTATGATGAATTTATCGATAGTCTTATTGTAACTACATAGTAGCCTTAAGCTCCTTTTAGAATTAGTAAAAAGTATTTCAATAATAAAGGACATAGTTCCAAATAAATATTGTTTAATTTTAAAAGTAAGAAACAAGTGTTTTAATTGGCGATCCTGCCAGGAGGTTAAATATACTTTTTAACTTCAATCGAGCGGACCTCGGGAACAAGTAGTGAAATCTAGTATAAACAGAACACTCGCGTTACCGGTTACAAGAATTACCTAGCATAGCAGGTACAAATATAGCTTCTTCATACGAAGCAGCAAAGCAATTCAGTGAAAGTGTATATGTGGAGGAAAAAAACACACAAATTCGACGACAACAGACACGAGTTCAAAATGGAACAACTCGCAGTATTAATGGCAAGATTAGAAGCTTTAGAAACCAGGTGCAACACAGTAACACAAACCCTAGAGCACACACGCACAGAGAATGCAAGGTTAGCAGCAATAATAACTAACCAAAATCAAATAAACACTAATTTAGAAACAAAACTAAATGAAGTAAAATCTGGATTAGGCATAGTACCAAACATACCTGTGCTAGAGGAAATAAGAACCACATATACAGATGGTAGTGAAATACAGTTAGACGCATTTAAAAGCCTACCTATTTTCAACGGCGATCAATCAAATTATCGGTCGTGGCGCGAAGAAGCATCCAGATTAATGGACAGCATTAAAAACTTCAAAACACACAGTAAGTACGCAGCAGCATTGACTATAGTGAAAAGTAAAATACAGGGTGCAGCCGCGAATGTGTTAACTAATTATAACACAATTTTTAATTTTGAGGCGATACGTAACAGATTAGATTATACGTACTCTAATCAAGAACCTCTATACGTGCTACAAGACATGATGAAAGCCATCACGCAAAAAAGAAGCACACTGTCTGAATACCACGACGAGATAAATAAAAATCTCAATTTAATAATATCAAAAATCACTATGTCAGGTGATCCGCCGAATATAATCGACAGACTAATTAAAAATGCTAACGACGACGCAGTTCGTATATTCATTGATGGTATGAGTGACAACTTTACAAGAGGATCATTATATTCAGCTACAATAAATGATCTAGAACACGCATTCGCAATTGCTCGCAGAATAGAACATGATAATGTGCACAGGCATTTACATCTCACTCAAGATAAGCACCACAAAAATATGCCACATGAACGCAGAAACGAAAGAAGACCAAATTATTCGAGCCAAACAACGAATTATCAACCCCAGAAGCAATACGATAATATGCAGCAACACAATCAAGGACCACAGCCGATGGAGATAAACTCGAGACAAATTGTACATGCACAGCGACAAAATTGGAATCAATGCAAACCCGATGTATATAATCCACCAGCGAAACGTGAACACAGCGGGAGTTTCAACACACACAACAGACCGCAACGATCTTATCAGCAGAACTTCAAGCAGCAGAGAGTAAATAACTCCCGACAACAACGCAGAGACGATGTCAGCAGTACATATGCAGAAGCAGATGAAACGGAATGTATGGTAAATAATAACATAAGAATAGATCATTTAAACTAGTAGACGGGTTGCCCTGCTTAAATTTAACTAGTACTATTCATAAGAAAATTTACAAAATTCTTATTGATACTGGTGCAACCCATAATTACATTAATAGAAAATGCGATTCTAGCGAAAAAATTAAAATTAAACCTATAAAAATAAAAACAATGCATGGTTATTCTATGGTAGATACAAAGAAAGTAGTTAGGATATTAAAGAAAAATATAACATTTTTTGAATTAGAGGATATTCAGTCTTTTGATATGATATTAGGATATGAAGGACTTAAAGTTCTAAACGCGGAAATAAATTTCAGTAATATGACTCTAACTACCATAAGCAGTGTCGAATCTATTCAGAAAATTAATTACATAATTGGGGAAAATAATATTTATAAAGCAGACATAGATAGACTGATGAAGATTAATAACAGCATAGGACCGTTACCCTTTACAGATACTATAGAAGCAAGCATTAGGACGACCAATGATAATCCGGTTTATGTTAAACAATATCCATATCCCATAGCAGATAACGAATTCGTAAACAAAGAAATACAGAAACTCTTACATGACGATATAATAGAAAAAAGCCATAGTCCTTATAACAGTCCCATATGGACAGTACCTAAAAAAGGTTTGGACGAAAAAGGAAAACCAAAACGGCGCATGGTTGTTGATTTCCAAAAACTTAACGCTCACACTGTAACAGACAGATACCCCATTCCGGATGTCAACATGACAATTCAAAATTTAGGTAAAGCCAAGTACTTTACAACGTTAGATTTGGAGTCAGGTTTCCACCAAATTAAAATCAAAACAGATGATAAAGAAAAAACAGCTTTTGCTATAAATGGCGCAAAATATCAATTTAAACGAATGCCTTTCGGGCTCAAAAATGCACCAAGCATATTTCAGAGATGCGTGGACGACATTTTGAGAGACTTTGTAGGTAAATTCGTACACGTTTACATTGATGACGTATTGATATATTCTTCATCTGAGGAAGAACATATACAGCACATAAGTCAAGTATTCGACGTACTCAATAAAGCCACATTAAAAATATCTGATGAGAAAAGTAAGTTTTTTCAAGAAGAAGTAGAATACTTAGGTCACATAATCAGACATGGTAGAATCACTACGAACCCTGAGAAAATAGCAGCTATAGAAAATTTTCCAGTCCCACAAACGGTAAAGGATTTGAGAGGATTTTTAGGTCTTACAGGTTACTATCGTAAGTTTATAAAGGGATACGCAAGCATAGCCAAGCCCCTGACATTATATTTACGAGGAGATAACGGTAAAGTAAACAAAAAACAAAGTAAAAATATTAAGTTAAATCTGAATGATTCAGCATTAGAAGCGATTAGAATTTTAAAAAATTATTTGAAAGAACAAGTCGAACTTTTTCAACCGGATTATAGTAAACCATTCGAGCTTACTACTGATGCATCCAACATAGCTATTGGAGCCGTACTAAGTCAGAATAAGCAACCTATACACTTCTTGTCAAGAACACTGAGTAAGACAGAAGAGAACTATAGCACAAACGAGAAAGAGCTATTAGCGATCATATGGTCCTTACAAAAACTCAGAAACTACATATATGGTATAGCAGACTTAACCATATATACCGATCACCAGAGCCTTATATATTCTGTATCAGAAAAAAATCCCAACACAAAGCTGAAACGTTGGAAGGGAATCATTGAAGACTTTGGAGCAAAATTAGTTTATAAACCAGGAAACCTAAATCTTGTAGCTGACGCATTATCACGTCAACGCATAAATACGTCTACCATAGAAACAGCACATTCAGCTGAAAGTTCTTCTAATGATATAATAAAAACTGTGAATCAGCCTTTTAATGCATACACTGCACAGTTCGAACTTATTGAAGATATAACAAATAATATCGAAACACAAATCTATTTTGGTAACAAAATAAGACTCATAATAAAGTTTAAGGACAAAGACTCTTTACTAAGGCAGATGAAAGAAGTTATACAACCCCAAAAGATTGTAGCTTTGCATACGAAATTTGAAAACATATACAAATATGGTGAAAACATAAAAAAAGAATTCCCACTAGTAAGATTTATATTCACACCAAGAAAACTTCAAGACGTGACAAATTTGGAGGAACAACTAAAACTTGTAAGGGTAACTCATGAAAGAGCACACCGAGGGTTACGTAACAATATACAAGAAATCTCAGAGAAATATTACTGGCCCGATCTAAATAAACAAGCAAAGAGTTTCAACAAAAAATGCATAGCATGTCTATTTGGAAAATATGAAAGAAAACCTATCAGAGAACCTCTGAATAATTCAGAAATACCAACACATGTGGGAACACACATTCATATGGACATATACTTCAACGACAAGTATACTTTCCTTGTAACAGTAGATAAGTATTCTAAATATACAATCCTTCGGGAAATCGAAACTCGAAACAGACTGTACGACGTTATGGAAGAGGTCTTATCTAATTATTTCCCAAAATGTGAACGACTCATGACAGATAACGAGAAGGGATTCAAAACAGAAATGGTGAACCAAATGTGTTTGAAATACAACATAACTAAAGTAGAAACTCCAGTATACAGATCGACAGCTAACGGTCAGGTAGAACGTGTAAACGGTACAATAACTGAACTGTCTAGAATATTCACAATTCAGAATAAAACAAGACTTATCGAAGAAATATTTAGAACAGTGCGTGAATTAAATAATTCTATACACTCAGTTACCGGTTTGAAACCTAGAGACATTTTCTTTAATCAAAATAAATATAGAAATAGTGAAATTATAATAAATAAACTAAACTCAGCATCCAAAAAAGTGATCGAACGTCTAAATAAAGGAACTCGACACAGAGAGTATAAAAAAGGAGATAAGATAATGGTAAGAATCACAGGTCTTAGAAAGAAATCTAACGCTAGATACATAACAAGAATAGTAGAAGAAGATAAAGGAGACACGGTAATCTCTAAAGAAGGAATAAAAATTCACAAGGATAACATAAAGAATTATCATTTTTCAGATGACGAAAATATTAATATTCCTAACATTACTAGGAATTGTACAGAGTCAAGAAGGGCAAGGAAACGTTCAAATAACTGAGTTACTAAACAAGAAGTTTATACTTACGCAAACAGATGACGTGTATTTATTCAAAGAACAAACTTATTTGTTACATGCCACCAACCTGACTTCGATATTTCAACCTTACGTAAATATCGTAACTAGTAAATATCAACCTACACAGGAAGAAAAAATTTGGTTAAGTAAAATTAAGAATTTAGCAGACCAATTACAAGAACATACTAGGCATACTAGATCAATTAACTTTTTAGGAACAGCTTTCAAATATGTGTTTGGTAATCCTGACCATTATGACTTAGTTAACATAGAAACGAGTATAAATAATCTCATAGAAAACAATAATAAACAAAAAACTATAAATTCTAGATTTGAACAAATTTTGCAACAATTCGAAGGTCAGAGCCTTAAAGAACATTTAGTAATAGAACAAGTGTACGAACAATTATTATTATTGACCAGAACAATTAATGCAGCAAAAAATAATGAATATTTATCAGAAAGCCTAGACTTAGATGACATTAAAAATATTATTCAACATGAAATAATTCAAGTACCCATAATAAATATACTTGAGTACTCTAAAATATTTTTAGCTAGAACTGATGAATTCTTCATCACAATATATAAATATCCAGTTCTAATTAAATCATGTAAATTGTATAAAGTAACACCTTTAAATTCAAAACATGGAAAAATCATTACAGATAAAACAATTGCCTTATGTAACCAAACTTATTTAAGAACAAGAAATTGTCAAAATCATCTAAGTAAAAACATTTGTGAAATTAACTTTGAAGAAGAAAATTGTCTTATTCCACTTTTAAAGAATATAACTTCAAAATGCAACATTAAACAAGAATACGATTACGACTTAGAAATTGAATCCGGTGTTATGTTATTAAGCGGTAAGCATAAGTTAAATAATCAAACAATTAATGGTATAAACTTAGTTACTTATGAAAATACTATAAATCTAGACGATAAAATATACAAAAACATGCATAAGCAAATTAAAGAAGTTATATTAAGAAATCATAATTCAGAGTCTTACATCGACCAAATAATTAAAGAAGATACAATGTACAAATTCGATAACATAGATACTTTAAAAAAACTAATTATTCCTTTTGAAGAAAAACCGATATTATCAACTATATACACAATTGTAACACTGATTGTTATTCTAGCATTTACGTACGTAATGATAAAAACTATACAATGTATAACAGATCGTCAAAAACAAAAAAAGATTGACGCATATAACAAAACTTATGAAAGAGAAATGTTAAAAATAGCGTCGAAAAATCGGGACGATTTCGTTTAACAAGGGGGGGAGTTAAGTATCCATAGCAAAACATATTGAGAAAAAAGATAACATTATTTGTATTCAATGATATCTTTAGCCTCTAGTACAGTCTTGCACACAACGCTACAATGATAACATATGTACAAGAGATAATATCGTTTGTATACAATGTTGGAATATTATCTCTTCTTCATTATCAAGCAAGACGATTGTACGCTTGGGTCTCCTTGTAGATAGATAAGAAAAATATATAAATACGACTGTATGATGAATTTATCGATAGTCTTATTGTAACTACATAGTAGCCTTAAGCTCCTTTTAGAATTAGTAAAAAGTATTTCAATAATAAAGGACATAGTTCCAAATAAATATTGTTTAATTTTAAAAGTAAGAAACAAGTGTTTTAATTCGTGCTTGGAGAATTTATAACGTTTTGTCGTGATACGTACGGGGAGGATGCTCTAGATGAAC